>OX596276.1:42188691-42738691 GCA_951394225.1 Harpalus rufipes | reverse complement strand
AAAAAATCTGATGTGGCCAGCACATAACCTCTCGCCGTATATTTTACCTGGCTGTATGCATAAAGCAAAGAATATTTTTATAAATACAAATAATATATTCATATAAATCTATGACGTATAAACTTCTTTATTATTCAATAATAGCATGTCTCAACATAAAGATATTTTACCATAAATTATGTTACAATAAATTACAAAGTAGAGTTTACCATATATAAATATTAGGCTGGTAACAGCAATTTTCAATTCGAACAACCTTGTTTACTTTCTCTTCATATTCTTCTAGTAAAAACATTAATTTTGGGCGGTCTAAAATGTATATATCTGGATTGTGCATCTATTCTTATATATCTTCTTTTACATTTTATTTTTTCATACTTGTTATATCTAAATAACCTTAATTCCCTTTAATAAAGTGACGGATAGATTGCACTCCGATTATTCTTATATCGATGTGTAATTTTGTCAATATTTACAACTTACTTGAGAAGAATTTGCTAGCTTTTTCGCAATTCAAAGTTACTCTAGTCACAGTACTGGTGTACATTGTCCCATAATGTTTGAAACAAATTTAAGTCCTTCAACCTATACTTGTCATCTCCATAATAGTCACAGATCAAGAATTAAGGGATTCTCCAAATACATTTTTCTTTCATTACTCATTATTTCTGACACTGACATTTATCTGTCAGTTACAAATAATTTAAATTTGCAACTATTTTTCATGGCATCCTTTCGGTTGTAAAATTAATTACATTATTTTATATATTATATTCCTTTTATCTCTAAATCTATAAAATATGTATAAAAATATTTAAATGTATCAGAAAGAGAATTTATTTTTCTTTAATATTATCAAGAAAAATTTTCAAAAAATATTATTTAGAAGATTTTTTTTCAAGAATCTTCTACTTCCGGTTGTCCAATTGTTACCAAAACCTTTTCAGATCTTCCCATGAATGTCCGATTGGGAAATACGTTGTTAAACAAATTTTAAGTCTTATAGTTTTTGAGTAACCGTCCTTCCAACATCCCACACACACACACACACACACACACATCCACACACACACACACACACACACACACACACACACACACACACACACACACACACACACACACACACACACACAGACAGACATCATCGTAAAAATGTTAAAATCGGATTGTAGGGACCTTAAAACGTGCTTATTCAATAAAATCTGGATATGCGATTTTTAGCATGAATGCAATACCTCTCTTAGCGAGAGATAAAAATAAAATAAAAGAAAATGAATTCATTTGATAAGTTCAATAAACTTGATTTAACGAGTTTCTTGTTGAATAACATTTTAAAAACAGAATTTTATAGATCTTAGGAAATATTTATTCTGTTTCATTGTTTACAAGGTAATTTCAATCTGCAATTTTCCTCATAGAATCCATTTTTTACTTACTTTTTAAGCCTGTTTGATGCAATCATAAATTATTAATAAATTTGTCAACAAATGTACTAACAAATTTGGTAACAAATGGCTTCATTGGAAACGAATATTATGATTAATAGGATGTTCTATTCATCTATTCCTATTTCATCACAAATTTCATTATGATTTATGTCAAACGGGCTTTACTCGTGCATAAAAAAAAATCTGTTGTGGCCAGCACAATACCTCTCGCCACTTCCTTTTTTTGGTTACATAAGTATAGTGCGCGAACAGTAATGTTACATTTTTGGGCTTGACAAGCAGATGTGTTGGCCCGTTTCAGAATGATAATTAGTAATTATGTACATAGATGTCAAATGTCAGAATTTTTCATTAAAAATTTCAAGATTTTCTAAATTTACGTAGTTAATTTATCACCAGGAGTTTAAAATTTACTTGTCGTATGCCTTAGATATTTAACATTTAATTCTGCTCCACATGGAATTGGAAAATCATTAAATTTAGAATGAGAAAATATGATATTTGACATCTATATACATAATTACTAGCTATCATTCTGACATGGGCCCCCATATCTGCTTGTCAAGGCCAACAAAATCACATGACTGCTCGCGCCCTATTTTATTTAACATTTCTTGTATACCTACACTCTACACCAAAAATTCTACTTACGCATATATCTATTCCTTATATTTAGATTGTTTAATTTTAAATTCATTTTATGAAAAAAAAATGTCCTCTTCTAATTTTTCGAAATGTTTCCAATTCATTGTCAGGATTGACAGTATTTTTGAAGGATATATGTAATATACCTATAATATTAAATATGTAGCTATTAATACTTTAAGAAATAATATAATGTATGTACTTCCCAGAAAAAGTCTTCAGTAATGTCTCCGGATTTCTGACACTGACATTTATCTGTCAGTTACAAGCAATTTAAATTTTCAACTATTTTCCATTGCCATTCTTTCGGCTGTAAACTTTATTATAACAGATTATTTTACATATTATATTTCTTTTATCTCTAAATCTATAGAATATATAATAAAATATTTAAATGTATCAGATAGAGAATTTAATTTTCTTTAATATTACCAACAAAAAATTTCAAAAAATATTATTTAGAAGATTTTTTTTTTCAAGAATCTTCTACTTCCGGTTGTCTAATTGTTACCAAAACCTTTTCAGATCTTCCCATGAATGTCCGATTGGGAAATACGTAGTTAAACAAATTTAAAGTCTTATAGTTTTTGAGTAACCGTCCACACACACACACACACACACACACACACATACACACACACACATACACACACACACACACACACACACACACACACACACACACACAGACATCATCGAAAAAATGTTAAAATCGGATTGTAGGGACCTTAAAACGTGCTTATTCAATAAAATCTGGATATGCGATTTTTAGCATGAATCCAATACCTCTCTTAGCGAGAGGTAAAAATGAGGAACAAAATAGTACTCGTTGTATGTAGTTTTTAATTCTAAACATTTTTTGTATTTACACTTTTGATATAATTTAATTAAAGAAGCAACAATCGCCAGATTAACAAAATAACATTATATGTGTATTCCCTACATAACATACTTCAATTCTACATCTGGTATAAAGGATGTTAATAATGCCATAAAATTAAAGATAATAAGACAACAATGTTCTACAAGTAAGACATATGCTGAAGAAATAAAAGAAGCAATAGTCTTCCTTTTTATTCCATTTTAAACTTCCCATTTGAAGCGCACAAAAGTAGCCCGACTTAAACAAACATTCGGATAGTAAAACAAATCAAAAGTTCATTTACTCAGCTGCGCTGTCCTATAATGTGCCATAATGTTCCCATAAATCACTAAAATTTGTTTTCCTCGCTCGCTAAAAATCTAGCAAACATCACACATTAAAAAATCCAATTTTATCATCACCCCTTCGCATAATTAACCATGGGCGTGCGTGTAAATTTCCCAAGGGGCGCATTCCACCCTAAACTTTCCGCTGTTCCTGTTTGTATACCCCTGTGGACGGCCACGCCTATTCGCTCTCTGAGAATATACACCCCTA
Source organism: Harpalus rufipes (assembly GCA_951394225.1). Classification (NCBI taxonomy): domain Eukaryota; kingdom Metazoa; phylum Arthropoda; class Insecta; order Coleoptera; family Carabidae; genus Harpalus; species Harpalus rufipes. The sequence continues at coordinate 42,735,175 of OX596276.1, read as the reverse complement.
ACATATCTGTCTTTATGAAAGCGTTTATGAATAATGATTAACTCGACGATAAAAGAAATTAAAGTTTAAATTCCGGAGGAGCGGGAATTTTTGTTCAGGACCGGGATTAGGAGTGACAGCAACCGGAAGTTGCTGCCAACAGGAAATTGCGAAAGCCAAAGGGTGGAGATAAAAATTGTACTCTTTGGATATAAATAGGAATGGTGTTAGTAATCAGGATTTCAAACAGCTAATTTGAAAAAACTTCCCCGAAAAACTGTATTATACTTTTTAATATGAAAGGACAAGGGTTTATTTATATTTTTTATCACGCCTCCTAGCAGTATTTTTGTTTGTAGCAACTTCTGTTCTTGACAGCTAATAGTAGATGAAATATTTTAGTTCTAAAGTGCGGTTGGCAGCTAAAATCTCTTGAGAATTCATAAAGGAATGTGTAGAATGAACCACAAGAGAAATGTACGAGAAATAGGAATTGCAAGAGGTTGAATCCGAAGCGAACGCTCATATCTAGTTTCACTTTTGGTTTCCTATATCTACCTATATGCACTCTACGTAGAGACCCAAAAAAAGCCTATAATTTTATTTTATTTATAAGTTTTCTAATATTTGTACAAATACAGGTTGTTATTTAAGTATGGGAACAACGCTTAACCGATGGTAGAGCTAACCCCAAAGATAGAGAATCTGGCAATAATTTTTATTTTACATTCTTTATATAAGAACTGGAGCCCCTTAAAAGTACCCAATTACATCGTAGTTCAAACTTTTCTAAAAAGTAAAAAATCGATGAGTTCTCTGGAAAAAATGTCACAAATAAAATACAAGATCATTGGCGTCACGGCAGATAATAGGTATTTGAGAGAAAAACTAAATGTTTATCACCAAGGTAATTGGCATTTTGTTATTTAATAAACGACCGATTATAAATTGTACGCTAATGCAAAAAATCGTTTCACGTCAGTTTTGACAATCAACATTTTTTTTATTTTTTACAAAATTTTAAACTATGACTTAATTGGTTAGTTTTCATATAGAAAGCATGTAAAACAAAAATTATTGCCAGATTTACTACCTATGGTGTTAGTTCTACCACAGGTTATGAGTTGCACGCTTACTTAAATGACCAAATTAAAATGAATGCGACACAATTAACCATGATAATGCTCGCGTTCAACCGGGTTAGCGCTCCCAACGCTAGACTAGCAAAATAATTGAACGGTTCGCTAGAATCTAGCTAGGAGAAATAAGCTAGCGAGAAATATTTCGCTAAAATATCTAGCAAACTATTGGGCAACTGCAAGTGTGAAGTTTGGTTGCAACTAACCTCCCTTTCTAACAAATTACTACCTAGTTAATAATATTTACTTCTGGTGCATCTTCTAACAGTTCAAGTAATAATTTCCATTCCAAAATCAAGTCGGTGGCAGATAGAACTCTCAGTTATTTTCTTACTTTAAACTGCGCTTGCGCGCTAAGTTTAATAAATGATTATCGTTCTGTACGCATCTAGCGCTAACAAACAGCACTACATTTTTGCTAGGTTAGCGCTATCCTAGCTGAACGCGAGCAATATATATTGTAGTCAAAAAATATGGACTTTCTCCGCACCCTGACACGCCATGCGGTGTTGCCGCTTCTTCATTATTTAGCATTTTCAACATTGCCCATGAATTGGCAACAATGTAGAAAATATCCGGTCCATACTTATTTGACGACAGCTATAGTATGTAAACGACATTATTTTGTTATTGAATTAATTTTCTTGTTAATATGTATTTATAGATTTTCATCAACAGTAGTAGGAAAAAATGTTGAAGCTTTTGCTTTTTTAAAAAAGTTGTTAATTCTATTTTGTTACTTCAATTTCTACTCCTTTTTTATTTTTTCTAGAATTGAGATTTCCCCTTTCAACTACAACACGAAATAGGAGTTTCCAAGTTTTTAATTTTTTTAATATGTTAATCTGTACATAAAAATATTAGACCACTATTTTGTATTTTCGCTCAAAAAAAAAAAATATATACCAGAAAAAAATTATTAGCCGAAAAAATTGACGGCGCGTGTTATGTAATCTACACCGAGAACATACGTTTCTAGAGCTGAACATGGCGGAGGCGTGGCTTGCGCGTGCGAACAGCCATTACCCAATAGAATTTGCCAGTGTCTATCACGTCACAAACATGGCTGATACTGGATTTTATGCGCTCGATTCAAATGTATTAAGGTTTCATTTTGATATTATGGTTATAAAAATCAGAAAATTAACGATTATATTCACCTTAATACTGCTTATACATAATGAACAATCACATCCAATAAGTATTTCTTTAAAAACCGTAAACTTGGAAATCCCTCTCTATTTAATTCTACATCTATAATATGTTCCAAGATTAAACAACGAAACTTAAAATTTAAATAAAGCACATAAGCAAGTAGACAAGTCATGTAAACAAAAATTTCACAAATTCTTCGTTTCAGAGAAATACCCGGTGCAAATAGTTTTAGTTAACATATAACAATGAAATATGAACCAATTTTAAAATATCGCAATATTTCTTACAAAATTTACTCTAAATGAAATCCTTGAACCTGTACATAAACATGCCACCGCTTCATCACAGATGGAGTTGTAGCACATACACTGTTCCGTTGTTATTACTTTTCGCAGGCGGAACTATTTTTCTCCTGAATATTAAAATATTATGATTTTGTTCCACATAAACTATTTATTTAATAGTTCCCTATACAAAAATATAATATTTACTATTTTCCAATACGAATATTTATAAAATTAATTTTGAACAAATTTTGTACGTAAATATCGTGATATTTATTTTTACACAATATAATTTTAAAACTGATTCATATTTAACTCTCAGAATTTAAACTATTTGCACTGCACTAATAATCCTCTTACTATGTATCTTCTCATGCAAATATGTACAGTCATTTTTTTTAAAGATGTCCGATCAAGGTCAACTATGAATTAAGATTTTAGCTCCACCCATTCCGACAAATTCATTAGTGTAGTTTACTTATTTTTTATGAGGATACATAACATATATTACAATAAAAGCATTCAAAATTTAAAACTAAGTCAACTGGTAAGTTTATTACCAAATGTAAAACCAAATATGTGAAAAATGAGATACTGACAATGACACTGACACTGACAGAAAATAACGTTATTCGTACGGCTATGAATCATTGTAATATATTTGAATTAATAAATAAACTTACGTTACAGCGAAAGTATTGTTAACAACGAGCATCGTTTTAAAATGGAATGTCCTAACTTAATCGAAACAATATGAATTTTTGAAAGACAAGCGTATTATATCCATCCTTATCGCACACGTTAATGAGAGAGATATATTATGTGTCAATTTGTTAATTCATTCATAATACATATGACCTTGATCGGACATCTTTAAAAAAAATTACTGTATGTTTTTTGAATTTAGAAGTAATTTTTGGCGCCAGCATTAAATGCCCGTGAGATGACGCCAGGTAAGCACCCGCACAGTACAAATATTTCATCATTACTTATATCTGTGTACAAAGCAGATTGACATATCCAGCAATGGGTAATACGCCGTGATGATTTTTTTTAATGTTTTTTGAAATGAAACGAAGCATTTGCGAGATTTTGCTAACATGAACTTGTACATTTAATTTTAGGTCTTTTATTTAAATTTTAAGTTTGATTGTATAATACGAGATTCCTCTATACACAAAAAGGGAGATATTGAAGGGCAAAATCTTAATTTGAATAGAATATCAAATGTAATATAAATCATAGATTCAAAATTCGCATTACAGCACATATTCTAATAAAAGAATATATTGAACAACTAGTAGGTTTAATCAAATATGAATCAGAGTTTTCTACTGCGTAGTCGATTATCATTAATATTTATAATATATGTATTTACTTAGTAATACCTAAATATTACGGCTCCACGTTATTCCGAATACGTCGTTTGATATTTTCTTTATTTGCTGCTTTTTGTCTACGTTATAACAACTTTCATTTATTTATTTTTTTACTTTGACTTATTTAATAATGAATTGTTATAATAACATTTAAAAAAGTTAATGAATTATGCTTAATACTTATATAACTTAATATTCAGAACAATTATTTTTATTGAAATGTTTGTAAATCTGTACTTCGCCGTACTTGGAACAAATTATGATATAACTTCGGAGCATGCTGTATTCTGTATTGTATTCACAAAGGAAAAATGCGCAAATGTTTTCCAGTTCAGTTATAAAACATAATTTTTGTAAGTCCCTTGAAAATTAAATTTATTTTAAAAGCGGTTGAAAATTCGTTTATATGTAAAAATATTTGTTTTCATTCAATTTGTATGTTTTTGAATAAATCACATTTTATTGAATCTTGTTTTCAGACATAAACACACTGACTTTGTAAACTATGAAAGCCTTTGATAATCTAAAACAAATATTTATTTTCCAGTAAAACTTTTATAACGAGTAAGTATTGGTATAGATATACATTATTTTTAAAACAGCATAGGGCATCGAACCCAAACTAAACTAAAATCGAAACAAAACCGTACTTTTTGTAACAAACCTGATACCGAAATATATTATTGCCACTTGAACACTAGCCGCAACAAAATCCGCTATTAAAATTCGAGTTTAAGAATAAGCTTCATTTTTTGTGTTTCTTTGTTTCGGAATTAAAACGTCATATTCTCGCACGATTATTGAAGTAATAATAAGCTTCATTCTTAAACAATTTTTGGTGACATATAGTTATTTGGGATTGGTATGACTGCATTAAATACACTAAATACCTAGGCAACGGACAGAATAAAAAACACAAAGCACTGTCAGCAACGTAATTCTACCAAAAATTTATCTTCATGGAAATTGTCAAATATTTAATAAAGAAAGCGTAAATGAAAGCCGAAACAGAGAAAATAGTATAAAACACCCGTTGCAGAATACTATTCAAGCACTCGTTCGTTCATTCGTTCGTCAGAACGTGGCTCGTGTCTGAATTTTGAACTAGTTCTAGAAGAGGTTGCATGCCTTCTGCAACTTATGTTTTAATTTTTTCATACTTTATATTTTAGTTCTCATAATCAAATGAAACCATACACACTTCCAGGTTTAGAATTTATTGACGGGAAACAAAATGCTAAACAAGCCAACTCCAAACTACGGTTGAAGGTTTAGGTTAGGCTAACGTAATAAAGATAACAAATAAAAAAAATTCTAAAATGAGCGATATCTTGCATCTTTATCATAATATCACTGTCAATTTTAATGCTAAAACAAAAGTCATACAAAAAATGCAAAATACACTGTCAATAAAGGAAACAAATGTATTGAGGTGAGTGAAAAGAAGAAAGATGATAACCATAAGGCTCTTTAAAAAGCAAATAAATATGTTAAATTCAAAATATGATGTAAACGTAGAAAATATTCTATTTAAAGGTAAATTAAATTTAGATTTTTGTCAACACAGCTATTAAATTAAACTTAAAATAAAAACATAAAAATCATTTTTATTTGAGAATGCAACTATATTCTTTTTATTTTTATTTATCTATTTTTTTAGTTTATTATTATCGTTTCTTCTTCATTTTATTAATTTCTCATAACCTTAACCTAACATATACATACTTATTTTTAAGTTATCTTCTTATTTTCATAAGTAGGTATGGAGAATAGAATACCCATTTCAAACTTAGAATCCTGGAAAAATAATGACACTTTTAAATTAAACCTAATTACAAACAAAACTAAAATACTCAAATTCCATAAAGTGCGCAAAAGCTCCGTCAATGCCAGTTTTAAATATAAGGAAGATTGAAGTAGTCAATAATTACACATATTTAAGAATCAATTTTTCTAGCTCCGCGGTAAATTTGTTCAAGCACTTAATAAAACAAACACCCCCACAACTAAAGTAAATACGTTTTTAAGTAAAGGAAAATCAAACTATTGGTCAGAAAAATAAAAATTTATACGACTTAATCATTATAGTGACTAGTTTATATGGCTCGGAGGTCTAGGCACTAAGGACATGGAACAAATTCAAACTAAATACATTAAACAAATTTTACAATGTGCACGAAACACACTTGGTTAGAAGTTGGTTAAACAAACTCTTTCTCATGGAGGATGATACAATATCCAAACTTTTGTTGAAACGTCTTATTAATCTGAATAACTTTGAATATAACAAAAAAGAATTCAACTGGGTAACTCAAATGAAAGAGCTGGTGATAAAATTGATATGAGGATATCTGGAAGTCCCAAATGTTTACTAAAAATAACATTAAATTAATTAGTGAACTATAAATTACTTCTTTGGAACAAAGACATCGAAAAAAATTCAATTGCATTTTTCAGTACTCAATACAAGTTACTAAAGGATTCCTACTCTGTTATAATATATATTTCGTAAACTGCTCTGGCAAAATCTCGAATTATCTCTCAAATTAGACAATCTGGTAATCAGTTCTTCATTTTCTACTATAATCGCATCAAGTATTCTCTTAATGCATCTGAAATTTGCTCTATTTGCAACACAAATAAACAATAAAACCTATTTCACTTTTATTTTATTTGTCAAATATACAAGCACTTCAGAAAAAAATATCTACGGCCAACAAAGATATCACCGACAAAATTAGTTTGTCCAAGAATTTAAGTACTGACTCAATAAATCGAATTTTCTTCTATACCACTCAGTCTCTTAAAATTAGAAGTTTATTCCGCTTAACTAAGTCACTAACCATAATTTTTTTCTCTTTCTTTTTTACCATAAATTTTAATATCAGTGATACTATTTGTATTTAACTTTATCTCTATTAATTTATTTCTGATATTTTCTTTAAGGTTATATAATGTAATTAATTATAATTATATCTAATTTTTGTAAGCTTAAATTATTCTAGGGTTGACTCAACGTAATTTTCTTTGTATTTGTAAATATAAATCTCTACCTAAAATTTTCAATTTAAGGTTAAATGAATAGGATATACGTGTATATTATGTAATATTTTGGCTTATACTTTCTTATGTACGTATCTTTTTATATTTCTAGCTTTGTAAACTTAAATTATTTCAGAGTTGATACAATATTTTTTCTTTTTTTTTACTCTGTGTGTTTAAATCAAGTTTACGATCTTCACTATTGTAAACTATACTATATGTATTTTTTATTTATTTTTGCAATAAGTTCCTTTGTACTTCTATACAAATTAAATAAATGCAATACAATAGGTACTAAAAAATTTAACCACTTTTTTAATTTATATAAAATTTAACTTTTTGAAATTAAATCGAATCCAAGGTGAACATAAAACCTGAACCAAATCTCTAAACCTGAACCCGAAGCCAAACCGCAACAGAAATTAAAAATATTAAAAAAACCAAACCTATTTTCTGACAAATTTTATACCCTCTTTTACAGTAGATACTTGTGTAATATACAGAGTGTGCAACGAAACGCGGAAGATAGATAGGTGTTCAACATAGGATTTTAAAAATGTGCGGAAACTGGCTCTCCTGCACATTTTAGAGCAAAAGTACAAGAATGAAAAGTTGTTTAACATTAATTAGTACCTATATGCGAATGAACCGTAACCAAAATGCTTGTTAAATTATATAAGATAAAAAAATATACATGATCTTGGGGATACAAAAAAAGAAAATATAAATGGCAAGGCAATCTGGGGCAAATGTGGGACGACCGGATAGTGAAGAGGATATATGGAAATATGAGTGAGATTGAGGGTGAACGTTAGCGTCAACATATTGTCTGTAAGTGGATGGCTGTGGTTAGTAAAATATTACATACAGCAACTTGAGAGCACAGGGAATAAATATACCCTGGTGAATATGAAAGAAGTGAAAGATATATGATTGAACGAACTTGTTCACCACAGAATGACTGCTGGTTAAATGCTTTTAGGGCTTGTACTAATCCATTTTACGCCATCTGGTATGGTTTTACGTATGTAATTTCAAACTGTCATAATATATTTCAAACTTTGCACCTTATGTGCGGACTGTTAGTAATAATTTCATTCATTTACTGTGGCTCTTATGTATCTCCATTTTCCTGTAAATTTGATGAAGGATCCTATTTTAAACTTTAAGAGGCGAGTAAAAAAGTGAAAAGGTACTTACAGTTGTGTGAAATGAGAACATAGCGTGTAGGAGTTTTATGACTTACCTGGAAAGAAAAAGAAACAATAATTAGTATAAAAGACATTGCGGCACAATATTGATGGTAATACAATTCTCATAAATTTTTAAGTATACAGATCGATAGCTCACAGGGTTCTTCGTTACACATATTCTTACAACTTTGCAAATAACAATAATTTATGATATTTTTTTAAAGATATATTGGTACCTTTATTACAATATTAATATATTGTTTCAAATTTAATTAATCGGAATCATTTTTTCTAAAAAAATAATTATAATTTTATTACAGATAAGTACCTCAATTCTGGAACAAAATTGCTTTTTTAGCAACATTACTAAAAATTGTAATCAATAGAAACAAATTTAAAATCTGACCCGAGAATTTTTTAAATAAAATTTTATGACCAATCCAGAAATATTTTATTCCTTTGTAAAATCTGTCATTTTCATATTTTATGTATGTTTGCAATTAATATTAGTTATTTGCTAGGAATGTTGTAGAGTTACAAATTTTGTTACAGAAATGGGGTGATTTATAAGTTATATTCACGGGCAAGAAACTACACAAATTGTATTATTAAATGTATTTTACAATATTTGTAAAACAAATACTAACTGCAAATAATTTTAAGTAATATTTCCAAATATTTTAAGTAAAATATGGTAGACACTACTGTGTAAAATTGAAAATAATGTTCAATTAAAAGTCCATTTTAAGTGTTTCTAATGCAAAATTTCAATTATTTAGCGTAATGATTCAGTTTCACGTTTTTCAAAAAGTATTTTACATGAAAGTTTGTGCAATATTTTTCATAGTAATAAAAAAAAATGTTGCACGTGAAAATGTACAAATATTGACCAAAAAATTCTATTGTATGAAATAACAACAAGCATATCACGTGATTTATTGACTATTGCGCTTGCTCAGGAATAATATAACATAGCAAAAATGACTTCTATGGTTTATCTATTTTTTTAAATCTTGTAAGAGGAATATTTCCTTTCAGTTAATCTATAAAATAACAAGTTATTCTATCAAATAATGGATTTCATAAAATAACGGTAAAATTTATAAAAACAAATGTCAAATTTAGAGTTCAGATATGTGTTTCACCAAGACGCTTAGAAAACTAAATACGTGCGGTGACCACGTGATATTGAAAAATAAATACTGCAATTCTTTACAAAATATATACGTCCAGGTCCGGACGGCGATCCATTCTCATAAATTTAATAAATTTTGTAAGCTATAAGGCGTGGTTAAAAAAACAAAATATTACCGTACGATTCTGCAACGCATAATCATAAAACACTCGACATAATGTATTTATTCTACACACCTTCAGGTCCAAATCAATACGGACAGTTTCATGTAACGTATGAACTATAGTGTTAAATTACAATTGCATAACACCCCAAGTCAGTAATTAATTTAATAAAACATAACACCTCGATAATAGATTTTATAGGATTTATGCAATCATTTACTTATTCATTCCAATTTTATCATCTTCCATGCATTCAAAAACACTACTCTCATTCATTTAATTCGAGCTCAGAGCATCACTCCTCTGTCAAGCAAGGCATCAGCACAAGTACGTAAAATAATGTCCAGCTCACTAATACAATCATATTTATTACTCGTATGTATTTATTTATTTACGAGGATCACGCTATTAAGACATTGTTCATATTTTTTAGAATTTTATTTTAAATATGTATGTCAAATTAGTACCCTTTAAAAATAATACACTTCACCATTCTTGCTTTCTACTCCTTAAAAGCTCCCACTCAACCAATCTTCTTTTGGAATGCTTTCAAAATAATCATGAATGGGTCCATAAATCATTTTTTTTACCTCCCGCCAGGTAAGGGAGGTAATGTTTTCGGTCCAAAAATTCGATAGTGAGTTTTCAGTGAATAAGCACGAATTAAGGTCTCCGCAACACGTTTTTACTATTTTTACAATGATGTCTGTGTGTGTGTGTGTGTGTGTGTGTGTGTGTGTGTGTGTGTGTGGGGGCGCGCGCGTTTGTGCGTGTGTGACGATTTTTTTGATAATTCTTACATCAAACTTCCAAAAATTTAAATTTTCCGTATTTAATCTTTCTGCATTAATATAAAGAGTTGATTAGATTTTGGGTAAAATTGGACAATCGGAAGTGGTACTTTACTTGAAACCCACAACAGTTTTTAATGAAAAACTATATTAAAATATAATATAATACTGGTATTTACTACTTGTATACCAATGAGAACAACATATTAGATTTTGGCTAAAATTGATAAACCGGAAGTGATACTTTACTTGAAACTTTGAACAGATTTTCGTTAAACATATGTTAAGATATAATCCAGAACTTCTCAAATTTGGTATTTAAAACTCGTATATATTGAAAACAACATATTCGATTTTGACTGTATATGTATAATTAACCGGAAGTGGTACTTTACTTGGAACTCTTAACAGATTTTCGTGGAAAAACAAAAATTGTGCAATATTATTGAATATTTTGAGATCATTCATGTCTTCCTATTGCTACATAATCAATAAAATAAATAAATTAGGACAGGAATACTACTATAATTATGACCTGTGATTTCCATCTCACAACAAATTATGTAATAGCAGTTTGCCAAATAAATTATTTATTAGGTGAATAAATTTTGTTAGCAACTTCAACTAGCGATTAGTTTATTTATTTATGTGAAATAAACGTAGTATTTGTAAGCTACCTAATAAACTCAGTAAATATTTTTTATTAGCTAAATAAATTTAGTAGAAAAAATTACAAGCCTTAATTTAATAAAATATTATTTTGCTACGTCTTAAATATATATTCCAAAATAAAAATGTGAAACATTTTGGCATTTTTGATAAATTTTACAGAGAAAATATACAATGCTATTCATATTGAACTTCAAAAGCTAAACTCCTGTTCCTGTGTCACCTATAAGCCGCAAAGCCTGATAGGTTCATATTTTTCAACGTGTTCCGAGTTGTCATACCATATATCATTAATGTGACACTATGGTATACGATATGCCATCGTCTGAATGAACTATGTATGTATCGCACTACACGTTGCTCCACAGCGTTCTTTAAAAAAGAAGGAAAAATTCAAGCCAGAAATAATGGCAGGTTTTCTAATCAATTTACTACATCATTTATTTCCCAGTTTTTAAAAGGCAAGCAAAAAAATTAATTCACTTATCGGGTAAATAAAGCCGTTGATATATCACCGATCTCATAAAAAGCGCTCATAGATGAACTTTTTCGCTAAATTTTCTTGCAAATTGCGTTCGTTATAATCGAGACAAAAACTGAGGATTGGGAGCGATAAAATCTGCCTAAATACGAACCTGTTAGGGATTATTCGCGCGCTTACGCCCGCAAGCTCGGCGGTACAGAGCAGGGCAACCAACTTAACAGCTTTCCGACAGGCGCGGAAAAATTACCAGTAATTTATGTTCGGATTTGGTGCGACGCGCAGTAATATCGCATCACCTGATGCGAAATTCAGCAAAAAAACGCTTTTTAACTTCACTTAAACGCCGAATAAAACGTGTTACATTATACCACGGAAGTTATTAAATATTTAAGGGGACCAACAGCGAATATTTGGTGAAAGAGAATGGAATTTAAATATTACTTTATGCTTTTTTAAGCAAAGAGGTGTTAGCGAACTCGTTTAGTAGAAGAATCAACAAAAAATCACATTCCGCAGACTTGTAATGATTTTAACTCATTGTAAACTGAAGACGGAAAATATATTATTTTTAAATGTAAGTAAAAACTTGCTACAAACTAATTAAATTCTTTCAAACTTTATATGTATATTATGTGGATGACATGCATTTAATACGTCATGCAATAGCATTTTCTGTTTTTCAAGTAAATAATGATTTAGAAAACCTGATCTCGTGGATGAATAAAAATGGCTTAAAACATCGTAACGATTACCCAGTTTTATTACTATGGTAACTATTTAGAAAGCAAAGCAGTTACTAATGCCCGGTTTCTCCACAGCAACTTAAGTTGTTAGTTATTAAAGTGCTACTTAATTGTAAGTACGCCTTAATCACAATTGCGTTGCATCAGCAAATTTAAATGCGAACTAACTTATATCTCAAATGACATTGGCAATTTGAAACTTAGCAATTCAAAATAAAATATCAGCCATCAGCTGTCAAACGTCAAAGGTTTATGGTTTTATTCATTTTAACAATATTCAATATGGATTTAAAGGATTTTTCTAATTTTGACGACGCTAACGTCGTGGATAATATGGACAAAGTTGATTTTATCGATATTGTTGAATTATATAGATATTATATTTATATGTGGACCTGTGCTAGTTCTATAAACGGAAGCCCTTTTCTTCGTCGACATCTTCCTGGTATCTGTCTTTATATTTGCCCACTTTTACGTGGGCTTGCCACATCCTTTATATGCATTTAATACATGTTTATTAAATGCGGCAATTGATTTCCAGTTGTTTTATTGAATATTGTACATTAGTCAACATTCTGTTTAAATCTTTTTACAATCCCACAAAGCATTTTTTTCTTTGCTATAATTTAATCGTTTCGCCTCCATATCATTAAATTTTCACACTCAACTCAAAGTCAAACAAATTTATCGCCAATACCAATATGTCAACTGACATATAACATGTGTACGAGTTATTGACCGTTTTTACCTTCCCTCATTTATATTGTCTTTGGTCAAAAAAATCGATGGTGCGTTTTTAATGAAGAAGCACGTTTTAGGGTCTCTAGAATACGAATTTACTCTTTTTACGATGACGTGAACGAGTGAGTGCGTGAGTGTGTGCGTCTGTGTGTGTGTGTGTGTGTGTGTGTGTGTGTGTGTGTGTGCGACAGAAATTTCTCCTTCGATAACTCCAATAAAAAAATATATATTTTTTTCGTATTCTTCTTCTGTACGTCCATAATTATGGGTGAGATAATTAGTTTTGGTTATAATTAGTCATTAGTACTTTTTAATAGTTTTTCTTGAAAAACAGAGTTAATTAAGTACCAAATTTTAACAATTTATGTTATTATAACTTCAAGTATGGGGTCTCGTGGCCGTGTGCCTGAGTGTTTGGTCGCGAATCTGGGGATCCAGGTTCGATCCCGACCGACGCCAAAAATTACATCGCATTTTAATGGCACAAAATTGACCCCTGTAGCGCACTCTCCACGCAAGCAATGAGTGCCCGTGAGGTGACGCCTGGTAAGCGCCCACACGGTACAAATATTCCATCATTACCGATATCTGTGTATGAAGCAGATTGGCACACCCAGCAATGGGTAATATGTCGTGATAAAATATTTATTTATTTTTATTTTTTTATGTTATTATAATATGCGTGCGGGTGTGTGTGTGTGTGTGTGTGTGTGTCAGACAATTTTCTCTCCTCCAAAAACTCCAATACTACTATTTCAAAAATTATATTTTTTTCTTATTCCCTTACGATACGTTTATATGGAGAGTTGATTAGATTTTGGTTACAATTGGTCAACCAGAAGTACTATTTAATTAAAGTTTTTAACAGTACTGGGCTTCCAAAATAAGAAAACGCCACTAGCGGCAAAATTCTGAACTAATCGTAAGGTACATAATTATTGTTTACATTTGTAACATTTACCTTGGTAGATTGAAATAAGATTATCACAGCGTTATAATTGTTTTATTTTAATAAAATATACAAAATACTGTTAAAATAAAACAATACAATTTATTAGAGATTAATGTTACGATGAGTTTTCATTAAAAAAAAAAAACTATTTAAAATAGGCAAATATGTGCCGTTTATGGCTGTAAATCTACGGCACACAAAAAATAAGAAATTAAGATTTCATCTTTTTTCCTTAAATTAATATAAAAAAATATGTTGTGGCCAGCGCACAATACCTTCCGTCATTCTCGTGTATAATGTATAAATTCCATATTTTTTCTTACAAAAGATTCTAAATTTCCAGTAAAATTATTTCATAAACAAACTATTCAAATTGCACTTGACACTGGCATCTTTTTCTTCTTTAGCTTTTCCCATTCGTTAAGGGTCGCTATTTTTGCATATCGTTCTCATTCAGTTCCTTTTCTCTCAAATCTTCCGCAATACAGTCCATCCATCTTATTTTTGGTCTTCCTCTGTTTCTTTAACGTCCTATTACTAAACTATTCATTCTTGTTCCAATATAATTCTTCATTTCTCCTCATGACATGTTCAAACCAATGTAATCGTCTTTCTTGTATCTTTCTAAAAACTTGTAACACTAGAGTTATTTTCTTACCGTATCTTTCCGTGTATTCCCCAATATCTACTTCAACATCCTCATATCTGCCACATTAATTTACTTTTTATTGATACTGACATCTGTCAATTTGAATTATATGAATATATTACTAGTTCCCAAGTTTGGCATAGCTGGCTGAATTATAAAATTTAATTTCTTTAAAATTCTTTAACTGTGTATCTATTGAATATAAAGTATCAATTGTAATCAAATCGTATAGAGAATAATATATTCTTTAAGTTATAATAACGTTAAATGTCAATAAATCAAATTTAACTGTTAAATTTTCAAATGAGACTACTTCCGGTTGACCAATTATAACCAAAATATAATCAGTTGTTCTTCTGGATGTAAACTTGAGGAATACGAAAAAAATATAATTTTTGGAATCGTGTTATTGAAGTTATGGAATCCGGAACTTTTGTCACACACACACACACACACACACACACACACACACACACACAGACACACATACATACAGACATCATCGTAAAAATGGTAAAATCGTATTATATGTACCCTAAAACGTGCTTATTCAGTAAAAACTCATCATTGCATTTTTTGACCAAAGACAATACCTTCCTTACCTAAAGGTGACGGAAGGTAAAAAATCTGATATGGCCAATACATGACCTTCCGTCAATTCTATGTACTTTATGTAAATTAACCACAGATAAGGAAGGTTAAATATATATTTCCAGTAAAATTATTTCACGAACTATTGCAAACTGTACATGACATTGCCATCTGCCAGCACAATATCTTCCGTCAATCCTGTGTATTATGTACAAATTCCATCATTCTAGTTAAAGTTATTTCCCATATTCTTTCATTCATTTACTTTTTATTGATACTGACATCTGTCAATTTGAATTACCTGAATATATTAGCAGTTTCCATGGTTAAGTTAGCATAGCTGGCTGAATTATGGAATTTATTATCTTTATAATTCTTTAACTCTATATCTGTTGAATATGAAATATAAAATGAAATCAAATCGTATAGATAATAATATATTCTTTAAGTTATAATAACATTTAACTGAGTTTTTCAAGAAAAACTGTTAAAGAGTTCAAATGAGTGTACTTCCGGTTGACCAATTATAACCAAAATCTAATCAAGTCTGCGTATGGTTGTAAGGAAGAGGAATACGTAAGAATTATAATTTTTGGAAATCTAGTATTGGAGATATCGCGGCCGAAACCGCGGTCACATACACACACACACACACAGACACACACACACACGCACGCACACACCCACCCACGCACACACACACACACTCACGCACACATATACAGATATCATCGTAAAAATAGTAAAATCGTATTGTAAAGACTCTAAAACGTGCTTATTCAATAAAAACTCACCACCGAATTTTTTAACCAACGACAATACCTTCCTTACCTATAGGTGACGGAAGGTAAAAAACTAATCGAAACTAAAAATATTGTTAACCTACAAATACTTACTAATTTTCTTTATTAAATGGAAATATTAATAAAACTAGCACTAAAACTACAACTACCGGAAACTTTAAACTAAACTCTACCAAAATTAATAGAACACACTAAATTAAAACATAAAATTACTCAAGAAACCAAGAAAATTAGTCTGACAGCAATGCTACTCTTCAGCAAAAATGTACCTTTTGTCATGATTTAGACATTTGTTGTTAGAGCCATCTCTTGATAATTTGGAAGCCCAATAGAATAATTTATTCTTTACGGTTTAACTGATTTTTTTCTTTCATATTCAATAAATTTCATAAATCAGACAGCTATGCTATAAACATGCAAACTACTAATATATTCAGACAATTCTAATTAACATATTTCAAGTGTAATTTGTTTGTTCCTGAAATAATTTACTGAAAATTTAGAATCTTTTGCAAGAAAATTTAGAATCTTTTGCAAGAAAATTTAGTTAAGGAATGTGTACAAAATTGACAGAATTGACGAAGGTATTGTGCTGCCACATCAGATTTATTCGACTTATATTTGCAAGTTAAGTGTCATATTTTGACATTTTTGCATAGGGCTACGATTTAAGGTGGAGCTTAGGAATAAGCAACGACTTAAGTCTTAAGTTGCTCTGGAGAAACCGGGCATAATTTTATTGGTTTGCTAATTGAAAAAAAAAATTAAATAAAAAAAATATATTTATATTATCACAGCGTATTACCCATTGCTGGGTGTGCCAATTTCACTTAACCAACAAAATTGCATGCAGAGTAATGAAGTAACTTAAAATATTACATAAATGTAAATACAGTCTGTCCTCTGAAATTAAAGTACCTTTCCCCGGTTTTATAAAGGAGAGAATAAATTTACTTCCATAGAAATTTATTTAAATTAATAAATTCGAAACAATTTTATTCATTTTATGGCATGTAACATTAACATTACTGTTAAAAATTCGACTGTCATTTGAAGGAATAAATTTTATTTGTCTGTCTTTTATAAAACCGACCATATATCTAATTAATTCTTTTGTTTCATCCATCTTCAATAACTGGTTTATTTATCTATGTAACGAAATCTATACAATATTGATAAAAGTAGGATTTTTCTTTTTCAAAATTGATATCTGAGATTTATTTACAAAGTTCTCAAATATGATCATATACTTTTATTAGGATTCCTGCAAATATATTATCGATCGATGGCAGAATGCAAGAAACATATTTACATTACACTCACAAAATTTTATTAACTAGAATTACCTTCGCATGTTTCCATGCTAAAATAACACCAAAAATACACAGTCTACTCGCTAAGACATAATATATTCCTTATTTATAATTTTAAGATATCAAATTTCAAAACAATTTTCCCATTTTTGCACTTACACTATGCAATAAATGTATTAATTTCATTTAGGCTCAAACTTAAACAAATTTGGTATCAGCTAACTTTTTAACAAAATTACTGGAGTGTTGGGTGTCTTGTTCCAACCACGGTTGTAGACGGACGTGTTTAACTGCATGAGCTCCGTTGTGATTGTGTAATTTCATTATATTAATACATAATATGTTGTGAAGTAATTAATAAAAAAATCTGTTGTGGCCAGCACAATACCTTCCGTCAATCCTGTGTATTATGTATAAATTCCATACATAAATTCTCTTGCAAAAGATTCTAAATTTCCAGTAAAATGATTTCATAAAAAACTATGCAAATTGCACTTGACACTAACATCTTCTTCTTCTTTAGCTTTTCCCATTCGTTAGGGGTCGCTATTTTTTATTTTCTTCTTCCACTCATTTCTGTTTTACGTGTCATTCTCATTCAGTTCCATTTCTCTCAAGTCTTCCGCAATACAGTCCTTCCATCTTATCTTTGGTCTTCCTCTGTTTCTTCAACCTTCTATTACTAAGCTATTCATTCTTCATCCAATATATTCTTCATTTCTCCCCATGACATTTTCAAACCAATGTAATCATCTCGTATCTTTCTAGAGTTATTTCCTTAACAACATCTACTTCAACATCCTCATCTCTGCCACATTAATTTACTTTTTATTTATACTGACATCTGTCAATTTGAATTATATGAATATATTAATAGTTTCCATGTTTGCATAGCTGGCTGATTAATAAAATTTATTATTATTATTATCTTTTTAAATCTCACTCTACCCTTACGGGTGTAGAGATTATAATTCTTTTTACACTATATTATTTATAAAGTCTTTCCATTCTGTCCTGTTCCTTGCTTTCCTGTTTGCTTCTTGAAGGTTTAAGTTGTTCTTATTTAGAATTTCTTCTATGTTTCTTTCCCAATTCTTCGCTGGTCTTCCTCTTTTCTTTTTAATCCTTTCTCTAGCGTTCCAGACTATTTTTGCTTGTTTGTCTTCAGGCATCCTTACTAGATGTCCATACCAGGCTAGCTGTCTTTTCTCTATTGTCTTTTTGCGTGCTTTCTAGCTGTAGCTTTGTTCTTATGTCCTCATTTCTAATTTTGTCTAATCTTGTGACCCCTTCTATTCGTCGTAGAAACTTCATTTAGGCTGCTTGTATTTTTGACTTTGTTTTCTGATTCATTACCCATGTTTCACATCCATACATTAGCGCTGGTCTGTATACTGTTTTAAATAGAGTTGTTTTTGTTTTACTTGTTATTTGTTTGTTATTGAGTATTATTTTATTCAATGTATGGTAGCTTTTATTTGCTGTCTGTATTCTGTTATTTACTTCTTGTTCTTGGCTTCCTTTGTTATTTATCATGCTTCCAAGGTATTTAAATGTTTCTATCTGTTCTATTTGTTTTCCATTTATTGTTATATTGGTTTCCACGTCTTCTTTTGTGATCGCCATTACCTTTGTCTTCTTTATATTTATAGTCATGTTGTGTTTTGTGAGCTCTTCGTTCCATATGTTCAGATTGTGTTGCATATCTTCTTCGCTTTTAGTTATCACTGCTATATCATCTGCAAATTCACACTCCGCTATCTTTACTTTTTCCATTCTGTAGTATCCAATCTCCATTTTTTTTGTTTTGCTATTTATGTTTTTAAGCACGTTGTCCAGGAATATAGTGAACAGTAGTGGGCTCAGAGCGCCTCCTTGTCTCAGTCCTTGGGTGGTTATAAATTCTTTTGATATCTCGTTTCCTGTTCGTATGTAATTTTTAAATAAAATTTAATTTCTTTAAAATTCTTTGACTCTATATCTATTGAATATGAAGTATAAGTTGCAATCAAATCGTATAAAGAACAATATAATCTTGAAGTTATAATAACTTGAACATTTGAAGATTTAACAGTTAAATTTGGTTTATTGACATTTAACGTTATTACCTGAGTATATAAGTACCGTACCTTCCAATGTCCCACACACATACACACACTCACTCACACACTCTCACACACACACACGCACACACTCACACATCCACACACACTCACACATCATTGTAAAATTGTTAAAATTGGATTGTAGGGACCCTAAAACGTGCTTATTCATTAAAATCTGGATATGCGATTTTTAGCATGAATCCAATACCTCTCTAAAGCGAGAGGTAAAAATTCAGCTAACATAGATTTCCAATTGAAAAGTTTGCTCTTCTCTAGTCTGCATTGTGACCCTGTGTGTCCAAAAAATCTCTGGCTGGGTAGGCCTGGCGTATCCAGGAGTCAGTATTACGGGGTAGTCGGCTCGGCCAGAGTGTCAAGTCAAGTCAAGCTAACATTTTAAAGAAAATTACTATTGTTTTTTACATGTTATTTATGTATTTTCTATTCTTATAATATAATAAATTTATGCAAAGAGTACATTTACCTACTTTTGATATATTGAAATTCTATATGTATGATTTATATATTACTTCGATTCTTATTGTTAATTCTTATATTTCATAATTAAATCCATTTTTATTTTATATTTGTATTTTTTTTAACTAATTAATTAATTAAGTATATGTATTTGGGTTGATTGAAAGAACAGAAGAAGTCGATAAAGAGATATTATTGTTAAGTAACATCCTGCTACCCAATTATTGATCTGATTAAACAAATCGAGTTGTACTTTCATTACGCTAGGCATATGTTTCAAATAAAAAATTATTCTAAAATTTCATTTCCTTATGATATGCGAATATGCGCCGTAGAAATGTTATCTATTCCGTGCAACATGTTCGTATATATTTATGCACATATTTATTGATTCACTTTCGAGAATAATATAATACAAAGAAGCACTCAGAAAACTCAGCAAACATACCCTCGTTAGACTAACCCAAATTAATTAAAATAACTACTAACCTTCGCTTTTGCTAAGCTTTTAATAACACTTCTCTGGGCGACAATAATATGTAGCTAATTAATTTAATTAATTTATAGAGAATACAATGACATGTACAAATGGTCGCATAAATGTTAAACACACATGTAATAATTATGGATGAGTGTAGAGCAGCCCCAGCACATATTTGAACAATGATAAATTGTATTTAACATTTATTACAAAATTAGATAAATAAACTAATATTTCAAATAATACATTTGTAATAAATCATGTAAATGATGTTTATTTATATTCAGCTTCAAAAAAAAATATTAATGTGGGTACATTTTTATTCTGCTCTTACTCAAAGTAAATGAATATTCAAATCACGTTTTACTTTAATTATTGTTTGCTTAAACAAAGCTTTCATTATGTAAAAAAGACCTATGTGAATAAAATAAAATTTATTATAATTACATTTTTTACCCCAGTACTCTATCTCTTTATGATCTATACCTTTTTATTCAGAACGAAAATTGTTTGTGCTTCATTTAAATTAGTAATAAAGTCAACAATGCTAAATCTTGAATATTATGAATTTTATTTTTTAACTACATTAATGGCCTGCACATGTTGTACTATTAAAAATTACTATGATGCAAACTTATAGGAAAAAGGTACTTTTTGTTCCTAGGAATAAATTTCGTACCTAGACCTAGATGATCAATGATCTGATAAAAGTGCAATGATTACCTACTGACCAAGAGATGTCGTTTAGCTGGCTCAACCAACAATATTACTCGATAATGACATCATTCAAACAACAAGACAGAATGACAGGATTGTTACTTCAACTATAAACAAATTTATGTGGTTGTTAGTGTTAAGTTATATATTCCCGTGCAAAATTACGTCAGTAATACTTTAAAATAATTTTCAATAATTCATTGAAATAAAAATTTATATTTCCTGTACCAATGTTGTAATAATACTTACAGGTGTTCAATTTAAATGTGCCACCATTACTATCTCGAGGACTATAAGAGATACAAAGTTGGCTAAATTAACAAAAAATACCATTTTGCAAGACTATTTCGACCAGTGGTTCTCAAACTTTGGGATACAACATATTTTTTTAAACGGAAGGGAATTTTATTCTCAATTCAATGATATAATATTTTTATATCCTCGCATAGCGATTTTTTTTTTTTTTGAAATGCATATAAAGTTTCATATTAATTATTTTATTGAAATATGAGTATAATAAGAGTGCCACGAATGTAAAAATGAATATATTTAATTTTTTACATAAAATAAGAATGCCATGAATGAAATACGTGAATATTTTGTTTTCGTTATACCTATTACGAAAATATGTCATTATCTCATTGTTTTGTTAACAATAAATGACACTTTACAATCAAGTGATGGTTACCATAGGCAGCGGGTTGTAGTATTTTTCATTAGGTATCTAGGGCAAAAAAGTAAATTATCTACAAATACCTTTGTTGGAATTTCACAGGTAATAAAATATGAGAGGCTGCATTTGTCGCCTTTTCTATTTATTGAGACATGTTTTTGATGATATAGTTATAAATTTATTGTGCAAAATTATAAAATAAACTGACACCTACCACATAACACATTTTCTTGCTGAAATAAATAAGTTATTTTGTTGTCCAGGATATATAAAGCACCACTACCATTATTAACTATTGATATATCAGATATGTATAAAAAATGATATATACTTAATTTTATTTCGTGCAGTGTAATTTTAGGTCTCGAAAGGTTGCAACATCTCGGCCCTACGGGCCTTGGTATTACAAATTGCATTCTCGACCGATTGTTGATACTTAAAAATTAAAATTTAAGTACATTTATAGTTTTTTTTTTTGTTATTAAAATTGTCGTTGCTCTCCTTACATTATCCACAGAGCAATAATCTAAAATTTTACAATCACTCAAAATCTTATTAGCTGTCAGACTCTTGCTCTGACGTAACCTATTTGTATTTATTGTAAAAATGACAAGTCAAATAGTATTTCCGTCGGGTGTTACATAAACTATGCAACAAAAAGATCTCCAGTATTATATTGCCAACTGAATCAGTTATTTTTGATCACCCTGTATATTACGTTGACATTTGTGATCAATTAATAGAACAAAACATTCACTTCTTTCTGTCAGGGCACTCGAATTCTCGAATGTAAAAAAATAACATGTATTAATTTTTTCCATTCGTGGCACACTTAAGGTAAAAGCACCGGTAGTAGTGCTGTCAACACTACTAACCGGTTAGTCGGTTTATGCGGTTAGCCGCTAAACCGGTTAACCGCGGTTATCCGCAAAACCGGTTAACCGCGAATAGCCGCAAAAATATTTAAAAAAATAACAGACCGCTGAATCAGCCTGTATACACTAAAGTGTAGTTTTTTATAGTGATACGAATGAAATTAGCTGTAACTGATTATGAATGACGAAAAAATAGCGGCCCGTGAAAATTTGATCGTTCACGGAGATCACTTCTTCTCCTATCTCATTCATAAAAGTGCATACAGAATATCGATCGTAACGTAACTATCGAATTTAATTTTAAATGACACCAAAAACCAAAAATATATGGAACTAAAAGAAATTGATATTTTTTATGTAAAAGCAGTTTGATATAGTACATACAGGGTGTTATATTTTTATGGACCCAGCAAAAATCTCGCTTATTTATTAAGTTAGTAATTCCTTTCATATAACATGATTTATACAGCAACATGTAAGCTACTTGATGACGGATGAACATTCATGATATCACTTCCGGTTTATTAGTAATTAACATCAACTTTGAAATTTCAAATGGAACACTATATTTTTTTTACAAATTTGAAAAGTACATCTAATTTGCTTTACAATCACGTAAAATAACCCATATGTTACATTATTAAAAAGTAAAATGGCGGGCACTTTTTATACACCTAGTCAAAAAGAGAATAGTGAGCCATGACTATGGCTTGAAATAAAACAATTAACTAAAACAATTGTAACACGGTAAATGTCAACCTATAAATACTCAGTAATAATTGTTCTAACCTTTATTATTAGCAAGTTTCATTGTAGTACCTTATTAATTTATTATAAAATGTGGCTTGAAATAAAACAATGGACTAAAACAATTGTAACTATTATTATTAAACGAAATAATATTTTTTTGTCATAATAATACTGAAAATAAGAATAAGGAACACTTAATACCTATAGTTATATATTTATTTATTTGATTACCCTGCCCATATGATACTTTTTTTACAAAGCTTACGAACCTCCAAAGAACAAGCTGCGGACCCGTCCGGGTCCGTGGACCACATTTTGGGAAACATTGCTATAAAGAATAATTTGTAAAATACCCTATTGCCTAAATATGTTTATTATTTGAGATAAAAAAAGGGCGATGCATCAGGCCATGAAAAGTGAACAGTATACTGAACGTCCTAAATTATCATAAATTAACATACAGGGACTCGTTTGTCGTAGCTTGAAGGTGTATTTCTTAGGGAATTTTAAGCCCAAAATACCTTATACACCGAAACTTATATTTTGCAATAAATAACTGTTGATTCTACGTCATGGTATAATACGCATCCCCATGGCTAGAAAAGAAAGGAAAAACAATATCAACTATAGACTGATTAGGCATATAGATACTGCACTGACTTGACTTCATATGTCGTTTTTACCTATTGCTCTTCCTGTTAGTAAGGGGTTTATTAAAAGAATTTTATTTATCTCCGAATTAAACTTTACATATAATTAAAAACTCATTTTCTACTGAGTCTGGTACATTGTACCGTATGATTGAATATACAAATAAATAATAGCCAAACAACAGCTTATGCATTCGCCGTTGAATTTTACTTGTATTTCTACTTATGTTATTTTTTGACGTGTATATTTTGAGTCTTAAGAGTTTATTTTTGTTGTATATTTTTAATGTTTTGTGTAATAAACATATTATCCGATTAATAATATTAGAATGTCTCTGTAGTTCCTACTGCTTAAATTGCGGATGCGGATAATACTGTGGTAATGACATACTATGAAGGAAGTGCACCTGAAAGTTAGAGTAGTATATCCCTAATCAGGGTATACCTTAATCTGTCCAAAATAGAGCTGCTATAGACGAAAATATGGGTAGGCGGTGAGATGACTAACTAGTATTTTTCTTTCAGAAAATGTAATTGAAAAACTTCAATTAGCGTGAAGAAGCTTGTTCCATTTGCGGTGGAATCTGTTTCGGCAGATTGTGATATCACTTCAGTGATTACATAGCTTTTAGGGACTGTGGAACCGGAAACCTTCAGCCGCCTGTAATTATCTGGCCTACTATAATGAATGCGGACATTCACAGTCGCACAAACAAACACATATGCATATACATAAATATTCATTTTCTTTTCCTGTTATTTACGATTATACGCATGGTATTATTCTTCCGCAAATACAAAATGAAAACCACGCTTTTGTCAGAAAACTCATCATTCCTTTTCAGCACCTTTTGTACTCTGCTAATATGTTATTTACGAGATATGAACAACTTCAGAGTAAATATACCATTCATTAGTAGTTGTATGAATGCAAAAACAAGATACGGCAAACAAGTAATTATTTTGCAGTCTCAGATGACCCTGGTTCAAAAAACTCATGAAATAATTTCTATAAACTTTGTCTAAATACAGATTTGTCTGCAGCAAATAAAAGTTTGCAAGACCAAAAATTCAATTTTAAAAGGCCTTGTTATCGTCACTTAATACATTCATACAAGAAACAAGAAACCATTTTGATTGAATTGAACTATTGAAGCGGAGTCTTTACGAGAAAATAAAATTTATGTTGATAAAAACAGTCGAACAAATACTGAAGTAGAAGAGTTTCTTTTATTTTTACGAGAAGAAAATATATCATCACTTGAAAATATGTATGACGCCATACAAAATGGACTCGACTTAACCTTTCCGAATGTCTCTATCATATTAAAAATATAATTAACGATGCCTATTTCTAATGCATCTGGAGAACGAACGTTTTCAGTT
This sequence comes from Harpalus rufipes, assembly GCA_951394225.1. NCBI lineage: Eukaryota > Metazoa > Arthropoda > Insecta > Coleoptera > Carabidae > Harpalus > Harpalus rufipes. Next base: position 42,709,855 of record OX596276.1, on the reverse strand, counting down.
TTGAAGAGTCAAGAATTATTAAAGAAATACAATGTCTCAAACACGCCTTAGTCAGTTAGCCTCCTTATCAATTGAAAGTGGTAGATTAGACGAAATTAATTGTGATACGTTAATAGATACATTTGCTAAAAACAAAGTAAGAAGGAGACATATTTAAAAATTAAATTACGTAGTTAGTGAATAATTCATTATAATGTGATAAGGCGAGCAATAACAAATAAATAACTTTTAAACCTCTTCTAAATTATAGTTTCAGGATCAATATTTCAAGTTTGTTATCTTTATTAGTCAAAATTCTGTTTAGAAATAATTATCATTTTTCCCAAAGCGATTTGTTTGGAATGACTGTGAACGGAATAGACAGTTATTTGTTGACAATAAAGTCTAGAAGTTATTGCAAGCCTACGTGCAGGGCTGATATTTTGATATGGATGCCATATGATACCCTCTTCAACCCCTCAGAGATAATCCTCTCACGAAAGTAACGTTTTGTTTGAGGTAGTCGGTCTTAGATACTCGTGTCGACGAGACAAGTAGTCTGGGTTTTAGTTTCTGGCTCGGGCTAAACGCCTGCCTGCTGAGTTATAATGTAACTAGTTAGTTTGATTTAGTTATGTTTAGTTTAGTTATCAGTAATAATAAGTATAATAGTTAATAATTGATTAGTGTTAGTGTAAATATTTGTAAATAACGAAAGAAGTTAGTAATATTAATAATGTCTGTGTCCATAATGTAAGTCATCATCATCGGTCATCAAAGTTAAGTGTGTAAGTGTAAGTGTATGTGTGTTCGTCCTTCGGTTAATCAAGTCGTGGTCAACGTTGGTAAAAGAAGTGTAAGACCACCACCATCTTCAGAGCCTCTGTAACACCCCCCTCGTGTTACAATAAATTTTTAATTTTTAATGATTAATTTGGAGAGGTGAAATAATGGAGATTCAGTCCTTGGTTAAAATATTATTTATTTAAAACAATACCGATGTTTCGATCTCAATTAGACCATCCTCAGATGTATGTTTAAAATGTTTTTAGATTTTTTGAAAAATAGTAAATTGTACATAAATAATAAATAAAATAAAAAATGAGATTGTAGATGTTATTTTTTAATTATGTACAATTTACTATTTTTCAAAAAATCTAAAAACATTTTAAACATAACCCTGAGGATGGTCTAACTGAGACCGAAACGTCGGTATTGTTTTAAATAAATAATATTTTAACCAAGGACTGAATCTCTATTATTTCACCTCTCCAAATCATCATTAACAGTGGGTTAAAACTTATTGCAACATTTAATGATTAATGTTTAGTTTAGTGAAAAGTTAAAGTAAATTCATTTTTCAGTTTTTTATTTCTATTATCATAAATAGGTGTAAAAGTACTAATATGATTCATTTTCCAGTTTTTTGTTTCTATTATCATAAATAGATTTAAAAGTACTAATATGATTATAATTTTAGTGAGAAGGGGGGCACCAAAAGATATTTGCGCCTAGAGCCCAAAATATTATAAATCCACCTCTGTTTATTATACAAAACTAATGGATTGAAAAATAACAAATACATTTTCTATGTTATCAAAAAGAAGACAAATGTACTCCTCTCACGATATTTTGTAATACATCGTATTTTCTTGTTGCGGCTATTAAAAGTCAGTTGTAAATAAAGAAATAAATAAACAAAAAAATCTGTTATTTAATCTTGAAACAAATATTTAATAACCTTGTGATATATTCAGGAATAATTTTGGGTGAAAATACACTATTTTTCCTAGCTAGTCAAGAGAATGACCAGTTGATATTTGTAACGCCTTCTAATAATAATAAGTACCAACTCAATACTCCGAAAGAAGGGTTTACTTGTATATACAGACTAACATTTACACAGATGAAAAATTCATTGAGTTCAGACGAATTTCATAGCGCAGTTGGTTAGGGATGGAGCATCATGCCGGCAATAGAAAGATCCCGAGTTCAAATACCGGCGAAGTCCATGAATTTTTCACAAAATATTTCTTCGTATTTAAAATAGGTAGTTTCAATAGTAATTTTCTTTCATAACTTTAATATCCATATAAATTTGAAAGAAATATAACCTTAAAGTAATCCGTTTTGCAGAAATAGATTTGTTATGCTGTCCAAGTAAGTAAGCAAATATTGAATTTTCACCTACTTACCTACAAAATAATAATATATATATTTACAATTTTGTAATTCTATTTCAAACAAAACTATAAACTAAGTTAAACGTCAACTTTTATTCTCTTTTGGCAGTGCAAACTTTCAAGTGAAATGGCCAAATGTACGTTTTGCGAAATCTTTGCGTTCCGTACCACAGAGGCTATAATACTGTGTGGTGGGTCTAGAAATGCAAATGAGTTAATCTTGAAATTTGTAATTTTATTACAGAAAAAGTTAACAAAAAATATTTTTTTGCACAACAGAGAAAAAATAATAGTCACAAACCCACGTCAGCGATGTACACTCAGCTAAAAAACGGTGTCCCTATGTTATGTGCAGCCTGATGCTTGTTGGAAAAGACGTTCCATTTTTTATAGAAAAAAAAACTTGTGACAAACATTGTATATGTAAATAAATTGATTCAATTTACTTTGGTTTTATTTTTTAAATATTTAATTCTGTAAATGCAGACGAAATGTCAGAGTGGTTGTAGACTGTACGGCCTACATCCAGACGAACTATACCTACGTGCAGTTTCACTAAAGATGTCAACATATTTTGTCTGAATAATTACTCTGAATTGTAATTATTAATACATAATTTTAATAATGACCGTTAAAATCGATTCTTTAAGTTGTAAATAAAATGTTTTCAAATATTACCTGTCTTTCTTGAATCTTCTTTCATGCTTTTGCGCATATTTTCTAATTTCATCTGTGACAGTTTTAACTCCGAGGTTTTTTAGAGTTTCATTGCTCGCGTTCATCCGGGTTAGCGCTAGCCAATAATTGCATAGGTCGCTACAATCTAGCGCTAGAAGAGAAATATTTCGCTAAAACATCTAGCGAACTAGTGGGTAGCAGCATGCGTCATGTTCGGTTACAACAAACGTCACTGTCTAACAAATTTACTACTTGGTTGATAATATTTACTTCTGTTGCATTTTCTAACAGCTCAGGTAATAATTTGATAAATGAATACCGTTCAGTACGCATCTAGCGCTAACAAATAGCACTAATTTTTGCTAGGTTAGCGCTATCCCGGCTGAACGCGAGCATTGTTCCTAATGTACCAATGAACTTTGACAATATTGCTTAATACTTTATTTTGGAATGATTGTATTATGTTGACAATGCTTTGTTTGGTACATCCCCAAATCAAATATATGTTCAAATCGTCTTTAAACTTATTTGTATAAAGGTAGTTACCTGTGAATTGATAATTCAAACTGTCTCTCCGACAACCAATACATATTGCTATATTTTAAGTTTAGTTATTCTCCATTGTTTTTTACATGTGAAGATGAGCGTCTAGGTTTAGGGTCATGCCCATGTATTTAGCTGAGTTAGCTTTTGGAATAATTAATATATCCGGTTCTTCGGATATCCGATATTCGGATATTGAAGCGGATATCTGTAAATTATTTCGGATTTGGATCCGGATCCTAATTTGGATCGAAATCTGGACTTGGATCCGGATTCGATGTTTTGTTTACGGATCCGGATCCAAATTTTAATTCTGGATCCGATTCTTCATTTTGATTGTGAAGGCAAGCCCCTCTAAAATAGCGAGGTAGGTTGTGAAAATGTAAAGAAAAAGAATTTATACTTTCATAGTCCTATTTAGTAAATGATGAATAAAAAAATACAAATTTGTATTATTACACATATAAAGTAACATTTTAATATAACATACTCATATTCGAATATGAGATCCAATAATAAAATCCGTTTCCAAAATTCGATATTTGAATCCGGATTCAAGATCCGATACTCAGATTCGGATTCAAAATCCAATACTTAGATGAATATATATATACAGTGTGCGATTAAAGTGAGTAAACTACAATATTTATGTCTAGAGAATTGAAGATTGACAGAATAATTGAATGAAACAGTTTGCTACAATTAATTTTTTTATCGAGGTAGGTATCTTGATTATTCATTATTATTAAATGTTCAACTCGATTTTTCTCAGAATTTTTGTTATGAAACGTTATGATTTATTTACATGATCATAAAGAGAAGAAAAAACACTATCGGATTTCATTACTAAAAATCTATGTTGTCATTTAAATTTTTTTGTGATGACGTCATAACTGAAAAACAAATGAAAGTCGGAAGATGAATCGTACATGTGTGTATTTTTAAAAATTAAAATCGACGTGTTTCAGCGTTTTTATAAATACCGGCTGAGTTCGGCTTTTTTTTGATATTCCACACTTTAATCGCACACTGTATATATATATATATATATATATATATATATATATATATATATATATATATATATATATATATATATATATATATATATCATCACGGCATATTATCCGATACTGAGATCCGGATCCAAAATCCGATACTGAAATTTGGATCCGAGATCCGGATATTTTAACATTCAATTATCCGGATATTTTTGGATCTGTGTAGGGTGTGGCGAGCGAGGCACTTGCCTCAGGTTTAAAATTGAAAGTGCCCACCCAAACAACAAAAGAGCATTCTTTTTTTACTATTTGCAAAGTCGCCTCAATGAGATAATTATCCCAATAATGAAGATTATTCATTTGCAGTATGTAATAATAAAATTTACATTAAATGAATTAAGTTTTGCAAAGGCCGCGCAAATTAAATAATGCAACATTATGCTGGGCATCTACGTTTTATTTTTATTATACAAATCTTTTACTGTATACAGAGGCCACTAGGGTTTTTAATAGCTTTAATAATTAAATATAAATTATAAAATATTGTGATTGTTATAATTAAGTAATCAGTATCAATAGCATCCTGTCCATAATGTATTACGTATTTTGGAAAGATTTTTATTTGTTCCTCACTTGTAATTAGAGGTGATAAACTATCGATAGTAACTATCGATATATCGATGGTGTAGACAATATCGTACTATCGATAGTTTTTAAAAACTATCGATATACTATCGATATACTATCGTTAATGCATAATTATTAATAGATTTAAATTTGACACGAGATATTGTCAAATTTTTTTTTTTTGTTGCATCTTATTTTAGAAATAGAACTAAATTAGAAAACGGCGAATGGTAATATTTTGTTCCATTCTCTATTATTTTTTCTTCATAAAATTATATTTCAAGATAAATTTTGACAACTTGACTTTTGAATTGAATAATGATCAGACATACGTTTCTCTTTTCAGTTGAACATCCTATATATTTCTATATATTTTTCTTAAATGTACATAATACTATCGATAGTTTGCGATATTTTTTTATAAATTTATACTATCGATATATCGATGGTTTCTACGATATACTATCGTACTATCGATGGCAGACACTGTCGATAGTTTATCACCTCTACTTGTAATAGTAGTTTAAATATACGAATAAGGGAATCCTGAGGTTATAGCCCGAAGGATACAATCGCTTGAGGCAAATAATGACACTTTACTCCTGTGTTATATACAATATTTTATACAAACGGAAAAATTTATTATTTAGGTTACAAAAAAGACTATGTATTAACAGCATGTAAAACTTGTAAGAATGGAGCAAATTCCTGTAAACGAAAAATCTATTTATTTTTTAATTTTTCATAAAACCATTTATATTTTTATCCAAAATAATTATAATTGATGAAATTCGACATATTTGTATGCCAATATCAATTAAGAATTGAACACTAAGAAAATAATATTCGTCCTAGGTGACACTGTCAATGGCGTTGAATCACTTTATTTCCCTAGGAAGTCCTTGCCATTTTAATTTCCCTCGATAAATAATAAAGCACATTAATTAATGATTTTGATAAGAATAAAGTTAACATTATTTACCGGTTTTATATAATTTTTATTTATTGATACCGCCTACTACTATTTAAAATTAATTTTTACTAGTTACTAATTTGTAACGTGTTAAAATTTTACAAGTTAGTTACCACGTTAGTACAGTTGTTGACATGTGAAAATTGTGTTTTGTTACTGTCATACGTATTAAAAATAAGTGTCAATTGCAATTGACAGGTTTAGGTTATAAATTTGAATTTCATTTGCTAATAAGTAAAAAATAATATATTGTACAATATTCGCAAGATAACTATTTTACTGCCTCAAGGAGGTGACCGGCTCGCCTATTCGGCTCGCCAATCATTTCCTCCTTTCAGTAGTAAAAACCGTTTTATCTGGCTTGTAATATAAAATACTATTTGTTTATTTAATGTATGTTAGTTTATTTATCATTAATATTGTTTTTCTATTTCGGTGTCTTTATGAATCTATAAACGGACTGAATACACATCGTTAAGGAGATCTATAAACGCATTTTTTGCGGTTTTCGTTTTCTGGAGGTAGTACGACTGTTTGCAAAACTGACTGATGAATGGCATATAACTGGCAATTAATGTCAGTCAACAATGAATTTTCATCCGTGAAGTTAAAAATTTTGGTGGGAACACCAAGTTCAATTTTTGACATATCGCAATTTTCTTAAATACTCGGGGGCCGGCGCAATTTTTTCCTTTTGCCTCAGGTGCTAAAATAGCTAGCTCCGGCTCTGCGTATAAGATAAAAATATATGGACATAGATAAACGTAACCCAAGATGAGAGAATTTTAACACGTTATCTATATACCTACATGAGAAGATGCGAAGATCAGCGATTTCTATGGGAATGAGTGATAATCAAACCATATAAAAAATGTTTCAGAAATCGAGAGAGATATATAACAGTGTGGTTGATTCTGGTTGCATGATATGATATTTTTTTACGGGTATTATTAATGTGATAGAAATTTTTTATAAAAAGTAATTTTTTTTGTCACTTCCAAAACAGTTTTCCATATGCTACAACTACCACTAAACCAAACATCAGAAGAAAATTAAAATTTTGTAATTATCCATATATGTGATTGTTTTATTTGCTTTGAAAATACCACACACAATATAATGACACAAAATACATTGTTGATACGTCAAAAACACAATATGTTATGCATGTCAAAAGTAAACTTATATTTAGGTTCTGGTGTAAACATGATGGAGCGATAAATATTAATACACAAAAACCTTGTAAGAAAATTCTTAATGTTCTCCTCCTAATTTAAAGCAAATTTTATGTATAATATTGTCGAAAGATAATTTTGACATATAATAATGAAAATAATATTATTACATAAATATGTCATATACTCATAATTGTCAAACTTTTTGTCAAAGCAAATTTCAATAAAATGAAATTAAATCAAATATTTTTCATTAGATTGAAATTTTCCATTTCAAAAATATTTACGTATCATTCATCTGTCACATGAATCACAACTTCTCGATTGTTTATTATGTAGAGGCAATATATTTTCAAAATATGAAAAGCCAATATCCAATGTTTTCATATAATAAAACTTGATTGAACTTGTACTTCAAAATTAATTTACTGCATAATTTAAACTGCATATTTTATATGCATAATTCATATTGCATAAAAGAGCAATTAATTTCGTTACATTGCTTTAAAACTTTGAAAAAATAAAATAAACAAGTTCAAATTACACTATTTTAGTACGGGAATAGTTTTCTAAAGATATATTTCCAAAAAATGAGCAGAAAGAACTCAAAAATTTGCTCCAGTTACCGATTCATAAGGTCAAACGCAGTTGCAAACCAAAATCAACCTTATTACTTCAGACTATAGAGACTATAATGTGCTACTGTCGGCCGAGACCAAAATAATTTGAGATAAATTTAGATTTTCAAAGATACGTAAACAGAGCAGTACTAACGTATAGCAGTAGTTAGTTCTCGAATAAATGACACGAAAAATGAACGAAAAATCTAACAAGTTAGCTCGCGACAACAAAAACTCTCAGCAGGTTGAGGTTAAGGCATTATTACGTCATAAAAACGTGTGTTGTGCTTGCAGCAGATGACAAATAACAAGAAAATGTGAAAACAATTTTTGTTTGATTGATAAATACAAGTTTATTGTGGTGCAGTGCACGAAGTGTTTTTAAATAAAAGATTTATTGTTGAATAAGTGTTAAAATTGTGAATAAAACTATTACTTCACACATAACCTCAAAAGCATGTATCAACAATATTAAGAATTGCCTTCAATTTTGACTAGCTTGTAAGTTTGACAAGATTATATGAAAATATAAAACTATTTGAAATATTTCATGTATTTCTGCAAAAATATTATTTTAACACTGAAAAAGTTTAGAAAATCACACTTGCGTAATAAAAACTTTAAAATTCTGATTTATTTTTGACAGATGGTGTTAATTTTAAGCTTGACTCAGGTCGAAAGTTATTTTAATTTTAATGTTTTGTAATTCATTTCGCGTAATAAACGTCAAGTGCTAATTATCATAACTTTTAAGCCTAAAAATACGAAAAAAATTCAACTGTGAAATTAAATTTAAGAATGAATGTCTGGATATAAAAGTGTAATATTTCTTCAAAGTATTTGAAATAATGTGAAAAGAAATGTAAAAAACACAATCTAATTTCTTAATTCCGAGCGGTAGAGAAGAAATAAATGAATTATGAAATTTTTACTTGAGTCGTTTAATTTTTTCCACTTTTATTTGAAACGTGAGAGAAATTTAGAACTAGAAGATCAATAAGTACGTGTATTGTGCTGTGCTTAGACCTTATTGTGCTATTCTCTTCACGAAGGAAAATATTTTTATTTAAACCGTAAAGTTCCTTCATAAATTACTGTGTACGAGACCAGGTATGAGCAAAAAGTTCTGTAAATAGAAATTTTTTGAAATATATGGAAGCTATAAAATCTAACGAATTTAAAATTTATTCTCTGCTTGTATGTACATATACATATTTATTCATCTTGACATTTTGTGAAACATATCGCTGCACTTTAATAATTAATATATACGTATAAAAAAAAAGTTAAAATTTATCTCTGTAATAGGTACTTAAAATATGTAATCCTTTTTTATATTATTTTATTTTAATCAAGACATGTATGTATAATATGAATTTTTAAAGCAAAAGGAAATACAAAATTATATGAAATATTTTTATTTTTCTGTTCCTCGGTAGGATCTTTATTCGTACTAATTTTGAGATGTTTAAGGAAATAAAATAATGAATTGCTTAGATAACAAATTTTAGTAGTAAATATTATTTCAAAATAACTAAAAGTTTATGTATACTAACACGTGTTTATTTTATTAATTTAATTTTTCATTAAATTTCCTAGCAAAAATGTTTTTTTTTAAGTGATTTAATATTCTTCTGGAATATTGCGATAGTTTTTTCAAGTATGAAGTCAATCACAGTTCTTCACAAATTGGCCACCCTTACTATATTAAATTAAAACAGTGACATTTTCTTTGTTCATTTAACTGCGAAGTGTAACAGGAAACATTTTCTTTGTTAAAATTAACTCATTCATACATTCCTCATGTGGGTTTCTAAAATTTAGGGCGCATAGCCAATTGTGTTAAATGACAGGTTGTAATTTTGGCGATCCGAGTGCGAATGCGTTCAAAATTAAAAATTAAACTTTTATTAAAATTATTTTCAAATTACCTAATAATGACCCTGTGTTGCATTCCACAATGGTACGAAACACATCATTACAAAATGGACCCCCTTATTAAAAAAACTGATGTGGCCAGCACAACACCTCCCGCCATTTAATTTTTGTTAACTTAAATACATACTTACATATTTTATTTACTAACGTTGGCAACTGCATTAAGTTCCTTTGCATGCTATTGTTCCAATTTATTATATTTATTATCCGTATTTTGTTCTCCAGGATCTTACCATAATTTTATTTAGTGATGTGACGTTAATTTCTTTTCAATTACAAACATGAAAATTAAGTTATTGATTAAATATATTTTAAAATTTTCTTCTACTACCATTATTAATTTGAAATGATTAATTTATAGACAGTGACATTTATCTGTCAGTTGCATAAATTTGAAATCTGAACTGTGTAACCAAAGGAGATATATTTATCTTTAAAGCATAGACTCCGGGATTTCTAAAATAAATTATTTTCCGGGTATCTTATATGGTGACTTCGTTCCATATTAGAATAAGTTATAAATAAAAGGTTTCAAATTTTCTGAATGATATTTGAGTCAGAGCATAAACATGATCATCCACACACACACATATACACACATACACACACACACACACACACACACACACACACACACACACATCATCATCATGATCGTCGTAAAAATGTTAAAATCTGATGCTAGGAACCTTAAAATGTGCTCATTTACCAATATCTAGGTATGCGATTTTTAGCACGATGCCTATACCTCCCTTACCAAGGGTAGCGGGAGGTAAAAAAAGCTTTATATGTTTGTCACGTTATGACAGTGTGACTAACTTTAAATGATTTTGCACCAAAATTGTATTAATAAAACTTTTCATAATTTTAATAAATATTATTTACGCTATAACGGTATTACGCGAACACTACTTAAAAGTGATTATAGTAGTATTAAGCGACAACTGAAAATTTTACTATGCTAACACGAAACAATGTCAGTAATTCAACCATATATTCTTAATTTTAAACAAAAAAAATTAATATGTCCGATCTTCTCTCCTATAGGGGTGTCAAGTATAAACCTCTGGAAGATCATATATACAGGCTTTAATTTAAGTAAGGGTACAACGCTTAACCGATAGTAGGACTAACCTCATAGATAGTCAATTTTTGTTTTACATGCTTTTACAAAAAAATAAAAATTTGTGTCTGGAAAAATGTTGATTGTCAAAACTGACGTGAAACGTAGTATTGCCAGCACGCACTTTAAAATTCTATCAAATGAGGAATTTGTTTTCGTTTTTTGTCCCGAAGCGAAAATTTGGTAGCATGCGTGTCTCAAAATATTCGCCTGCAAATGTACGACTCGACACGAAATTATTAAACTAATGTCATTGTTTTGTCACAATTCAATTCAAAGTTAATTTATATATTTATTATATGCAACTGTCATAATATATTTTTTTTTATTATTTTAATAGTATAAACCCGACTATATCATTCATTAAGTTGTAAACCAATAAGAGTGTGTGATTTTCCTTAGCTACCACGTATTACAGCGGTTATTATTGAGTAACCATGGTGAACGAATATACGAACCTTGGTATATTCGAATATACCTACCTTCGTATATTCACTTATAAGTGCGTTTAGTTATTTTGTTCTATGTACTCAGAACTGGCAATGTCATTTTTAATTATATTTATGGACATGATCTTTTTCATTAGATCACAGTATGGAGTATACGAGTATGAATGAATCTGTAGTTAAATTTTGAGCAGGAAAATCGTGCGTTGTATGCTTTAAGTAGACATTTAAAATAACACTGACAGCTCCAAGTGCACTGAAACAAATAATTGAACGCATCTATTATTTGACAGCAAGGAATTATGAAAGTAAAAATTTGACAAGTAAACAAATAATTATTTGGATCACAAATCTAGAACTGCACTGTTGCTAGTTTATTTAAAATACAAATATATAATTTGAAATATGAGCATTTCAATGTAATATTACATACTACTACAACTATATTTTAAAAGATAGGTTATGTAGCATATAGTTTGACGTTTCTGTCAAAATAAAATAGACCACAGGTCTACGTTAAATTTACTATTTACTTTATTTTTTATTCATGATATAGTCTACCTGTATACAACTCGACAATAGAAAATTCTCGACATACTCAACGAGTTGCCTATTGGAAATACCAGGCAACAGGTTTCGTATAATCGAGAATTTTCAATCGTCTTGTATAATATATGAAAATTCCCAAAACATAAAGCGAATATAGAATTCTAAAGTGCATGCTACCAAGATTCGTAAAAGTAAAATTGCATTCGCCTGTTTTCTAGTTATGATAGAATTCTAAAGTGCATGCTGTCACTGCAGTTCTTACAAAATGCATGCATGCATGTAAAATAAAAATTATTGCCAGATATACTATCTATGGGGTTAGTTATACTATCAGTTAAGCGTTGTGCGCTTACTTAAATAACACCTGTACATTATTTTGTAATTTTTTCGCAACACTCCTTGGTTGGTTTGTAAAGAGTTCTGTGGATAAAAACAATGAAAAATTTTCATTGTTGCGGTAACTTTTGACTTCATTTGAGTGTCCTCTATAATTGTAAAGAACAAAGTGATATTTTTAACCTATAAACTTACAGTTTTCAAGTTTGAAATTTTTATTAATAATAATTATTGAGGCGTTATTCGAAACTCGTATTTATAGGGCACCAAAATACACCCGCATGCAGTTGGCCCTCCCATGTAGGAATTGAGAGAAAAAACTCTTGTATAATTTTGCCCAAGTTATGACCAATTTTGCCCAACTTATTTTTTGCCCAGCCTCCCATAACCCATGAGTCAAAAGTCGATTTTCCATGGTGTGGCACTCCCATAAGCAAATACGACAAAATCAACTACGACATAATTTTGCCCAAGTTATGCAGGATTAAGTATCTACCTAACCTAACTTAACCTAATCTAATCTAACCTAGCCTAACCTAATCTAACCAAAGTTATGCCCAGGTTTGACCAACACTTGTTTTATTTTGCTCAGACCCCCCCCCCCTCCCTTAACCATTGAGTCAATAGTCGAATATATATGGTGTGGAACCCCCATAAGCGAATTCGATAAAATCAAGTAAGCCCTAATTATGTCATAGTTGATTTTGTCGTATTCTTTTATTGGGGTGCCACACCCTAGAAAATCAACTTTTGACTCATGGGTTATGGGGAATGGGTGGGAAGGCTGGGCAACAAAATAAGAGTTGGGCAAAATTGGTTTATTAGGAATTAAGTGCCAACTTCACTGAGATCCAAAATACACAATTTTATAATCTAAAATCAATCAACATCGTTCAAAACAAACGTGTTGGAATTTATCAATTACCAAGAAAATATGTAAACAAATTCAAAATACGTCGCAAATCACATTTACTTCCAATAATTTGCTCGTTATTCATAGAATTTTTTTGCTCACTCATCGTACAACTGAGAAATATTTTTACGGAAAGGATATTGGCATGAATCTTATTTTTAGTTCCGACTGGCGTGAATGAATCACATACGCAAAAAAATATTTGAATTTTGAACCGACCTTTTTTAACTCACTCCTACTGAAATTTCAGCATCACCTGTGTTTTTTCTGGCAAATCAACATTGGATATTTTGTCTGCCACAAACTTGACACCTGCTATTTTTTCAATTTATTTTTCATAGTTGTATTAACTTAAACACTAATATATTGCTGTTCAGCCAGAATTAAAATTGGGATAGTGGAGATCTTAAGAAAAATATTTCAAAATGCTTTTGACATACATATAGCCTACCCAACCAATTACTTTATTTAAGTCATCAAAAATGTCATTAAAATTAAAATTAAATCCCTAAATTCGTAACTGAATCTGACATTATTGATAGACAAGTTGTCTTGATAGGAATTAGAACAAGACTCCTAAAGCAATGAACTGTTGTAGAATGTAATATAGCAGTGTTTCCCAACCTTTCTCTATTCGAGGAACCCGCTTATAATAGGCAAATAACAAGCATAAAAATTAAATTAAATAATTCCACCTAATTGGCACTAGCGACCCTTAGATGTCCAATATTATTGTGCAATAATATTGATGTTGTCCCATGTATTGTTTAATAAAATTATTATTTACTATCCATAGTTCGCCTTAAAAATTCAATCACATTTTTTTCTATTACCAGTGCTAATGCTTCGAAGGTTAAAAATTGTACTTGAAACTGAAATGCCAAATTTTATCTAATAATACCTCTAAGTAGACCAATATATTTTTGAGTGACACAATATATTGCATAAATATTAAATATATCCAACAGGCGGTCAATAATAATGTACAATAATAAGGTGACCAACTATTTCTAACAAAAAAGGGGGAAATGTTTTTGTGACATCCGATATCGTAAAGTTTCACCCATGAAACTGTTATTTTTACAAAGCCAGCATAAATAGCAAAAATATAACTTAATTCACTATATTCAAAAGAAAAAACTATTAGTTTACACGTGTTATGACAGGGATCCCCAATCTGCGTCTAGCCAGTATATTTTATCCAGCCTACACAAAGCGGGTTATGAGACGTTATCGGTATATAATATACACTTGAACTCTAGAAATCTTTTTTACTTCCTTGTACTAAGTAAAGGAAGTATTGTAATCGCGAAAAATTTCGGTTTTCAGATTTCAGCGGAAATATCCATTTTGATCATCCCTGAATCCATTTTGACTAATTTCGTCGTGACGTCTGTACGTACTTACGTACGTACGTACGTATCTCGCGTAACTCAAAAACGGTAAGCCGTAGAAAGTTGAAATTTTGTATTTAGGACTCCTATAACATCTAGTTGTGCACCTCCCTTTCTGATTATTACACAATTTCCAGAAGTGGCACTTTACATGAAGCCTATAATAGATTTTAATGAAAAACTGTTTTAAAATATAATCCAAAACTTTTCAAATTTGGTATACAAGACTTTTATGTCAATCGAAATAACATAATAGATTTTGGTTAAAATAGGCAAACCGGAAGTGGTACATTACTTGAAGTTGTTAACAATTTTTCTTGAATAAAATGATTTTATTTTGATTTTAGAAATAAATGCTTCAAATAAAAGTTTTAGAGTATTAATTTCTGCGTCTAGCACATCAAGTATTATTAAATTAGCCCTTTGTATAAGCGAGATATGTAAATTTAAAAATTATATACTTTTTTGTTTTTGTAATAAAGCTTGCTATGGATTAGGACAAAAACATAAAAAAATGTTCATGTCAAATTACGTTAAATACGTGCAATTTTATGATTCGTACAATAACAAATATTATATTTTTATTGTGAAATTAGTCATATTCTTTGTTGTAATCAAATATTTCTTTGTTGTAATCAAAACTCTCTTTAAAAACTCCCTTTATGGTCGCTATATATCTTACTGTTTTGAAGTTAAAATTAATATTTTGTAATTTATTTATTAAAAAAATATGTATAGTTTAATAATCGTACAAGGAAATCGTGTGGTGTCCACATCAGATTTTTTAATTATTGCTACATATCATACAAGTAGCTATTATTAGTAGCGGATATATTCGTAAATTAAATTTAAGTTTATGTAGAATAATGCATTTGTCTCATAATTCTGCAACACTGCTGCCGCTACAACTACAGGCGGCTTAATAATAATTGTACTTCTTGTTTATTGCCATTTTTTGTAATGACTGAATTTCTTTTTTATCGACCGTTTCGCCATATGCTAATTTTTTGTGTGGCCATTCGCTGAAAATGTTGTGGAGCCCTGTGATAGGAGGACAAAGTAATTACAAAATAAATAAAAAGGAAACCGTTTTAGGAGAGGATAGTATCTCAAACGGATGGCAGTCCTGTCGAAATGAAGACGACTGGTCACCTTAGCAATATTATTGAACTAGAAAAATTATACCTAAATTTCAGTTAATTCCACCCTGACAGTACGGTAAAAGAATCTCTCACTGAAACGGAGCTATGTGTCCTTGATCAAATTTAGTGACAATTTGTATATTATTAAAATAAAAATATAACCTTTTCATTGCCATAAACAGAAAATTTTATCAACTTTTTTATTAAAATATAAATAGATATCGTGAACCTTTTTGAAATATTTTGAGGAAGGTAGAAGGTCATATATTACACAGCCTCTCAAAATAACAACATATCTCGATCCACCGATTGGGAAACACTGTGATATAAGAAGCAAATCTGTTGAACAAGAAAATAAAAAGATTCTTATATTTTCTTAGGACATTGTTAAATAAATATCTTTATATTTCAAATCCGCTTGTTTTGTGATATTGGATCTTCTTGTTTTATTCCTAAAGCATGCATTACACGAAGTTTTTCTTTTTAATTGAGTTGCATAGTCTATATAAGTGACTGTACAATTATGTGTACCACAATCAAATTTTTCGTAAAGGTGTCAAAAGTTAATTAAAACCTACATAATTTGTCACTGAATTTATATCACTTGAATTTTTCGTACATATCCATTAAGATTTCAATTACTTCTCTACACCATACTTGTACACATCAAAAATATAAACACAAATGACATTTGACAGTTACTTCACAGTGAAAACTCACGCACTATGCGAGAGGAAACATTTCAAGTCCCTTGAAAAGAAAAACTTCATAGCGTAATGCACGCTTAAGATATCTTTAAAATAAGATATAAATAAATATTATTAATACATCGTAACATTGTACCTATGGCTATGGATGTCTCAATCTGAATGACCGTATTATGGTCAATACTGTAAGTCTTACAGATTTGTAAATATGTAAAAAAACTGACGAAAATACATTTATTGATTAATAAAAAATAAAAAATTATACATGAGAGTGACTAGCTTTCGTTGCAATTTTGTTAATTTATTTACAAATTTACAGATCTGTAAAACTTACAATTTTAACCATAATACGGCCATAAAACACATTTCGATAACACAGAAAAGTAGTATCGTATAAAATGTACGAGGGTTGTTTTAAAAATATTTAGTAAAAGACCTAGGATGGCAGTGACAGTCGAAAACATGTCATATTTTCAATTGTTCTTTTGGGATTTATTATAGTTGCCGTCAAATAAATGTGGACTAGAGATTTCCCAATTCATGGACAATATTGAAAAGTTATGGAGAAGCGGCAACAGAGCATTAGTCCATATTTATTTGACGTAAAGTATAGTAATAGTTTTGTCAAAATGTAATTAACACACAAAAAAAGCAATTATTTATTCTTATTAGAACAAGAGTAGATAGTTAAACGAGAATTAAAATGGAAGTGCCCCGAATAGCATTTGGTGCCAAAATTTTGTATGATTTCAGAAGAAACGTTTGAATAAACTCATCAAAATTTGATAGCGGCGTTTGGTGATACTACTCATTATCAACCGTTAGTTATTAGGTTTGTTCATAGAACATATTTCCAACGGTTGGCGTTTGAGTTTGAGTGCGCATGCGTGGTTTCAAACTGGTTGCAAATCAAACTGTTTGAATTCTTCTGTGAACAGCATTATGTCACTTAACTTTTTTAAATGAATAATAAATGTCTCTGCTTAATTTTGGTAGTAAATATATCGATATTATCGATCACTGTAGTGACACTTGTCAATGAGTCAGTATTTTATTATTTTATTACATTAATTTACAATGATTTACTTACCGTAAAATATTTATTTCACTAATTTATTTTATTTGTAAGTATATAACCAAACATTAAATGAAATCAAAACCTGAATCAAAACAAATACAAATGTCTTGTCAAAACAGTATAAGTGCGCATGCCTCAAATTTAAAATTTCCTCCCGAGTTGGAAATTATTCTGATAGTTGGCAACCGATCAGCAACCAGTCAGAAAGTTTCTATGAACATTGAACTAATAATTAGAGTTGGAAATTTGTGACTCTGCGAACGCTTTTATGGAAGTGCGCATGCCTCTGACGGTTGCTGACGGTTTCAAACCGTTCTATGAACAAACCTATTGATACCGTGAATTGTACAATGCTCGTTAGATGATCCTAAAACAGGACGACTTGCAGAATCTGTTTGCTTAGAAAACTGAAATATTACACATCGAGAGATTCGGCAGGAACTGCATATTGGATCCACGGTAGATAATACACATTTTACATAAACATCTTGGTGTTTAGAAGATGACATGTATGGATTTGTGATGAATGAGACAGTAGTTTTATGGAGGGGCTTCAAAACAGGTCTCGTATATCATTACAAGTGAAGAATTTTGGGTGTACAACCATGACCCCGGACCGAAACCAAACAACAATCAAGTGTTTGGATGTTTGAAAATGAAAAATTGTTGAATTTACAAGGCTGATGAAGGAAATTCCAAAATCGGAATTTTCGTCATGTTTTGAAATGTGGTTCCAACGAAAAAACAACTGTATTTTGGCTAGGGATAAATGAACCAAAAAGTTCTTTCGTCAAAAAGTTTTATTATAATTCTTCTTTAACTAATTTTTTTCTGGGCAACCCTTGTAATGTGAATTAGTTTTGAGTCCGAATCAAGTTTGGGACATTCGAACCAGGGTAAGAAAAGCCGATTATTAAACCGGTTAATCAGTATTTTAGATTCAAATACAAAAATTTATACCGAAACGGTATTTTTATATTCTACGAAAACAGTAACTATTTAGCCGAAACAAATTAAACTCGTTTTCTAAACCGCGTTTGAAAAGAAAGGGAAAATGCACTTTCACTCTTTCTAATATTTTAATAAAAATGGATGAAAAAAACCTTTTTTAACTGACATAGAAAACACAATTTATATAAACATGAGTATAAAATGATTTTATTAATTACGTTATCGATTTCGGTTAACAAATATTCGTCACGTTTTTCAGTTTCATGTCTTGATAGAGAACTTAGTGCCATCTACCACACATTCCTAAAATGATGATATTGACTACTTGGATGAACAAACCATATATTTAGAACACATGTTAGAAATAGGAATATTTTTAAAAATTTCTAGACGTGTATTCAGTGATGCGGCAAAATAAAAATGTCTTATTTCGTCTCATGTCGAGTCGACTAAAAAATTAAGTCTTGTTTCATGTTTTCGTGTCACACAAATTTATTTTAAGATGTTGCATGAACTTTAGACGGAAAAATGTGGTGTTATGTACATGAATGATCAATTTCTATTTTTAATTTTCTATCTTTACTCATAATTAACAAATAACTACATTATTTTACGTCGAATTATATATAGTTCCAATTTTACTGTTAATTATTCATTTTAATTTTTGAATGAATAATATTATAATGTTATTCCGTTTTTGTATTTATAACTTTTAATGAAGCTAACTAATTATGTACTATATATAATTTTGATTGGTAAATATTTTCGAAAGACTGATTAATCTGATTTACCTTTGAGTTCAGTTTCGTACAAAGCAAAAATATATGACTTTTTATATCCATTTCAATATTTCTGGACTTATTCATATTAGTTACCTACTCATTTTATTTTGTATTGCCCAATTAATATATTTACTTTACTAATAAAGTACGTAACAGTAAAATAAAAAACGTCTTATTGGCAGCAATGGTTCTAATATAATAAAGAAAAGAAAACTGATTCGAATTTGGCAGAAATACTAAACATGTACAATACGAACACATGGAAATAAAATATATGATTAACGAATACGTTTTTACTCAATTTTTATTAAAACATGTTACAGAAAACAGTATACTGCTAGTTTCATAACGATCTCATCAGGCTTGGACTGGCCCGGCGGGATAGCGGGAATTTCCCGGTGGACCGATCAAGTCTAGATCAAAGTTAGGGTCGTTTAAAAATAAATTATAAAAATAATAATGAATAACATAAATTGGAAATTAAAATGTATGTATACTATCCGTGTTAGTCTTCTGTCCTACTTTCTACTCATCGGTTTTATCAATTGTGAAGAGTGATGCGCCGACGAACCCATTGAACCTCCTTCAATAATAAAAAATATTTTTATCTGTAAAAATCTACGAGACATAGATATTAAAAATTACAACAAAACATGGTTAAATTACCACTTAATTCTGTCAATTTTATTTGATAATTCACAGCTGACATGTGATTTTTTTCTTTTCGTTTTTGTGAACTAGGTTCCATTCTCACCAATCAAAGGGCAGAATTTACATCCCAATTTAAAACCAACGCTATTTTCTTACGTGAAATGTACTATATAAGTATTGTTTCTACAAAATGTGTCGAAATTCGGAATAAAAAAAGAATTGCATAGTTTCAGGCTACTGTACAGTGTACACATTAAATTATTGAAATGGTTTTATATTTGGTTCTACATTAAATTTAAAACAATATGTTCATAAACAAAATACGAACAATTTTATTCACACAGAGATTACATAAAAATGTAGTTTCAAAATTTATAGGTACTAAAGTCGTTTATTTCTGCAGTGACTCACCAATATTTTATACTAAATGTTTTGTTTTCATATATGAGTAACAGGTGGACACCACACTTGTTCCAATTTTTACAACACAACGCAATTTAAAGTTTCAAAACAATTTATATATTGTTTATATTTTTTTAAAGTTGTTAAAATCATTCCAAACAAGTTCCAATAAATTTTTAAACAGAAACTTACAAATCCCAATGAAACTATACATCAACAAACTTTACTCTTATGTATATTCTTAAAATTATACGAGAAGTTTACATAAATCACGGATTTTTCTTTCTTTTCTATTTACTTCAATTCATTTTCAGTTCTTTACGACATTTTGTAACGTCATCATCTATAATTTAAAACAACAAATAAACAATCCATAACTGTCAATAACCACAAACAATAAACAATCATAACTATAACCTGAACAATGAAGTCCTTCAACAATTATATACACTGTTGCCAGTTGAACGTTCCTGCCACGTTGCAGTGTTGCCAAATATAGCTGGAGTGCGGTATGATAAACTGGCTGCATGTGAGTGTTTACGAGAGGAAACAAAGTGATGGTGTTCTGGTGCTAGAGTGACTAACCGAGGATTCCGGGAACAGCGAGAACATGTCCAAGTCAGCCATGCTGAGAACCCGACGTCGGGATGTAAATGTCAAGCCCAACAGAAGGTAGGATGTGAGGATGTTAACGTATAATGAGAAGTGAAAGAGATACTGATCCTTTTCATTATATAACTGTTATTTTATTACACATAAAAGCATAAGTTTAACAGATGGAATTTTATTACCGGAAATATTAGTTTTATATGTATTTGAAATGAAGTATAGAATAAATGAAGAAATGAAAATAACTTTACTTATTTTCATTCCTGAATGTGACATATAATGTCAATTACACCTTTTAACCGTAAAGATACAGAAAATTTGCAGAATGACATCTATGAATACACGGTTTAGATATTATTTATTTCTTAGTATGCCATAGTAATAAATTTCGCCCAATAACGAAGCGCTTCGTGTACCTAAGATTCCGGATTCAAATTTTGTTACAGTGCATTGTTTCTTGTGAATTTTTGTACGATGTACGAATGTATTCATGTGTACCTACATGATTTTATGAATCTGAAACATCTTTCCTACACTGAACGTATAAATGCATACCGAAACGTCGGGTTGTAGGACTGAAATTTGGAGTACTTAATTTAACTTATGTTAAGACCTCATTTGAACAAAGGTCGAGGAATGTACCCCTATATTATACATAAATGAAGAAAAAGTTTATACGAGAAAATCTACACAGGATGTTTCACAACTTATAGTATTGACCAAAATGAGTAAAAAAGCTTATTTAACATGGGTCCAATCTTCTGTAGTTCCCAAGATATAAGGTAGTGAAAATGAGATTTTACGGAGCTTACATCTGGTATCTCGAAAACTATAAGAGTTACGACTAAATGAGACTTTTTGTTTACCTTTGACTTAAATAATATGCTCTTATTTTCCAAAAATAATCAAATAATTGTACTGAGTAAAATGTATTGTGGCAACCTTGACATATATGTAATTTTCAAATAACTTCTCAACTACCTATCAGAAATTGAGAAAAATGTTCCATATAAAATTTTATTGTATTTTTATAGTCTATTTACTGACAGATATTTTTTTCCATCATTATCTTTGTCAGTTTTTCTTCTATACTAATACAAAATGACCTCTTTCTCGGAAACAGTTGAAGTTCTCACTTATCTTGATTAAGCTTTTTTATTCACTTTGATCAGTACTATATGCCCTTAAAGTTTGTACCCGAAGTTGTGAAACAGCCTGTAACATTCAAGACAAGCAAGCATATGAGTACATATACTTTATTATATGTTCAGACATATTTATACTTATGTCGACTTTACTGTATTGTGCGTACATATAGCGGCATTGCAACCGCACAGGTCTATTGTAGCTGATCGCAGCCATTGGGTCGCGACCTAATTTTGAGTCGCAGAAGTTTAAAAACGAGTCGCATAAATATTTAAGAGATTTAGGGTAATTGTAAATCAGAATACTTGAATTTTGATTTAAATATTGGCGATTAGTAGTTTTATTGTCAACTAAGTGGAAGTAAAGGCGCTGCTATACATTGCCGTGTTCGCTACGATCATCGACATATAGAAATGGACTGCGCACGGCAATTGCTATTTTAAACATTAAATTGGTGGGAAGACATGTGCTGGCCACATCAGATTTTTATGATTATTATTATTATTATTAAAATCTAATTTGAAAAGTTAGAAAAAGTCTAATATGCAAACCACTCAAAGCAGAATGATCTATTCTATTTGTAGTTAATGAGAAATACATCAAGCATTTAAATCTGTTAAAAAAAAGATAGTATAATAATAATAATAATAATAAATTAAGCAATGACAATAGAGAGATTTTGCGCAGCGTACGAGAATAGAAAATAACGAATTTTTAAAAAAATCAGATTTTACGTAACGTTAGTTTAGATAACTGTCGTTTTTAATAATTTAAAATAAAACCAGTGCCTCCTAGGTAATAGTACGTCCGCTAAACAGGCCCATCTTTTACTCCTGACGAGAAAACGATACGCAAAAATTCTATAATGTTACGAGACACGATTATGTCACCGAGTTTGATCTCATCTTTGCTTGTACTTTGTGTCGACGATCATTAAATGTTCTTATCTTGGGAAATCGGAACGAAACTAGATGAGAAAGAATGAAACTGATCTAAATTTCTTAGCGACATTATATGTATGTTAACGTACATAAATACACAAAATATATAATTATGGCTAATGTAATCATGATGTTACTGCAAAAGAACCGTGAATAACTCAAAGATACAATAGTTCCTTCCTACATAAATTGGAAGTATTACTTATCAATAATTTTCCTTTAATCTTAGTTGCTGTAAGTTGTAGTCCATGTTTTATATTCATAGAAAACGACAGATAGTCTTGTCTTGTGTACCACCATGAAGTAAGAGTAAACAGGTATACATACCCAGATTATTTAAACTGCGTGATTGTAATTCAAAATTGTATTATCACATCATATCGTAGAGTGTAATAACAACTACATTAATGTAACTTTAAGTTGAACTTTGTTCCTAGGAGAAATCTAACAGGTACTATGTTTTAGTTATAGTGCTTTAGTCAAACAATATCTCACGCACACTAATATGGAAAATATACCATTGGGGAATTAAATAATTAAGTCCCTATTGGTACTCGAATATGTAATATAGAACAGAAATTTAACTAACCTTATTGATTATGTATGTATAGGAGTAGTTTACATTAATGTTACCAGGTTACCAACTATATTAGAGTGTGCAAATAAATTTTAATTTATATTACATTTCAAACTATGTACTTAAGCGCAAAGGTATTTGCTGGTTAATAAATATTACATGCACAGTGGATGAAGAATTTTAATGCAATGCTCAATCTCTTATTTATGCAAACAAATAATAAAACAAAAAAATTATGATAGTCATATTTCAACATCAATGGCTAACCTTCCAATTTTTATTTTTTAAATTACTTATGCATTTCAAAATATTATATTTTATCATTCTTAATATTTAAATGTACCTACCATAATTTTTTTTATAAAAGTATAAGAAAAAATATATTCCGTGGAATTTCGATTACATCCGAAAATTTGAAACCATTTACAAATGTAATAATATTGAATTCGTCTGTATTTTATTAAGTTTCACATAGCAGAATGGTTCTACAATAACTATTGATTCTTTTTATTACACATATGGGTGCTAGCAAGAAACTGCAGCGGAAGCAAATGTTTTTCCGATTCCGATGTAATTCTATTTGTCGGACAGATGGTTCCTCAGACATTAAAATATAAAAAAATGATGTGACCAACATATTACTTTCCATAAATTCTATACATTTTGAACAAATTCCATATAGTTTCTTGCAAAAGATTATGGCCAGTATTCTCAACTCATCAAGTAGCCCTACTTCCGATAAATCACTACTACAAGTGTCAAAAAATGTCAGCTTTAATATTAAAATTAGAGAAATAAAAAGAAATTAATTTGTAAATACCATTTATTTCAAATATCATAGGTTTCATATTTATGTTTATTCATAAAAAATAAAATTTAAAAAATCGAAATAGCTTTACTTCAAGAGGTGAGAATACGAGCCTAAATATTTCCTATAAAATTATATCATGAACATACTATAGGCGTTTTTTATTCAGGGCGATTACTACCGGTTACATGATAATCCCATTTTATTGAGCTTTCTGGTTACTTGCGGTTACGTCAAACATGCAACCGCGGTATGTAGGACGGTAACATGTCAAGTTTTTATAGCTATCCTTTTCTAGTTATCAAAATGGTGACATTTTAGCACTTAAGCAATTTTCAGTAAAAGTAAAAATGGAATCTGTGACATTTTTTGTCAATGCATTTTGTATTACATCAATACGCTTTAAATTAAATGTATCACACTATGAATAAGATAAATATTTGACAAATAATAATTTCACAGAAACGTCTGTCAATTAGTAATACTTATTTGAGAATTGTTTCCACGGACCCATGGTATTGTTCAGTGGTGCGCAAATTTTTAAAAATTTAAAATAGGGCCAAATTTTATTTTTTGTATCCCCAAAGGGCTACTTCGGTATATGTATAATAAATAGCATTATTAATCGATTATATATATATATATATATATATATATATATATATATATATATATATATATATACAGGGTGGAAACGAACTTAATGTCATAAATTATAGGGTGGGTAGTATGATATGTGTAGATTACGAAACAGAAAGAATTTTTAAAAAATTCGCATATTTAAGGGTAGTTTTCATGAAACTAACATTTTTGGTACCACTGGACCACTGGCAACGCATTTGCATTTTTTTATATATTACACAATTATTTTCGTTAAAAATGCTATTTAATTTAATTATTAAGAATAATATCTTATACAACTAATTTTGAATGTATTTTTGAGAACCATATTTTTAATGAAATATGAATTAAAACAGCAGTAAAAAAAGTTTCCTTAAGAAAAGTCGAATTTTCGTTTTTCGAATTTTGAAAAAAATCTTTCAGTTTCGTAATCTACACATGTCATACTACTCACCCTTTAATTTATGACATTAAGTTCGTTTCCACCCTGTATATATATATATATATATATATATATATATATATATATATATATATATATATATATATTGTATTTATTTAATATGATAATATGTGTTACAGCTAAAGACGTTAATTAGGTTAATAATGAATATATCCGGGAAATAACGTTAATATCCATGCATACAAATTAGCGATTTACGTTATTAATCAGCTATTTACATTAATTACGAATAATTTTTTGTTTCCAATTTTTTAAAATTTCAATATGTTAATTTTCCCTAGACATTTTATAAAACGCGGGTGAAACGCAGCCAGATAGTCAAAATTTGTTGATATAGTGATATTTTACAATCTGGCTAATAGTTTAATCGTTTAATAAAACGACGAACATTTTACTTAGCTTGTATATTTTTCTAAATATAACAACAATAACCTAACCTAACGCACGATAAGTCGCGCTTGGTAAATTCGATTTTGATTTTGAAATACTTGTCGATAAAGAGAATTTTCAAATTACTGTATCATGTAGGTTAGTAATCGAATTTTATTTAAGAGGGCTGTAACATTTGTATTTTTCGCATTAAATAAGATTTTTGTTTATTTTATAGTTTTTTAAAAAGGGCCACCTTTCAACATCAAAAGGGCCAATTATGCACCATAGGTTGCAAGGTTTTTGAAACTTATGGCCCTATTCTACTTAATACTTTAATGTCTCCAAGATCCAGTAAATCTGTAAAAACCTGACAAAAGCTATATAATTTTGTTGATTAATATAAAATTATGTAATATAGTGGCACTTTTTGTTACGATTTTGTTCATTATTTATAGATTAACTGATCAGTAAGGCTTACAGTTTTGAACAGAATATGCCTGTTATAGTAATTTACGTAACCAGACCTGAAAGTGATACTTTACGGCTCGCTCTGGAAGCTTGTAAATCTAGTGATGTGCAAATTTCAGAAACTTATGTTTTGAAAGTTTCATCGAAAGTTTTAGAAGATGTTTCATTATAAATTTCGAGTTTCAGAAAAAAAAAATTAAACTTTATATGAAAGTTTCATGTAAAATTACAAATAAATTAACGTTTGTCAGTTAAATTTGAAATAATTGCACGTTTTTATGACAAAATGACACAGATACACTTAAACTGTACTGAATTTTATAACCAACAAAGTATACATTTAACATGGAGATTTACCGAACATATATTCCTGTTCAAACGTCAAACTTTTACGACAAGTGCATGCATGTTGATCTGCACAGGTCTAGAGAGGTGCACGGCGCATGTGCATTGTAGCTTTTGAAAGTTTCATAAAATTGAAAGCTTGAAACCTTTAATTTTCAAAGTTTAAAATTGAAACTTTCAATGTGAAACTTTCAAATGACACATCACTATGTAAGCCCAATAAAAATACTTTCAGGTCATGTTGGGTATATCTAAAAAAAAATTCGCGGTCCTGAAAAACAGAATAAATAAAAATCTATACATAGGCATTATTTTATTTTTTATTGCGACGAAATAAGAATTAAATAAATAAACAAATGATTTCCATAGAAACATTCATATAGGGATCGGAAAGTTACTTTTTCTACGAGTGCTATAAAACATGGACATTTACGCTCTCATTTGCCATCGTAAAGTTGATCTTTTTTGAGGAGTAAGTAACAAAGAAAATAACTTTTTCGCTCGCTCGCAAAAAAATATTTTTATTTAATTTACAATATTAAAACAGATTGTACACTTTTGACAAGTTTTAATATTAATTCCTGAACTGAAAATTATATTAGATAAATTTTTCGTTACTTCCCGTATCGCTATATATTTACATAGAACGATAGTAGAAAAAATAATGAGTGTATTACAAGCGTAAAGTGTCATTGTCTCTTTCGAAAGATTGCGACAATGTATCACTTTACGCTCTTAATACATATATAACTATTCTGATCCCTTATAAACAACTTTCAGTAAAAAATGAGTTACCGATCTAAACAGTGATCAGAAACAGCTCATTTTCTGGGCGATCGCGAAAATTTTTTTATATAGTCTTTTCCCATATAGTACGAGGAATAATTAAAACATAGTTTCTTGTTTTGTGCTCATATAAGTAATTGTCATGTTTAAAAATAATTACCATGTCTACGTAAGTACATATATCATAAATTTACAATATATTTCGTAATTTTTCTTATTTTTATGGACAATTGAAGAAAAAATATTTTTTGCAACACATGCGTAAAACGTAATACTAAAACTAAGTGTAA
Organism: Harpalus rufipes; assembly: GCA_951394225.1. Lineage (NCBI taxonomy): Eukaryota > Metazoa > Arthropoda > Insecta > Coleoptera > Carabidae > Harpalus > Harpalus rufipes. Next base: position 42,682,238 of record OX596276.1, on the reverse strand, counting down.
ATTTAAAAAATCGCTGCGCTCGTTTCGGAAACTTGCATTCGTTCCAGAATCACTTATTTCCCACACTTATTACGAAAATAACTATTTTATATATTGAAGAGGTACAAACTTTATAAATTTTAGGCTCGTAAAAAAAATAAACGACCTGTTTTCATTCTCCATAGGTAATCATAATAACTCATAACGATTATAGAATTAAAATTAAAGAATATATTTAATAAGCTATTCGTATAAAGTTCGAAATTCAAACGATACAATGTGGAACTAATTCTCTTATTGTGGAATAAATATGATTTCCATATTGAACATTGAAGTAGGTAATAGGATGAAAATGCTTCATTGGACGAATTAGAACAATTTTACGCTTATTAAATTTTAACTAGATTTGAAATTTAAATGGAATATCAAGCCTTTAATTAGATATTGCAGAGAGCCTTTTCATGTAAAATAGGTAGGAAAGATAGGAAATGTAATAATTACGTTATAACTGCTTTTACACGTACAAGAAAAGCACCTATAACAGAGAATATTAAAAATCTGGAAAAACAAAAAGTAGAGTTACCCTACCTTATAAGCAATTATATGTATAATTTATTTTTGTTGTTTACTTGTAAGTGTTTCAAAATATTTTAGACAAATATACGCGTAATAATGAGTTCCTTCATAATTAATAAATATAAACTGGATTAGAAATATAAATGGACAGTTATATATCGGATTTATACTTGGGTTGGCAAAAAACCTGGATTTAAAAAAAACGGACCCAGTGGGGTTTTTGGGTTTTATTGTACTTTTTTGGTTTTATTAGGCTTTTTTGAGTTTTTTAAGCGACAGTTCTAATTTATAAAAATTCATTATTTGCTTGTTAAATTTAAACGGAATTAGAAAAAATCTAGTATGTGATACGTTGCAAAATAGTGTTTTTGCACATGGTATCTTCACGTCTAGTGTGAAAATCACCATCATTTTGCAAATAAAAATATAAATAGCTAATCTGGGTTTTAATGGGATTTTTATTGGTTTTATAAGTGTTTTCTTTTAATTGGGGAAAATAAGACCAGCCCTAATTTACACATTATGGGAAATATTTTCGGTAGAAGTCTGTATGTCTGTTAGCGCTAGTTCCGAAAACCACTGGACGGAATTTGATCAGTTTTATGGAACATCGCTCGGTAAAGGTTTAAATCAAGGCTTCGAACCCGAACCTGAACCGAACCAAAACCGGAAACAAATCGTAACATTTTGGCGACCCCAAACCCGGAACCGAACCTCAAATATATTTTTCAATTGAACTTGAGTCGGAACCGAACCGGGCATTAAAATTCGGGTTCAGGGTTCAGCTCCGGTTCAGGTTCATTTTGAGTTCGAAACGTAAACGTAATCGTAATACAGCCGATAATACACGCCTGTGTTGTCTGTTTATAAGAAATGTGTTCGTGTTCTTGGCTTGTGCAAATTCCGGCTCGGATTTTAAATTATTTCTATATAAAAAATGTTATTCAAAAAAACATACCGAAGCTGAACCCAATACCTGAACCCGGAACAAAACCGCAAATTTTATTGATGTTTGAACCAGAACCGCACCCGAACCCATCTCTCAAAAAATAATTTAACCCAAACATGAACCAAACCCAGTTTTTATCTGGTTAGATGCCCTGGTTTAAATGTATGGATCATTAATCTAATCTAAAAGGAGTCGAATAGTAGAGACTGTCATATACTAAAAATATTTTAGGAAAACTAAAATTAGATTTTCTCCAATGTATAGGATATAATCAAGGGAAAAATATCCTAACTAATGTTTGGTGTACTCGGTGGTTAAAGTCTCGATTATTATTGCCCTTATTAGCACACTTGATAACTAGTTTTAACGTTTTACTATATTGCAGATTTAATACAAAAGCAATTAAAACATAAAAATCTATTTCCATTAACAATTTACAAATATATTATTAAAGAGAAAATTTTCAAACTGAATGTTTTATTGATCTTTATAGCGCTAGTTTTCCATTTATATAGGTAGTCGCTTTAGATGTAAGTACTTTCAATGGCAGATAAAACCAAAACAAAATAAAATAACTAAAACCCATTTCAATATTCAATTAGTTTAATGCATACATGCATTAGTTATGAAGTACTTTACACATTCCATCTGTAAAAAAAATCTCTCCTATATTGGTAATATAGTTAGTCCGTTATCCATCATTCTGTGAAGTAGTTAAATGAATAAAGGCACCGCGCGATAATATGAAGTATGACTTCATGATCTTGATTTCTTCATGTTCCTGTTCGCATAAAACCTGAATACCGTTAAGTTGAATTCTCGCGTGCTTACATGATGTAAATTTTAATTCGAACGTCGATTTTTTATAGAACCAGTATATACCCGACTAATCACTCTGTTCATTTAAAGGTCACGTAACAAGAGCTTGAGAAGTTTTATAAAAGTAAACAACAGTAGCGGCTTGTGCTTTAAAACTCTGATGAAATAACATTTTGTAGTAAACAAGAATGGATATTTCCAAACCAATACCGGTTTTAAAATTCGTTATTGTAAATCAATTTTAGCCTAAAATATATTATAATACAACTAAAATATTTATTACACAATATTTATAAATAAATACAAAGTTAAATAAAAGCTTGTGAAAAGAAAAGAGATGTGGACCTCGTCAAACGTGAGAAAATAATAAATTTGTCGTCGTGTATTATTACTATTAACAATAAAAAAATGGCAATATTAGTAATTAGTATAGACAGATATTCATGTTTAAAAAAATAACAGTAACAGGCAGGGATTTGTTAACTACTGGAAGAGCAAGCGTAAACCGACATATGTATTTCTTTTTCTCGTGTACCCGACCAGATTAAGCGAGAACACAGGAAGAGTGAGTGTAAAGGATAAAGATAATTCCAATTTAGACAAGTGAATTTGATATTCACATGTTCCTCCTTGATTCACATCACTGTCAAATTAACATCTATGAAATTATCGCCAAAAATTGCGTTTAAATGTATTTAATCATGAAACGTGAAATAAGTATGAGTAACATATCGTTGAGTATAGAGTAAGGCCTTGGTGATTCAGATTTTTAATATTCTTTATTTATTTCAGAACATCGGACGTTTCGAACCAAAGTGGTTCATCTTCAGCTACATAATTTTTTTTTACAAAAATAATTTGTTAACAACAAATTTATAGTATAACATAAAATTTAAATTAAATAAATATTGTAATCACTCACCATTAATAAAATTTATATGGAAAAATCCAACGTCAGTTAACATTTTGTCATAACTATTAGAAGTTATAAATATAAAAAAGTAATAAAGCAATATAATAAAGGTCGAAAATGCAATACAATTTGATAAAAACCGCACCCATCTTAAGCTTATGAGTGACTTAATAGCACTAAAATGAGAAAAATGTAAGTAAACAGATAAATAGAATTGAATTCAAAAAAGGATAATGAAACATGCGCAAAACATGAGAGAAAACTTGTAATAAGAAAAAACGGGAGAACTACATGAAATTCCCTAGAAAACGTTATACTAAATAAATTTGTTGTTAACAAATTATTTTTGTAAAAAAAAATTATGTAGCTGAAGATGAACCACTTTGGTTCGAAACGTCCGATGTTCTGAAATAAATAAAGAATATTAAAAATCTGGATCACCAAGGCCTTACTCTATACTCAACGAAATTTCCAACTGATCCTTCTCGACTCAACATATGAGTAACATACTAAATTAGAACACATATAAGAATGTAAATTTTTCAATTAATTAACATAATTAAAATCCAATGACAACAAAAATAACCAAAAAAACTTTCAAATATGTTTGACAAACGAATAACAAATAACGGAAATAAAAATAACAAATCGTAATTATGTATCACTATCTCTGCGAATTTGCCCGGGTACAGGCGAAGATTAACATACTCCATCAAATGGTAACAGGGTTATTCTTATTATATGTAAATTATTTTTACAGAATCAGACCAATTCATTTATTAAATGACCTAAAGTCAATTTTTTCTTAGAATGGCAAGTGCCATTCCAATGTGATCACGTGGTTGAAGAGTAAAAATAGAGAAATCACATATGTTTTTAGCAACATGTTTTTCTTGATTGTTTTATTTTTACGCAACGTTTGTTTCCGTATGTCGTACCTAGAGCAATATGAATAATTTATATGATTACATGTGTGACAATCAAAAATTGAAAGAGGTAAAAAAATATCGGAATCGTATAAAGAAATTATTTTGAATTGAGGAAGAGAAACGTATAAATGTTCTCCTAATTCCATTCTCTCGTCTGTAGAAGATGTATTATATTTTGAGGTTATCACATGACAGTTCTCAGTTCTATATTTCCTATGTACTTATTTCTGAATATTACTACATTTTAGAGAATTTGTACTGATTTGGATGTGTATATCAAAAGTAATTTAAACGTGGATATATTTTGTCGCAAAAAAAAATAGTAATCCGTCAAACTCCAAAATCCATGGCAAACATTGACAGTTTTACTCAGTCTATAATTCGATGTACAGTGGTGGACAGAAACAAATAGAACAGTATTTTTTTCTAGTTTAAACTGATCCTTGACAACCCCACTTATTTAAAATGTTAATGACAGAATTTTTATTATTATAGTATAGCGGTGGGCAATTTGTCTAACCGGCATTCCTTCTTCCGCTTTAACAATTACCGAACACTTCACAATATCGCTAATTTGAAGCATTTTTTTTTTTTACTTCGATTCGACAATTCAATTTTTAACAAAACAAAGTGACAAATGTCATAATTGTAAAGCGAAATTCAAGCAACTAAATCTTATAGAAGAAAGTTTACTTGATTTTTCGACTTGTCCTATTTTTTTTTGTCCAGCACTGTACCTACTACATATTTACATGTATAGTGACAATAAATTGCTTTTAGGCCCATTTCGTAATCATTTATAAGTCTATTTTATAATGAAATTAAAAATTATTTCTGCATTGTGTATTCAGAGCTGTTTCGATCTAATCAATTAATATACTAATTATTGTAATCAATTCTTATTATTATTGTAATCAATAGTGGGGTCCCGTGGCCGCGTGCCTTAGTGTCTGGTCGCGAATCTAGGGGAACCGGATTCGATCTCGACTGACGCCAAATATTTCGAATTGTAAATAGTACAAAATTGACTCCTGTGGCGCACTCTGCACGCCAGCAATGAGTGCCCATGAAATGACACCTGGTAAACGCCCGCACGGTACAAATATGTTTTCATCATTATCGCAATCCACCTAGCAATGGGGTAATATGCCGTGATGATGTATATATTTTTATTTATTTTATATTGTAATCAATTATAATTAAAAAGAAAATAATTTTCATTACATACCGTTTATATTATTTATAATTTTAAGTTTAAAAGTACACTATAGATGTCAGCTCCATCAACTAGATGAATTGCCTTCATTATCTGGCTCATATAAATTAACTAAATGACGTCATCACATTGGAACTGTTAGTTATACGAAAAATGTCGCATTCGAGAAATATACATATGTGTAGTTTTTATAACTTATCTTAAACATTTTTTTTTTAAATGACAGTTTAATCAGAGATGAAAATATAGTACCTATTAAAAAGAATAAAAGCGTTATTGTAATGATTTACAATTACATAGTTAGTAAATCAAAGCACATTTTTAAATCAAGTTAGTAGAAGCATTTATTAACATCGTTGCATTCAATTTATCTACATGAACAAATATCTACCATCTGTCCTCTGTGACTTAACAATGCTGATTTACATGCAAACGTTTAAATTCCCAATGTGTTGTAAAAAAGAGAAGTGAGCATCAGTGGTTAGAATCTACTGCAAACTACAAGTTCCTGACGTCTGCAAGCTGACAACTTAAACCACACGCAAACCGAGATGCAAATCTCAATTGCACAGAAACGCTCAAACCAGCAGAGAGACACACTGACAATGAACTGCACTTCTTGCAAGATAATGCTATTCATTCCGAAATGTCTCCTCATTACTTAAAGGGGAGCTTACTTATTTGTTGCTTTTATTGCTCAGTTGAATATTTTACATAATTCTATTCCTTTACAATATTATCACATTATTTCAATTAATTGATACTGCTGCGAAAATGAGACCATGAGACTAAGCTGATAAGTACAAAATAAATGAGTAATGACTTCAAAATAAATATTTTTTTCTACAGTCTACATAGAAAGTAGCCATTTGCGCTCTCTTTTGTCAACGCAAAATGTCACTTTGCCGCTCTAGCGCGACATGTAGAAAAAACGCTCGCTGTCCAAATTTCTAACTATACAATGTTGAGAAATGTCACTTTCTTGTGTACATTCTTAATGGAAACGTTTAGTCAGGAACTAATGGCACTGTAGTGACACATTTACTACCTTTACAAATCAATCTGACATATAACTGCTCTGTCGGTATATTACATAACCAAAAAAATGCCGCACTATTGTGAAAATAAAATAGGGCATTCATTTACAAAAGCGAAATTATAAAATATTTAGATTAGATTGAAGCAATAGGTTAAGAAGAATGGGAAATAACAATAAATTAAAATTAAATATAAAAGACGTTTTTTATTTATATTAATCCTTATTAATTGAGTGGTAGTGTAAGTACAAAGTGTACATTTTATTATTTTTTGTTATGGTAGCGACTGTAGAAAAAATCTTGTGTGTGTTTCGAGCGCAAATGGACATTGTCGATTTCGAGAGAATGCCGCGCTCCTACGTCGCGCGGCAACAACCTCTCAATCGACAATGTCCTATTTTGCGCTCTTAATACACAAATAGCTATTTTCTACTCCCACTAGAAAAACATCATTTCTTCACAATCTGTAGAATGGATATGTAGACAATACTAGTTAACCGAACGGATATAATTTCATATCCATCATAGGATGGATATGTAATCCACGTATCGCAAGTCGTGTATCCCAAGCACCTGTTTATTCATTTACTACAAGATTAAAAAGAAAAACAGTATAAATGTCACATTTGACAATTCAAGATCGAACTATTTTCAGTTGTGTTTTCAGTATGAAAAAAGATTTTATTTAATTAATTTAATAACATTTAACTGAATTATATTATTAATTAATAGATTAGATAAGTTGTAGGTATTCAAAAATAATGTAATTATAAAAAAATAAGATCCAGAACAGTATAAAATGTTACATTTGACAAGTCAATGTTATCCTTTTTAGATTTAACCATTATTTTCTGAATATAGAAGAAGAGTGTGGAAGTGAAAGAATTAATAATATTAGAAAAATTGTAAGTAGTATGTAAAAATATTGATATAATTTTAATAACAAATGCCATTAAGAAAGCCTAGAAAAACAAACATAAAATGACATTAAAATATATAATGTTCCAATAAAATTTCAAATTTCTACTGTTTGTATTTTCCTTCATTTAGATAGTCATAAAAAAGTATGTTGTACAACTTGAGTTGAATGTCCATATCGCCTTCGGATAATTGAACACTCCGCCTACGGTGTCGTGCTCAAACTTCATCCTCATGCGATATGGACATAATATCCACTTTTGTTGTACAAAATACAAATACAGTAACAAATTTTTGACATATTGACCTATATCTCGCATATCAATATTTAATAAATAAATGTTTTAAAGCCTCTAGTAGAAAATTCCCTTTTACTTATATAAAATCACATCTCAAAATTAACAAAAATTAACACAAAATCATGTTCGCGATTATCTGATAATGAACCTAAGTTAAGAGTGACGGTATCGTCAATTAAACTACGACTGAAAAGATACTGCTAATAAGAGACAAGCGCATAAATCACATTGATTTTTTTCTTTTATAAATTTTAAATCATTTGAAATCAAGGGTTATTTTTTTTTTAAATTATCATCTACAAAAACTACCCCTCCTACACATCAAATGTTGATTAAAACAATCTCCAGCCATAAGAGGGGGGTCTAAGTTAATATATTGAAAAAAGGGGAGACGCGGCATAATGAGTATGCGCAGCTCTACTCTAGAATAAGATTTTAACAATTTTACGTTTTTTTCAAATAATTACCATCCAGAAAATTTTGAAAATTATCTCATCTCTCTACAAAATTGGGAAGAACCTAAATATTAGATTATCAAGTCAATCGGCAAACTTGAAGCTCTTTATACTTTTTTTTTGAGAAACTTCTTTTAATGTATATTTTTCGTGATTTGTATAATTACAAAAAATATTTTCTATAATTTTGCACTGACATTTTTTTAAATATTTATGAATATAAATTTATAAAATAAAATACTTAAACATTTTTTTTAATAATAGAGGCTACGTATTAAAAATAATCAAAATTCCTTATAAAATAAAATGCAAAATGGGTTTCAAATTTATACGAAAACAAATTTCAATAAAATATGAATGAGGTTTATGAAACTTAAATTACCTCATCCTTGCAGAAAGTTAGACTTTTGACAGTGAACGTAATATGTATGACAAACTCCTACCGAAAATAGAACAGTTGGCAACCCTTTATATCACAAACAAATTTTTCAAATTTAGCGTATGATTTAGACCAGATTAATAGTCAGCGTAATACCCTGTCCGGTCGATAATATACTGCAGGGATTCATCATTCAACCCTTATCAAATCTAACTTACTAAACGTATCAATTATCAATGTTAACATGTTAACAACTCTTCATAATTCGTAATACACAATCATTCCATAATTTACGGACCCTCAAATCTTTGTATTATTCATTTGTGCGTAGCAAGCTGGAGTATGGATTACAAGTTTGGAATCCTGTATATATCAAACATGTACAAGCTTTGGAGAGTATACAGAAAAAATTTATAAGGTATTGTTGTACTAAATTTCACCATCGCCGTATTGATGCGATTTGTAGTTACTCCAATTGTCTAATTGAGTTCAGTGTTATTTCTTTGGAATGCCGTAGAAAAATTCAATCATGTTTATATCTATATAAACTTGTAAATAATCTAATTGATGATGCTCATTCGCTAGCTAACTTAAATTTTAGCGTACCTCGCTTAAACTCTCGGCGCAAGTTAACCTTCACATACAGCACCCCTAGAACTAACTACGAACTTCGATCCCCAATTAGACAGTTGTGTGCTACATTTAATACTCTGTCCATCTACATTAACAATCTTGACATTTTCAATGATGCTCAGTCCGGGTTTGGAAAGAAAATTATGAACTATTTCTTGTCCGATCTTTCGCACTTGCATTAAGTTATTCTTAACATTATTATTTTTCATTTGGTCTTGTAACTACATAAAGTTATTCTTAATATTTATTGTCACTTCTCGTTTTGTCTTACATTGTATTATTCTTGTTTTTGTAAATAATCCTCTGTAATTGGGAACTTTTGTTCCTGTTGAGTGATTAATAGTAAATAAATAAATAAATAAATAAACTCAATACATCATTTGTCAAGATTTGTAGCCAATGAATAAAAAACAAAATATGTTCACGTTTATTAAATTAATTTTAATGAAATTTGAGGTTTTAAACTGTCATTATTAACTCCATAACAACAATTATGTATGTGTTTATTTGCTAGTGAATTTTTTTTTAAGGCACTCTCAGAATTTTAACTCACTCTGGAACAAGTAATGCATTTAAAATAACATTAGGCGTGAAAACTTTCACCACAGTCTTTATCAAACAGATCAGCCATTTTCATTATTTTTCACGACACAAATGACAGAAAATAAAGCTTTTTATTATTTATAAATAAACGACTTGACGTCTACCAACGACGATTGTCGCATGACGCACAGCCCACAAACTGATTAGTTTTTTTTTATTTTGTCAAAATTAAATTTGATAATCGGTCTTATTATTATTTCGTTAAAATTGAATATAATATTGCGTAAACCAGATGAGTTAAGAATGTCCCTACGGGCTCGTGGCCATATGTTTATTGTAAAATAATAACTTTTTAGCACCTCAAAATCAAAATACGACAAACCGTTGTTCTTGTGAAAGTGACAAGCGCACACAAATCAGCTGATTTCAAGCACTTCAAGGTCGCCCGACTCTCGTCTCTGCTCGTGCCCTATATCCAAAATAATAAATGAACTTAAGACACGATGCTGTGATTCAGTGACAGCACTGTCAACACAAAGCATTGTTTTAAAATGTATGTCGTAACTTAGACGAAACAATATAAATTTTTGAAAGACACGTGTTATATCTGTCCTTATCGCTTGCGCTTCTTGACAATACAAATATGAGAGAGTTAAATATAGGTCTACTCTTTAATTAGTTAATTATACCTTTATTGGATATCTTTAAGAAATTAAACTGTATACAATGGCCGCTAGTACGAACAGTGATTAAGGGTGATTAGCGAGCATATGACTAGCCTTGTTTTATCTCTCTCAATCGTTTATAGATTATTTTAGAGAAATATACTTCAAATAAATTTTATTCCCGAAACAATCTTGAAGTTAAATGTTCAAGTAAAAACTGTTTAACAATTACAGTGCTCGACTGATAACCACTCCTCCGCTAATTGAATTTCCTAATTTCTATTGGTAGAACGAACCTCCTCCTAACACACTATTTGTTATACATTTATAGGCGGTCTTTCAATCGCAGATCGAAATATTTTCATATTCATGACAAGCCACATAACCAAAAACGAAAAAAAAACTCCTTATTTCGGAAGTATTTCAATTACATAACTTTATTTCTTTATTAAGCATGCATTTTCGCATTTTTTTATTAATTTGTCTTAATTCGACTTAACTGGAATCGGGGGATTCCAGTTAAGTCTATAATAAGATAGTACCAAACTAGATTTACAATTATGTTGCAATATGCAGTATATTACGATTTAATGCATTCAACCATCATGCTTACAAACTACTTTATTATTTAAATATTACATTACAAGAAGTCTATGATCTACATAATGATAAAAATAATCTACATTAGAGAAAATTGGAAACTACTCGTTGATACTATAAAATGCAAGGTTCATGATATTACATGCAAAAATATATAATAGGAACAAAAATAATTCTGTCTACTGAAAAATACATGTTTAATTGTATTCTGTGTGTAGTAAATATTTTACATGTTAACGATTTTACATTCATTTGCAATTATTGATTCCGACCGGAAAGTAGGGGTTTTGATTATCGAATCAATTTTTAATGGTGACAAATATTCACGAATCATTAAAAATTTACCGCGAAGTTCCAGATTTGACGTAAATAATGACGAAAATGTTTCCAAAATGAAATGTAATTTGCAATTATCCTCATAAATTTTAATTAAAATTTATCGTTTAAAGTACTTGAAAGTGCAAGATTAAATGAAGACAAGTTGCATGTGTTACGCAGAAATAATTTAACTAAATCAACTTAATTTAACTTAGTATCAACTATAAAGCTAAGCAAGTGTAGTAGACATTACACTAAATTACGTTTAAAGTTTCTAAGTGCATGAGTAAATTGTTGAACTTAAGGAAGGTATCCTCATGTAAAATATATGACAAGCGCCACCAAATTTAAACGGCTAACATGGATTTCTATCACGATTTTAATTAAATTTTCTCTCGGATTTTTATTGCTCTTTAAAACTTTGCAAGATCATGAAATTTTAATTGAGACGCTTTTTATTGTATATCTATTACTTTGTATTTTTACATTGACACAAAAGCTTTAATCGAGCCTTGACCGTACATATTGTAGGTACACGCGTCTTGACGGATATTTACTACACTTTATTAAATTTATTAATAAATCATAGATGTATTTAGATTAGATACCAACAAAGATTCTCCGCTGGCAGTTGTTGTCCAAAATACAGGGTGGTGACCGGCACAGCCGAACATAGGCCTTTAACATGTAAAATCACTAAAATCAGACTTTCCTAGTTTCCTGCTTCTCCAATTATTTTAGGTAAAAAAGCTATAAATAAAAGTTGTAGGGCATAAAATTCTGCATCTGAATCAATAAACAAAATTATTGTGTTCCTTGTAATGGTAGAAATTAGGTATGAAAATGTAGAAAATCACCCCAAAAATAGCTATACCCATGGAATTGAAACAAAAAATTTAACAAATGTTAACAGTTTATCTGTCAAACTAGGTTAATTTAATTTTGTTATTATTTGTAATTTCTGTACAAGTGAATAAATATAAATTAATAGATAAGTGTTAACTGGAACAAAAATTAGAAATAATACCTAATAAAATAAATTGCCCTAACATGACAGATAAATCGTTAGACATTTGTTATTTATTTTGTCTCAATTCCATGGCTATTGCTATTTTTAAGGTGATTTTCCACATTTTCATACCTAATTTCTGCCGTATACATTGAAGCTTTTTTACCCAAAATAATTAGGGAAGCAGAAAATTACGAAAGTCTGATTTTATATGTTAAAGTCCTATGTTCGGCTGTGCCTGTCACCAGCCTGTATGTGTACTTACTCGTATTAGTAGAAGTAGATCGTCAATATTAACTTGCAAATTCAAGAATATAGTTTACAAAAAGCTGTAAAAATGAACGAGCCTATTAACCTTAACCAAACTTTTTGGCTTCGTATTTGTATTTTTTATAAAATGTACACTAACTTGCAATAAAAAATCTGATTTTTGATCTATTGTGGAGCAAGTTACTATTAAATTACCAATATATTCCAGAAAAACGAAAGAACAACCAAGTATGTATTTGAATTTCTGTTATTTTGACATCTTAATGGCCACTAGTGACTTTGCTCGGGTTAGTGCTAGCCAGCGCTAGACTAGCAAAATAATTGAAGGGTTCGCTAGAATGTAGCGCAGATATAGCGCTAGAATGTAGCGCAGATATAGCGCTAGAAAAAATAGCTAGCGAGAAATATTTCGGTAAAACATCTAGCGACCTAATGGGCAGCTGCATGCGTCATATTTGGTTGCAACAAACATCAGTTTCTAACAAATTCATTACCTGGTTAATAACATTTACTTCTGGTGCATCTTCTAACAGTTCAAGCAATAATTTCCATTTCAAAATGAAGTCTGCGAGCTTTAAATAATATATGCATAGATCTCAATTATTTCCTTACGTTAAACAGCGCTTGCGCGCTAAGTTTAATAAATGATTACCGTTCAGTATAGATCTAACAAATAGAGCTATTTTTTGCTAGATTAACTCTATCCCGGCTGAACGCGAACATTGACAAATAAAAAATCAAGATCGACTCGATTCTGCACAAACTAGGTATACGCAATTCTGAATAGAGCAACAAAAATTTGGACGATTTCTGAATAGTCGCATGACTCATTCGATTATTTCTGGGAAATAGCGGTGATTTCCCAGTAAATAGTGTTCTTGAGGGCTTCAATGTTTTGAGATCTGTGTGTATTACAGGGTGAGTCTGGAAAGACGCCTCTCCCCCTTTAAGCTTTTTATTATAAGTAATAGAAAAAAATGGCTCATATCAAAGTTTTATTATTTTAAATATACTATTTTATGGCAGCTGTAGATATTTTTTATAAAATCAAGTTTACAAGATACGACTTTTAAATAGCAACCTATAATTATTTAATTAAAATATAAATATAATATTTTTCCGTCGACCGTTTATTAATAGGCTATCTTAATGTATAGAAAATCATTCATTAATGACCCCTATTAATGTATGATTTTTATTAATAAACGATTTATTGGGTGTGTTCACCACATGGAACACAGCATGTATTGCTAACGCTAAGTTGTAGCAAAAAAGTAGACAGAATTAAAAATCATGCTTTTGACACTTACTAGCTCGGTATATTCACGTAGCATACCTTTAAAATGAATTTTAAAGAATAAATTTCCTCAAATAACATAAAAAACCGCTTGTGTTGTCTAGCATTAAGTAAACTGAACGCACCCACTGAAAACAATTGATGATAAAACTTATTGATTTTCTGACGTAAAATTTGACGTTCGGTCAACCATTACTAACCTAAAAAAAATTGTCATGGAATAAAATTAGATTTTCCATTTAAGTAAGATACGGTCAACGAAAAAATATTGTAACTAACACGTGTGTTAATTGGCCATTAATGATCTCAAATGTCTCGAACATTAATCGCCCTCATTAACACACTTGATAGTTAAATAACTATTAACGATGTATTAGTTTTTATTAATGTATTTGAAAAAAATAGAGAAAAATAAGATAATTGAGATATATGGAAAATAATTTTTATTCAAATATTATATATAGGTGGCTATGTGAAAATAAAATGTAACAATATTAATATCAACAAAATATACATTTGTTTGTTACTTACTTATTACTTATAATAATAATATTTAATAAAATATTTAAATAAATTACACTTGGCAACTTTTACCAGATTTCAGTTTCTGAATCAAACTCTCCGTCACTTATCAGACACTGGCCCACTCAACCAGAACCACAGACGCGTTTCGCTCTTATTGGAGCTCATTAGTGTGGTGCACTGAAGCCTCTAGGAGGCACTGAGAAGGTTGAGCGGACGGATGATAAACATTAGGAAGCATTAGGAAATCCACTTTCCCGGAAAAATTGCATGGATTTGAATTTATTTAATAATTTTTCTATTTTGGTGTTCTTATAGGTCTATAAAAGCACTGCAAACACGTCGTTTAGAAGATGTATAAGCGCACTGTTTTATACAATGTATTAATGTATGCAATCAGACAAAATTCACAACATACAATAAACTGTCAAAATGTGAAATTTAAATTGTTTAGCGGGAAGCGCTACCAACATAACTGACAAAAAAAGAAACACCAAGTCATGTTTTTGACAAGTCGCATTTTTTAAAAATCTCATTGTAAAATTATCTCAATAGAAAAAATCTGTTGTGGCCAGCACAATACCTTCCGTCAATCCTGTGTATTATGTACAAATTCCATACATAAATTTTCTTCTAAAAGATTCTAATTTTTTGGTATTTTATGATTCCCTTTCTCGGCAACTGAATTCCATTCTCCTGATAACAAACAAACCACATGAAATAAGAAAATCATGAAATTTTGAATGAAAAATTATGACACTTGTCAGTTATGGACATAATTAATTGCTGTCATTTTGATACGGGTTCCCATATCTGCTTGCCAAAGGCACGCGCCCTATACATATTTTTTTTTTGCAAAAGATGCTATATTTCCAGTAAAGTTATTTCATAAACAAACTATGCAAATTGCACTTGACACTGACATCTACTTCTTCTTCTTTAGTTTTTCCCATTCGTTAGGGGGTCGCTATTTTTTATTTTCTTCTTCCACTCATTTTTGTTTTGCGTGTCTTTCTCATTCAGTTCCTTTTCTCTCAAGTCTTCTGCAATACAGTCTTTTCATCTTATATTTGGTCTTCCTATGTTTCTTCCACCTTCTATTAATATATTCATCGCTTCTCATGACATGTTCAAACCAATGTAATCGTCTTTCTTATATCCAGAAACTTCTAACACTAGAGTTACTTCCCTTATTCTGTCATTGATTTACATTTTATTGATACTGACATCTGTCAATTTGAATTAGCAGTTTCCATGGTTAAGTTAGCATAGCTGGCTGAATTATGAAATTTATATGAATTTTTTTATCTTTATTATTCTTTAATCCTATATCTGTTAAATATGAAATATAAAATGCAATCAAATCGTATAGACAATAATATATTCTTTAAGTTACAATAACATTTAACTGAGTTTTTCAAGAAAAACTGTTAAAATCTTCAAATGAGGGCACTTCCGGTTGACCAATTATAACCAAAATCTAATCAAGTCTGCATATGGTTGTAAGGAAGAGGAATACGCAAGAATTGTAATTTTTGGAATTCTAGTATTGGAGATATCGTGCAGGAAAAAACGGTCACATACACACACACACACATACACACATACACACACACACACACACACACACACACGCACATACGAACACACACACACACACATACAGACATCATCGTAAAAATAGTAAAATCGTATTGTAAAGACCCTAAAACGTGCTTATTCAATGGAAACTCACCACCGATTTTTTTGACCAAAGACAATACCTTCCTTACCTATAGGTGACGGAAGGTAAAAATAGTATAAAAAACATAATTCATATAAGGCCTGTTAACGCATACGCCCTTTGTAAAACTCACCTAGTTTTTAATGTACTATATTGTGTTTCTGTTGTATTATACTAGTATTTGTTTTGATATTTTAAGTAAACCATGCCCCGTGTAATGGGAGTTTGTTGTGTTATGGGATGTGTGGCATACCTTCTTGCGACAGACACACGAGGATTACAAACCACAAAAGTATATTAATAGTATAAACTAATGTTTTTTAACCTAGGTCGTATAAATATAGATTATGATAAGCAAGAACGAAGACGTCACTGGATTGAAGCAATAAATGTGCCTAACATTGGAATTATAACCTAAATTATAATCTAGCAAAACACAAACACTATAATTTATTTATTTATTTGTGAATCAATCCTACAGGAAAAAGATAATACAACACAGACACAATAAATAACTTAAAGCAACAGTAAAAATTAAAAGAACAATAAACATAACACACTAAAAGCGTCAAAAATGCAGTATAAAAAAAATCAAAACTTCAAGCGAATAGAAAGAAATAACCGAACTTTTAAACGTCAGTTTGATATTTACACCCACAGAACACAAACATTCAAATTCCCGCCAACGCAAGTGACAGTCACACCTCAAATATGGATTGGCCACAAAACGAGGATCACGTGTGAGCCCGCGATGGATTGGCATTCTTATTACTATACACGTATCCAACTATCTCAAATCCCAGTAGAACATGCAAAGTCTCTGCCCCTTAATGTGCACGGCCATCCACCCCAGCCCTTATATTTTTTCCGTGTTGCAGCAACGTTTTTGTTGACAAAATGACAAGTTTATTGGAAAAGCTTATTTGATTTTGATGGCCAGACTTGAACCCGGATTGCTAGGTTACTTGAACTACCATCAATTTGTCTTCAAAATCTATTACTGGGGTCTAGTTTATACCCTTGTATTGGATCACATACATCTTTTATTCGATAAATAACACACGTCGTCACGGAATGTTCCTATTTGGCAAGAATTTATTTATAAATCTTGAACAAACACTATTTAATTTATATGTCCATAAATAACATGAATCGATCAAGGTAGCACATATGGGAATGCTATATAGTTCGGCTTTACGCAAAAAGAAAATCATCCCTACTTTCTTATCTGATTTTTAACGTTTTAACATTAAAGTAGAGCGAATCGAATCGTCTTGCACAAACGTTAACTTTTATAAAAGCCAAATGTCACTCTACACTTCATACCG
Source organism: Harpalus rufipes (assembly GCA_951394225.1). Classification (NCBI taxonomy): domain Eukaryota; kingdom Metazoa; phylum Arthropoda; class Insecta; order Coleoptera; family Carabidae; genus Harpalus; species Harpalus rufipes. The sequence continues at coordinate 42,664,861 of OX596276.1, read as the reverse complement.
GGTGACAAATCCAAGGTGTAACACCCGGTCTTAATTATTTTATGTAGTGGTTTAGCATAAAAAATATTTATACAAAATATTTCGTAGTTAGAATATTATTCAATCAATACCAACAAAGCTACAACTAACTGATACTTTTTTAATAAACTACCCTAATGAATTCTATTCGTTAATACTAAATTATAATGGTCAGTGGCGTATCTAGGGTGGGGCAGGCAGGGCACGTGCCCTAGGCGCCAGTGTAAAGGGGCGCCATTTGGTGCCACTTGCTATGTACTTTTTACGATATAATATCGTTTCTTTACATTTTTATCTATTCTAAAGCAATTAGAATTTAAACTATTACTTAAAATTTTGTACAATATTCAAATAAAATCCGCTAATCTAAGAAGGTTAGACGTATACCTATATTTGAACATTTCTATAGGGGCGCAATCACGAATCTTGCCATAGGCGCCATTTCACATAGATACGCCACTGATAATGGTGTTTCGTATCACATTTTGATGTACCAACATTACTTTTAAAATGTTTCGTTTGATTTTAACATTAAAAATTTATTTTCATTGTTTTTATTATGTCATTATATTACTGTTACATTCAGTAATGTATGTATAATATTGCACATGATTTACCTATATATTGCATCGCGTGACACTAATTCTAGCAACACCACTCACATCATGTTACGGTTGCATTTCTCACATTCTCACCAATAATTTTTTGCCCAGTATTCTTACTGTTATATGTGATCTAACCTTTTTACCTCCTGTCACCTTTAGATAAAGAATGTATTGTCTTTGGTCAAAAAATTTGATGGTGAATTTTTAATAAATAAGCACGTTTTAGGTCCCTAGAATACAATTTTAATATTTTTACAATGATGTCTGTATGTGTGTGTGATGAAATTTTCTTTTCGATAACTCCAATACTACAATTCTAAAAATTATAATTCTTTCATATTCTTCTTCGGTACATCCATATGAAGAGTTCATTAGATTTTGATTATAATTGGTCAACCGCAAGTACACTCATTTGCAGTTCTTAATAGTTTTTCTAGAAAAAAGCGCAGTTAAATATCATTTTTTAACGTTCTATATTATTATAAATATTAAAGAATTTTTTATTCTCTATACGGTTTGATTTCACTTTTTCCTTCATATTCGACAGATATAGAACTCAAAAATTATAAACAGATTAAAATTTCATGAATCAACCAGCTATGCTATAACCATGGAAACTGCTGATATATTCATATAATTCTAATCGACATACGTCAATGTAATGTGCAATTTACATGGTATGTTCATAAGACGTGGAAAGGTAGGATAAGGAATGAGAGGATAAGGGAAATTGATTTAGTGATAGAAGGTTCTATGAAGATACAAGAGAAACGGAGGAAGACCAAAGAGAAGATGGAAGGACTGTATTGTGGCAGACTTGAATGGAAAAAGTTAAAAAAATAAGTTTGCGTTTATAATTTTACTGGAAATATAGAATCTTTTCCAAGGAACTATCTGTATGGAAGTTGTAGAAAATACAATAGAATTGACGGAAGGTAATGTGCTGGCCACATCAGATTTTTTACTCTAAATCTGAAGTTCCATTGTCGTCTTATTACGAGTACTTTCTACCATGTACATACTTTTTGTACTTTTCAATTGTAAACCTTCGTTTGCTTGTGTTGTTAAACTCATCTCATCTACTATATTGGTTGTTTGTGTTCCAGTATTTTTATAAGAGTTATTTTATGTATAATGTGTTTTATTTCTATTCTGTAGCTTACCTTTATACATACTTATTTTAGCTACTCTGTTGTGTCATTTAGTGATTTTTCAACATTTTATTCTACGGCGACAACACGAGGTTATTGTTTACCTGTTTGATTTTAGCTGTTGAATTTTGCCAGTGGCACACGGATCGTTTTTAAATGCATTTCTTCTTTTTATATTTTGTGTGGTGTATGAAGCGCCTCCTGTTTCTGGAAAAAAAAACTTACGAGGTTGACAGTTTTTTAACTAGCATACTGGCGCGTGGCCAATGGTCGACGTGATTTAGTTTTGACGTAGAGTCCCTGATTGATGTTTTGGAACCAGTATTTAGTCGCGCCATTGTTGCGGTTTTGGCCGACATCGGGGTTGTTTCAATGGCTTTCCAGTTTTGCGTAATTTGGGGGGTGTTACCTGTTTATCGCGAGCATCCTTTGGGTCCTGGAAGTCATCACTCTCCGAAGGATTTGCGACTATACCTTCACCGTCTTCATTTTTTGGGACACCTACTACCTATGGAACCCAGTTGCTGCCCTATATGTCGTCACCATCGCCCCTTCATCAACATCATACAATTCCCCCGAACACACCATTTAAGATAAGTACAGTTTCAATACCGTGTTTCCCTTTTGGTTATGTTTTATTGTTGCAAGGGAAGAACTTAGAGTTCTATTGTTGCCTAGGAGGACTGTGGTTACAGTGTCCTCAGGATTTATTGTAAGTTTATTATGGAGTCAATTGTAGTGTTCAGTATTGTAGTTTACAGTTATTTACCATATTGTAGCCACCAGCTTATTCTTATCAATATTGTTGCTGCATTTATGTTATGTAAGCAATATTTTTTTAATATTATAATGGTTGCATTGTTGCCCATTGTCGTGACTTGGGCCGGCCGGCGATTCTAAGTTCATCAATTTCACGCTACGAAGATGTTATGCCTGCACCCGAAACTAGGTTATGAGAATCCGGGTACAACAATTCATTTTATCGTTTACCACATATTGTTTGTTCTTGCAATATTGTACAATTCCTTATATTACAGTTTTACCGTGCCTTCTGCATTTTTTAAATTTAAAATTATTAAATTCTATTTTATTAAATTTTACTTTTATTTCTCGAACATCAGGCAACAACAATTACGGTAGGTAAAGAAATTTTATATTTCCATTTGTACCGTAATTTTCATAATTTTGTGGTCAAAAATTACGTGGCGCCCTTGATCCCTTTTTTATAACCATACCTGTGGTTTCAACCCCGCCCGTCTGTTTAAAAGCTGGCGATCTCCCAACTGAAGAACCAGGTCGAGTTACGTGACACAAACAACCAATTTATGGTTTAAAAACGTCATAATACTCGCATGTATATAAATTATTACCTATATGAATGACTTTAATACTTTGTTTAAAATACGTAATTAATTTTAAGTGAAGTTTTTAACATTTAGAAACTATATTAGTTAGCAGGTAGTCATCTAAATATAAAACAAATCTAAAATGATAGCAAAAATTATTTCCCATAAATTAATATTTTGAAATTAAGCCCGACACCAGATATACGGGCTCAACAATTAAATAATTATACTAGATCCAGAATAAATTTCTAATTATCTAGTAAAATAAACAATAACGACTGAAAATAGTACACCAAATATTTATTGTTTAAAATTTATCACAGATTATTCTATTTATGTACAGTAATAATTAATTTATAAATAAAAAGTAAAACTCAATAAATTTGGAAATTTTTCAGGAAGAGCAGGAAATGATTTCATCAGATTTAAAATTCCAGTACCTCGATTCCCCTGTTATTTAATTTGCATAATTGTATTATCACAATAAAAATTATAAATTCAAATTTAGACAATATCAAACAACCCAAAATTTCTCACATGTTCCATTTAACTGTAAGTATTAACACTACTAATAAAACGTATTTCAATAATATATTTATGTAGCTTCACCTTCATAAATACCGCGTAACTTAACGTTCTCAGCAATGAACACCATGTATATATTTAAAAAGAAATATTTGCTCAATAGCGACCCGTTTATTTATCCGCGATTCGTTTAACCGTTTATAAACTAAAAAATAAAGAAAAGCATCAAAAAAGTAATGCACGTTAATTATGTAATAATTTAAGTATTTTCAAAATTACATTTGTTGGCATAATTTTATTTGAATTTTTAACGAATATTAGCAGTTTAAGAAGACTCTTATCCTGGCAAAACTATAAGAAGTGGCACTATCTTTTTAGGCAAGGAACAAGTACGCTGAAGAAATGAAAGCAGCAGTACTGGGTTTTTCAATAAGAACTTTTTTTCAATAGGATTGTATTTGGTTAAGAGATATGTCATTCAGTTTATGATTATGTTTACAGTAGAAGATTTACAATTTAATAAAATGAATTCAATTTCGCTCGAAAATCGCATAAAAATAATTCAAATCCATTATGAAAATGGTCGATCTGTGAAAACCACATTTCGTAAAATCGTGGATATTTTCGGTCGTTATAATCGTCCATCAGAGCCTGCAATTAAGAATTTGTTACATCTGGGCTTTTGAAAATCCAAGGTCAGGCTATAGAGATATGATAACCAATTTCTTATGACCTATTTTGGATGATATGGATGTCGACGACTTGTTTCAACAACGGGGCAACTTGTCACACAGCTCAAGAAACAGTCGATTTATTGAAAACCAAATTTGATAGACGTTTGACTTTGCGTAGAGATGATGTTAATTTGCTACCACGATCATGCGATCTAACACCGTTAGATTATTTCTTGTAGGGCTACGTGAAAGATGAAATTTATAAGGATAATCCAACAACAAATACAAATCTCAAAACCAACATCGAGCGCGAAATTCGTGTGATTGAGCCAGAATTATGCACAAATGTGATTGAAAATTTTGTGAAAAGAATTGATGTCTGTCAACGTAGTCGTGGTGGACATATATCGGATATTATTTTTCATTCATAAATTGTAATCTCTACAACATATTTCATTTAAAATATTACTAGCTTTCATCCAAACTATGTGTTTTATATGGTTTTATTTACATTTTTTTAAAGTTCTTGAAAATCTTGTTATATTATTGAAAAAGGAAAAATAACTTTGTTAAATTTGCACATTATAGACAGTGGATTAACCGAACAGGGCATGGTCCCGTTGTGCCCGGATAAACGAGTCTCCATACTGTTAGATATATGTATTTTATTTCTCCACTGCCAAATTATAAGTACTAATAATTTTCCAATAAAACTAGTATTGATATTTGCAACAAATTTGTTTTCTGATTTTTATTTTCATGTTTACTACGTTCGAAATATAAAAGTTCAATTCTATTACTCGTATAGGTTAATATACTCTCACATCCCTCGATCTACTCGCAAAATCATTTTTTATTCTAAATTATCCTCTTTCTGGCCTGGGGCTGTGTGTATAAATAGATCACGGTACGGTTCACGTTCACGACTCACGAATCGAATCTCCATACCGCCCTCGCCGTGCTCTAGTTTAAAAACCAAGCCGAAGGCAGAGGCCCTTGATGGGAACCCAACCCCGGGCATTTACATATATCATCCTCAGTAATCTCGCAAGCAATAATACGGCTCCTTATCACAAGCGAATTCGGGGCCGACATCTTCAGGGAGATACAGAGCGTGTTAAGCTGCTAATGCCACACGGATGTGGGTAAATAAGGGAAGAAAGTGGATGATATGAGATATTGATTGTTTGCAAGTTTTAACTACAGAGAATCGAAAGGAGGATTTAAAGACTTTTACAGTGACTGAATGCGAAGTTTGCATTGTTAATGGATTTCGTGCATACGAAAACTCGAGTATACATATATAATGTACCCCGTCGTTTAAAGATGTATTGCATGCAAAGTTTCGAAGATGGAGAACATACAGTATAGAAAACAAAAAGAGGCAAACCATACTCCCGGTTTTTAAGGTCTTAATCAACAATAGTATACTTTTTATTATTATTTAAAAATTAACAACTACGGTATTGGTTAAATTTGTTTCACAAGTGGTGTCTATTGAAAAAGCAGTTTAATAATTTCTTAATGTACATGTGTTATAATTATTTTTACCTTCCGTCATCTTTAGGTAAGGAAGATATTGGTCTTTGGTCAAAAAATTCGATGGTGAGTTTTTAGTGAATAAGCACGTTTTAGGCTTCCGAGAATATGATTTTACTATTATTACGATGACGTCTGTGTGTGTGTGTGTGTGTGTGTTTGTGTGATTGTGTGTGTGTGTATTCCTTTTCTTTACATCCATATGAAGAGCTGATTAGATTTTGGTTATAATTGGTCAACCGGAAGTACACGCATTTAAAGATTTTAACAGCTTTTCTTGTAAAAACGCTGATAAATATCATTTTTTTGAAATTTAACGTTATTATAAATATTAAAGAATATTCTATTATCTACACGATTTGATTGTATTTTAAACTTCATATTCAATAGATACAGAGTTAAAAAATATAAAGAAATTAAATTTCATAAATGCTATAACACCTACTATATGAAGAAAATTCTAATTGACAAATGTCAGTGTCAAGTGCAATTTACATAGTATATACGTATGTGTTATAATTTTACTGGAAATATATATGTAGAATCTTTTGCAAGAAACTTTCGATATGGAATTTATACAAAATACATAGAACTGACGGAAAGTACCTATTGTGCTTGCCATAACTATTTTTATTATTTGAGCTGTTTTTTTTTTGTAGACTTTTACACTAATGTCTCTTATATTATGTATAGATGTACTGTGTTTGTACAGTTATTTTTATAATAACAAAGAACGATATTTGTGAAAAATTCATGGATTTTACCGGGCCTTAAATCCAGGTCTAGTAGGAGCTTCGAAGTTCATAGAGAGTCAGTGAAATTTTCAAACCCCGATGAAGTGAAGTGAACTTTTCACAAAAATTTATCTTCGGTATTTAGCATTTCTTACTTAAATAAATAAAACTGTAATTTCATACACTTAAATTATGTACGTATTTGAAAAAAACATATCGAGTAAATCCTTCATTTTTATTTTTCTAAAAAAATCCTCAATACTGTTTAAATAAGTTTTCTTTTGCAATTTTAGATTTTTTTCTATATTTGTAAAATAAATTGTATCTGATCTAATAAACAAGACTTTACAATAGGCAGCTGCAGTAGCGCACCCAGAAAATATTTAGGGCCGGAGCTTGAAAACTAAATTTTGTTTACCTTACATTCTTGATTAAAAATAAAATGTACACAACAAAGAAAAAAATCATTGATTATAACAAAGAAATTTATTGACGTCAGAATAGTCTGTTAACAATAATAGGATGAATTTTACAAAAATGTGCTGCTCCCTTTAATTTACAGACTCGAGGTTGCCTATATTCTTTTTTCAATCACTTAGGTACTATAATTTTAAGGGGTTACTGCGAAGTAGTATTTTACTGCTGAAAGGAAGAAATGATTGGCGAGCCGAGTAGTCGAGCTTGTCACCTCCTTGAGGCAGTGAAACAGTTACCTAGCATTTATTGTACAATATTTTATTTGTTACTCACTTCTAAATCAAATTTAATATTATAATCAAAACCTGTCAATTGCAATTGACACTTATTTTTAATATGCATGACAATAATAAAATACAATTTTCACTTGTCAACAACGTTCATTAGGCTGTTTTTACAAGTTACTCGTCGACAAATGAGTATGGACTGATACTCAACTTTTTCCCTTCTCTACACCCTGTTCCTTGTTTATTATCACTTTTGTCTTCTCTCTTATTCTGGCAGGGTATACAAGAACTACAACTTAGCATTTTCAACATAACCAGTAAATTGGCAACAATATAGAGATATCCAGTCCATACTTATTTGGCGGCAAGTATAGTAAATATTAATTTTCAAAAGTAGTAGGCGGTATCAATAAATGAAGTTTGCAAGTGAGTAACAAATAAAAAAAATCTGATGTGGCCAGCACATTACCTTCCGCCAATTCTACGTATTTTGTATAAAGTCCACATAGAGATTTTTTGCAAAGTATTCTAAGGGCGTTTTCTTTAGAGGGCAGAAATTTACTGATCTTATCTCGTACTGAACTGAACTACTCCTGGAAAGAACACTATGTTTCTTAAAATAAGAACTGGAACATAAAAACATATATAGCATTATATTTATAACATAATAATCTGCTGAATTGGCTTACGGCTATAATCTGTTGTATTATCTTATGTGATTAGTTTTTGCCACTTTAAATTATTGTGCATTTTTATATTTCCAGTAAAATCATTTCTGAACGATATTATGTAAAAAAAATTAACAGCATAGTTTGCAAGATATTTCTTTATCTCTAAATTTATTGAATATGAAGAAAAAAAAATATAATTAAATCAAATAGAGAATAACATATTCTTTAATATTTATAATAAGGTCAAAAAATTAAAAGTTAATTGTCTTTATATATAAGTTATATTATCCTTTTGACTCGGTCTTCTTTGTATTATTGTTCGGAATGTAGTGGTTCTTCTTCATTGTATATATTTGCTGTATTTAGCTATTGTATATTTCACGTTTCATCATATCATGCATTGCAAGGTGTCTCAAATTGATGGTGTTATATTTTCGAACATATATGTGGCTAGTGTGGCTTATTGCAATAACCTAGGCAATAACATGACCACATTTCGTGCGTAGTAACTACTTTTGAGAATGAGTGATTTAAAATCAACAAACTTTTCGTATCTCCAAATTTTAGGGATCCCATGTTGATGCTCTATTTATTGTTATTTATTATTATTTAAATTTACCGTAAAAAAATATTGAATACTACAATGTCACTACTATCTACATTCTAGATTAGTGATGCCGCGAGACGAGAAACGGCGAGAAACAGTTCACTCTCGTCTCGTCTCGAAAATTCGAGACGAGATTTGTTTTCGTCTCGACTCGTCATATTTTTCATCCCCTATTCTCGATCTCGACTCGAGAGTCTCGAATTTCTCGAATTTATAATTAGCTATATGGGTGTACCATAAGTTGGCAGGTCAGAGCGTATTTGTATGGTTGAAGGTTGCAAGCAGTGACGCTGTAATTATCTATTATTTGTATATAAATACATATAAAATAAATTCATAAAATATTACCTTTACATGTTATAAATTTTCTATACTTTCATCTATCAGGAAAATAAATTAGCATCAACTTGGACGTAATAAGAAGTAGAAACTACTGATTAAAATTTTATTTTTACTAAGTCTGGCATTTAAGTAAAAATATACTGAACAAATATTACTCGCAGCAAGGGCATTTAATACTAGCGTGGAGAGTACACCACAGGGAACACTTTTGTTCCTATTCTTTATATTTACTAAAACCCTATAAATTTAAAATGAATAAATAAATAATAAACAGGCAATGAAAATATTTGTACTGATAATTATTTTTCTTGTTGTATATCTTTAATTATATACATATTAAAAAAAATCGTGATTTCGAGATCTCGAATACCTACTCTCGTCTCGAGCAAATCTCGAGGGCATTACTCTCGTCTCGTCTCGATTTTTCGAGACGAGAGTTATGATAGTCTCGTCTCGAAATTTCTCGATTTTCGAGACGAGATCTCGATCCCACGGCATCACTATTCTAGATACACTGGCAATATTGAATAATATGTAATTTAATTGCTAAACCAACATGATTTTGCTCAAAAAACAAAATGTTACATATATTATTGACCGAATTGTCAATGATAAAATAAACATTAACAATATTTTTAACATAATTCTGATATACTGAGTGTTCCACCCATTAATGAAAAATGTCATGATACAATTAATAATGTGATTGATTTTTCACTTACTCGATACACAAATTTTTGCTTCCAATATTTCCATTTGAACTAATTTATGACATCATGGCACCGCAGGCGCCCAAATGTATTAAACCTGCACCTTTCAAATGAAAGTGAAGTGTAGTGGAATAACAAATACGAAGTAGATTTGGAAACCCGAAGAAGGGTTAATCTTTTATTCGTATGCTGTTAGTAATCGTCGTAAGTCTATATAAAGGTTCGCACATTTTATAGAAAATATTAACATAAAAGATTACAGAATGTAGTAGCGTCGTTGAGAAACATTGATCAAATTTGAGTAGATAAAATTTATTCTTTCAAATATAATACGTTTTTCAGATTCACAGATGCCAGTGCAATTCTACATGCGGGCTAAATGAGAAACATAAGGAAATGTAATCCAAATAAATTATTAGTACATTGAAAATCTTGTATTGCAAATTGATTTTAAATGAGCAGTAATAATAGATAATGATTCGACGACAAGTAAATATATAACATATCATTCATTTTTAAGAATAAAAGAATAATATTTATGTATAGCAGTAGCCGTAAGAAATCTTATAGTTACTTCACGGCAAATGAAATCAAGAACCTGACTTTATGAAAAAATATTAAAATCTTTAAGTATATAATAATGTAACGTGCGCCCCTGACTGAAGAGTATACGAGTTCCGCTACTGGTAGAATATTCTCGAGCGATGACGTAATCCCCGCCGGCGACGGAATAACCCATACACGTTGAGACGTGTTAATTTCATCGGTGACCTAAATCTATTGTATTCAATATCATTGTAGCGTTAGAAAGTTCCAGAAGGACACTGGGCTGTATAAATACCGTCCGAACGACAGCGGAGATATAGTCTGATATATAGAAGCATCGAGTAATGAAATTGGTGATATAAATAAACAGTCTACGAGTTATTAACATAAATAAATGTCGTGATATAAATAAATATAATGATATAAATATTGTTTAAATAAATAATCTTAGTTTTTAAGCATTTAATAATATTTTTAGTCTTAAATTAGTGTTTATAATTATTTAATCATAGTGTTAGTTACTTTTATTATCTTTTTAATATTTATTCTAAATATTTATCGTTTAATAAACGTATTCTTTTAATTAATATTATTTCTCTTATTGTTACACTTCACCCATATAAATAAAACGTTACAATAATAATCATTTCATCAATAAATAAAAAGTGTTTCATTTGACAAAATTGAAAGACACCAATAAATGTCTTGCCATATGGGTTAACATAGAATTTAATATCTATTTTGTTACAAATCTACATACACCAGATCGAATAAAAAGAAATAAAAATTTCAAATATATTTTCCAATATACGGATCCAATATAAAAATGTATAAATAAACTGGAAAAAGTTATTTGTACATTCTATACTTGTACTCCAATTCGTGTTTTTCTACTTGAGGGATGAATATTAGCGCGTTCCCATCACCTAATGTCTAGGGTAGTTCACTCTATATATGAAGACTATTGGTATTTATTTTGTATTTCAAAGTATTTATTAAATATTTTAATACAAGTGGCAAGTTACACATCTCCTTTCATTAACATTATACCCAAGTGGTTTACATATCAAGATTAAGAAACACATCATCAGTGGCACTACTGAATTTATTATACTAAAATATATTGTATTATTATAATTAGAATTTAGAATTCATGTGAAAAACTTTCATTACCATTTTTAACAAAAGTAAGCAACCAGCACTACACATATAACAGGAAAACAACTGGTTCAGTTTACGCGATGATCAAATCTTTTGATATTTCATTATTTTTACAAATTACACACTACGCTTGGTCAGTAAATTCAAACCTATGCACGTGAAGCTCAAAACTGTAAACAATGTGTAGGATATCTCATTTTCGAAGTTTTTTTAAGGTATCTCGGGTAATATTAACGATAGAGCAAAACTGCACATTCTATAGTCAACTTGTGTTGATCTTCTTTACGCTCTGACTCAAATACTATCATTCTGAAACCATGTATTTCTACCTTATTCTAATATAGAAAGAAGCCATTACATTTTGGTGTAAATCAGATAACCGGAAATGGCACTTTATCTGAAGCTCAGAATAGTTTTTCTTCGAAAAATACCTTTAAATATTGTTTTTTTGAAATTTATGTTATTATAAAAATAAAAGATTATTAAATTTTCTACAGATTTACATTAATACTTTTTTTACATATTTTATGAATAAATTTATAAAATTATTTATAATTTAAATCCCGAAGCCTACACTTTAAATATCAACTCTGTGGTTACACAGTTCAGATCTCAAATGTAACAATGTAACTGACAGATAAATGTCATTGTCGACAAAATAATCATTTCAAATTAATAATAGTAAAGTTTTAAAAAGAAAATAGTAAAAAGAACTTAATACAGCTTCCAGCATAAGTAAATATATAAGAATTTTGGTAAAAAAAATATCATAACGGCATATTACCCATTGCTGGGATTGCCAATCTGCTTTATACACAGATTCCGGTAAGAATGATGATATATTTTTACCATGCAGGCGTTTACCAGGCGTCATCTCACGGGCACTCATTTGGTATATATTTAAATTAATAAAAATTATTTGGCGGGAGGAACTGTGTTGGCCACATCAGATTTTTTCATTGGTTTCTGCCTTGCCCTGTTCTTCGCGACATTTGACGCTCGGTGCGCGTCGTGTGTCAACTTTGGGTTGCTCTTCCCCTGTTGTTAATTTCAGGGCATGCTATACTTGCATGTTTTACGTTCATATTGGTTTTGTAACTGGTTATATAATTTTTTCTTTGTTTAAGTAATAAATGGACAATTCGCTATATTATTATAAATAATACTTTAACTGATTGGTTGTGGCTTTTTATATTTTATAATAAATAACAAATAAAGTTTACAGCTGCCGCGCGTTAAATTGAGATAGACCTTGAATGCGCAGAACCTAAAATTCGTACTTGGACAAGTCAAAATATAATAGTAATTATAATATGCTATTGTTATAACAAGGAAAAGATTCCGTCAACCTCTAGAATTCGTAAAAAGGAAAAAGAGATACATTTATAAGCCAACTCTCAACTTAACACGCGCCAGCTATATAAATTATTTAAAATTGGGCGCCTTGATTGAGCTACTTTTTATTTTAATGCAGGTGGCTGCTTTGGGCGACCATTCGTTCTGAAATTGGCGACATTGCTATTAAATAATCTGGCAACCCCGGTTACGAAATGCCGTTCAAACTTGTCAGTCGCCGGTGTTACGACTCGCAGTTTTGTTGTACGCACGATTTTTACTGACACATTAAAGGGACGATACGTGATACAGATACGAACAGGTGGACGGAGGTATTCTCCCAATCATCATTCTGTATCATCACTATGTGCGCTGCGATGACAAAAACACACTTCATCTACCCACGTTCATGATCTTTTCGACTTTTAATATATGAATATGTAGCTAGCAGCAGCCAATGGGAGACGCTGGGCAAAACTAATCGTAGATGGCAGCATGTAACTAAGGCACTTTGACCGCGTAAAATTTGAAGGCAGTGGCCATGACACCGATAGCCCTGACAACTGGTATTTGTATACGGAGTTAATTCAGCCACACTTTAAAAATGTACGAGTATGATGAATAAAAAGTGAATTAAAAATTGAGTTGGTAGTTAGTCTACGTGGTAAGTAAGCAAGTACTAATAGATATTTTTAATATCTTATTAATCATCAGCGAATAAATGTTGTTTTACCTTCCGTCACATTTGGGTAAGGAAGGTAATGTCTGGTCAAAAAAAATGATGTTGAGTTTTCAATGAATAGGCACGTTTTAATTATTAATTATAATTCTTACGTATTCCTATTCTTTTCATTCATATTTCTTGAAAAAACGCTATTAAATATAATTTTTCACATTTAATGTTATTATAAATATTAAAGTATATTTCATTCTCTTTGCGATTTGATTGTATTTTATGTTTCACATTCAATGCATTTAGAGTTAAAGAATTATAAAGAAATTAAATTTCATAAAGCAGCCAGCTATGCTATAACCATGGAAACAGCTAGATACTATATTAAGAAAATTCTGATTGACAGATATGTGTCAATTGCAATTGTTATACGAGCCCAAACTCATAACAATTCGGCTAGTTTACATTTTCAACAAATTATAAAATCTACACAAATGGTTAGAAAATTCTATAACATTCTTTCGGCTTCTTTAAATATAGACTTAAAACTTACTATTATGAGTTTGAGCTCGTAGTATGTTTGTGTATGTTCATTTTACTGGAAATATAGAATCTTTGCAAGAAACTTTCTGTATGGAATTTGTACAAAACATATAGAACTGACGGAAGGTAATGATGTGCTGCACATCAGATTTTTTATGTGAAGTTGAAGGAATACGATAGAGAAAAAAATCGATGCTATTGTACACAACAATGAAAGAATCTCCTAGTAATTTATAAAATATGTGCACGGAGATACTGATTAAATTTACTAGAGAAACTGTAGAACAATATTTAATAAGTTGCAAAATATTTACGGATTAGAACATGATAACTTGTCATACGTTGGTATATCAAACAAAGAAACTTAAATATAACCTAACTCAAATTGAAAAGAACAAACATCGATTTTTAAAATATATTCCAACAGATTATGCTAGCACAAGCTGTGTTACGTGTACTTGCTCTATTACATAATTTTGGAAAGTGCCTTAGTAACGTGGCGCCCCAGTTGTACTATTTCGCCGCCAATATCTCCCATTGCAGCTGGAGAAATACAAATCGGGCTGCCATCCGATCAGACGGATATATCATGATCGCATATCTATATCATTTCCTGAACAGACACTGATCTATACAAATGTGGACCTAGCTTAATTTATATTAAGTCCAATTCCGCTGTGAGGGATATTTTATCCTTAAATTTTTATTTTAAATATTTATATCTGTACAACTGTAAATAGCGTGCGTAAATAATAAGATTGTAAATACATACTTTCTTTTCCTATAGAAATTATTAAAATCAGTTTCCACAAAATAGTAAATACACAATAAATTTTGCTGCACTACGGGAATGTTTAAAGCGGGAAAAAATGACCACAAAACACAACAAACAGAAAACAATTATATTTAAAACATATTACATACGCACGAGTACACATTGTTTTATAAATACAAGTAAAATAAAATATTTGCAGAGATAACATGAACACTTCCTATTTTTAATTCCCATTGCTAATATAATATCATGGCACGTATTATTGATTTCTTGATAACACTAGTGAATGTAACAATAAATACAAATATTGATCATCTTTAAAGATTAATGATGACATACGGGAAAATTTCTGAGAATTTCCCACGCGCAGCTGTAGTTCATGTGTGTTCTGTTCACTTAGAAATTATGCTCACAGATTCAATTTTCCAAACTATAATTAATAACAAAATCCTTTGTAGGCAATACTAACTCAATAGTAAACTCATTGGCTTTGGAAATGAAGGGCTCTGGGGATTTAAATTTCACGTAGCTACAACAACAAAAAAATCTGATGTAGCCAGCACATTACCATCCGTCTATCCTGTGTATTATGTACAAATTTCATACATAATTTTTCTTGCAAAAGATCCTATATTTCCAGTAAAATTATTTCATAAACAAACTATACAAATTGCACTTGACACTATCTTTTTTAGATTTTCTCATTCATTAGGGGTCGCTGTTTTTTATTTTCTTCTTCCACTCATTTCTGTTCTGCGTGTAGTCCTCATTCAGTTCCTTTTCTCTCAAGTCTTCCAGAATACAGTCCTACCATCTTATCTTTGGTCTTCTACAATTTCGTCTACCTTCTATTACTGAGCTCTAAGTTATTCATTCTTCTTCCAATATATTCTTCATCTTTCCTCATGACATGTTCAAACCAATGTAATCGTCTCTCTTGTATCTTTCTAAAAACTTTATCACTCGAGCCATTTCCCTCACCTTTCATTCCTTACCCTATATTTTCGTGTCTTTCCCAATATCTATCTCAATATCCTAGTCTCTGCCACATTCATAGTCTTTTTATTGATACTGACATCCGTCAATTTGAATTATCTGAATATATTAGCAGTTTCCATGGTTAACATAGCTGGCTGATTTATGAAATTTATTATCTTTATAATTCTTTAACTCTATATCTATTGAATATGAAGTATAAATTGCAAATCGTATAGAGAATAATATATACTTTAAAATTTATAACCATTAAATGTCAATAAATGATATTTAACTGCGTTATTTCAAGAAAAACTGTTAAAAGTTGCAATTGAGGGTACTTCCGATGGACCAATTATAACCAAAATCTAATCACGTCTGCATATAGATCTAAACTCGAGGGAATACGAAAAAAAATAATTTCGGAATCGTGGTGTTAAAGTTATGCGATCCGAAACGATCGTCACATACATACACACACGCACACATACATACATACATACATACATACATACATACATACATACATACATACATACATACATACATACATACATACATACATACATCATCGTAAAATCAGTAAATATGGGCCACGTAGGCGTATTACTCTATGTATTTTTTCAACATTCGTTATAAAAACCACATTTTATTTCGTTCATTTTAGATTTTTGTGTATAAAGTATTAAGTAGCTTTCATTGCACTCAAACAAATCCATTTATTGATTCTGGTTGTTTGTACCATATCGTTCAATTTCGGTCGCGGTACAGAACACATTGTGATGTGAGCAACAAGTTTCTTAAATAAACCAAGTAAAGCATGAAAAATATTAGAGTGTACATTTATAATTCTACAAGAACAATAACAAAATGTAAAAACTATACGTCACATTATCTTTGAAACGTCAGTTCTTTCGTCATTTTTACCATTTTCATCGAGTAAATGCATAAATCCTACAAAAATCAAATAAGTACATACATGATTATTTTTTAAATTTTAAATGATGGATCTATATAATAAAATTTCAAACTTAATAGGTATCTTCTTTTCATGCGTGTCGAAGGTTATGAATAATAATTGTACAGTTACAAGTTTATTTATAAAATCAATAGTTCAATATTACGATAACTATTATAATAAACGATAAACACTATAATTAATTGTTTCAATATCTCAGATAATAAAACAACCGTAGTGCAGATACGACAACAACAATATTTTTATAAACACAATGGACATGCGGCAATCCCTAGATCCAGTTCGATCACAAGACGATAGTGTCATAACCGTCTGTCTGATCTTTGATTATTTTAGTTACTTTACTCCATCTCTCATCGCTTCCGACAATGGGACTATTCACATCCGATCGTCTGACCTTGGGTCTTGTCAGTATATTTACTTCTTAATTTGTTCTATTGAGACGTGCATTAACGTATCTGATTGTTTATATTACAAATTCACATACGGGAAAAATTTCTACAGGCATGCAATGAACGATTCAAATTGTTTTGTTTATTTAAAAACAAAAACTTTCATTTATTTTTATATATTATTTGTACAGTTTTTGGACCGCCAGTACTTTAAATACTGAAAACCTTTATTTAAATAAGGTTTGGAAAAGTTACGACACTTTTTTCAGATGCCAGTAAATAGGTTACAAGTTAGAATACATATTCGATATTCGCATATTATTTTTCACCAATTCATACAGTCGCTTATTCACATAATTCATTATTCCTTAAATCAGTGTTTCTCAACCTTTTTGTAGATGCGACACACTTTTAAAATGTCTAAAATATTGCGATATATTACAAGAGACATAATTAAAATACTATTGTATACCTAGTTGAAAATTATATATACGGCACAAATTAATAAACTTCTTATTTGTGTTATATAAGTTTATTAATCGATATACCTAACAATTTTTTTTTACCTCTCGCTAAGAGAGGTATTCAATAGGGTATTCTCGCATATTTTTTTTATTTTTTATTCTTAAAGAACAGGTATTTCTAAGAGTACCTGTGAAAACCCGAATTAAAAATTCCTTTTAATAAGCGAGATATTAATTTTTAAAATTTAATTTTGGTAGGTCACGTGATACGTGACGTACTAGTTGTACGTACCAGCGGTGTACAATCAGTGGTTCATGAGTTTTCGAGATGGTATTCAGTAAGTATTAAAAAGGTAGGAAATCAAATATATTTAATTGTAATCATACATATTAATACTAAAAAAATGTAAAGATAATTATAATAAAACCATTTTAAGTAAATGATTACATTTATTTATCCCTACAGCTGTAGTACGAATACTCCCGAACGAACCGAAGTAGACCCGAGCATGTACGTACCTAAATGCGGCGTGTTATCATATTCGAGCATGCAGTAGGGATATCAACTGGTCTCCCATTGATAGTACAACTAGTACATCATCAAAATTTTAATGCTTTATATCTTTTGCAACAATCAATTTATAACATGTTTTTTTGCTTTTTCTCTCTCGTTTACCAATCAACTTTAGTATTTTAAATAACTTTTTAATGTTTGTAATCATGAGAGAATACCCTATTTAATGAATAAGCACATTTCAAGGTCCCTACAATCCGATTTTAACATTTTTACGATGATGTCTGTGTGTGTATGTATAGGTGTGTGTGTGTTCTGTATGTTGTGTGTGTGTGCGTGAGTGTGTGGATGTTGAAAGGACGATTTCTTAAAACCTATAATACTTAATATCTGTTTAACTACATATTTCTCAATCGGACATTAATGGGAACAGTTGAAAAACTTTTGGTAGCAATTGGGCAACCAGAGGTAGCAGATTCCTGAAAAATAAACTTCTAAATACATATTATTTTTTCAAAAAAATTATTCTTGCAAATATTAAATAAGATTAAATTCTCTATCTGATACATTTAAATATTTTATTACATCTGTTATTGATTTAGAGATAAATGAATATAATATATAAAATAATCTGTTATAATAAATCTCAGCCCAAATAATGCCATGGAAACCCATTGAAAAATTAACATGTTTGTAACTGATGTCGGTGTAACTGACAGATAAAAAAATGTCAGTGTAAGAATTCCGGAGATATTACTGAAGACTTTTTCTGGAAAGTACATACATATATTATTTCTTATTGTATTAATAGTTAAATATTTAAAATGGTAGTATATTACATATAGCTGCAAAACTTCTTGATCGCCGGAGGCAGAAATAAATAACAATTGACTGATATCCAGTAATTTCTTCTTCCCATATTACATACCCTTCAGAAATACTGTCAATGTCGACAATTAATTGGAAACATCTCGAAAAATTACAAAAATAAGACAAAAATTGTTTATAGAAAAAATTTAAATTTAAAAAATCTAATTATAAAGAATAGGTATAAGCGAGGGTATAAGTAGAATTTTTGATGTAGAGTGTAGGTGTACAAGA
Organism: Harpalus rufipes; assembly: GCA_951394225.1. Classification (NCBI taxonomy): domain Eukaryota; kingdom Metazoa; phylum Arthropoda; class Insecta; order Coleoptera; family Carabidae; genus Harpalus; species Harpalus rufipes. The sequence goes on along the minus strand of OX596276.1, from coordinate 42,645,777 downwards.
AATATTAAATACAGTATATATATATATATATATATATATATATATATATATATATATAAATTTAATTTAAGGCTTAAATATACTACTTGTTCCATATAAAAAGAAAGTAATAATTTAATTTAAGTTAGAAACTAGTATAAAATGAGATTTTCCTAAAGTCTGACAGCTAATAACTTACATTAAAAAACGTAAAACAAAAAGTTGAAAGCAAAAAAAAATTAATTACACAAAATTAGATTTACGTTAATAGAATAAGTTAATTCCCATTCTCTCTTAATTTACTTTTCCTCTTGGAGCATTATAAAATATTCCAGAAAAAGAAAACCGTTCCTCTCAAGATTGTGATAAAAAGAAATGTTACACAAACAAGATAAAGGCAAACCTGTTGAGTATATTATTTTATTTCCTCCCACAATAAAATTAATCCGCTCATTCTGTCACATTTGAAAAACACTTTTTTTTTGCAAAACATTAAATTTTTGGGTTAATAGAACACACGTTTCAAGGCTGAGCCAAGACTGTAAAAATAACAGAGAAATAAAAAGAATTAAGATGAAAATAGTCGAAAGTAAACTTCAGAAAGTAATATGTTTTCACACAAAGCTGTTGATACGAGTAGTTCTTTGTGAAGCGCGGGTACTTTGCGAAATCCGTTTTATGATTTGTGAATGCTTTACTGTTCTGTGAGTATTAAAGATTTACGAGTATGTTCGTACTAAAATAGAAGTTTCGCCACTAACCTTCAAAAAATTTGGTTGTTTTCTTCTGATTAGTCAATTCTAATTTGAAACAGATTACAGATGTTTACGTGGCTATTTATTGACTGATCAAAGTTGTCGTTTATACATAAATAGAAAATTGTTACTGAAAATAAGTTGTGCTATTTATTCAGGAAATTGTAAGGTATTCCAATTATACCCGATGTTTTTCCTATTTCGCGTTTACAATGTTTTTATGGATTTTTTATTTGTAAAGATGATAGTATCAAACACGTATCACTTTAATTATCATCGTTCATGTAAAATTACTGCCATTAGCACTTTTATATTAAAGTTCTGAGTGGGAGTATTTTTTTTTAATTCTAACCTAACTTCTAAATAACTATTGTCAAAATGTCAAATGCAAAATAAATTAAATTTCAAATGTTTAATGAATTTATCAATGTTAACAAGTCCGATTTTTTTAAATAATAAGTTTAATATGAAAGTCAATTAAAGCAAAATAGAAAAAATAGTATATTGACTAATAACTTGTCAAAATATTTCTTTACATACTCACATTCTTTTTTCCGCATCAACTTATATTTGTTTAATTTTATTATAATTTAATGTAGTTAAAATAAAAATGTTGGCAGCAGTGCACTTGCAAAAATTCTATGATAATAATTATCAATTAAGCACAAGTCTGTACTTGTACGTTTGACTAAAATTTGCTTCGTGATTGACCTGTTGACCGACTACACATTAATTTTTATTTTTAAATACACATTTACGAGAGTAATCTGTATAGGTATATCGAGTAAAAGTTAAAATAATTTACTTCTTTTTTTAAAAAATACAGGCTCAATACTATTTTGCCATATTAGGTTAAGTTTGTTTAATTACACAGCATCATCTCTTCTTATGTTCTCTTATGTATACGCTTAATTACATTTGTACTGTTTTAATAATTGTCAAGATATGTTATCAAGTAAGTATTACATTATTGTTTATGCTTTACCAATAGAGTAAACACTGTTTATTGTTTATTGTGATCACTGGTTCCTAAAATCAATAGAAAGAAATCATTGAAATTGTAATGTTTAATATCTCCTTACAATATACGCGACGAAGTCGCGGATTCAGTTGCTTATATTATAATAATGAAAATTATCCTATATATGAGGATGTAAAATTACTCTCTGTCTAAATTTATCATAATTTATAAGTTCAGAAGAAACTGTAATTAAATACTTCAATTATTTTTAATAAATTACTGAATTCAAAAAAAAAAAATTACATGTTGATTCATTGTAATGCATACGTAAATTGCAAATGTGACAAAAATTGATTTCCGTCAGTGTGTGAAGGACAACAAATGCTAATTGTTTCGCTTATCACTAGAGGCGCTACAACCTATTGTAATTGTCTATTCTAGGATACAACGCATTATACGTCACATCCTGTTCGAAGTACTATGTTTGCCGCCAATTTATATGTTAATTTAACTCTTATTTTCGAGCAAAACGTTAAATAGACAATAGATAAATTTAAACACTATTATTTTAAACAAAGGTGGCTCAATGATTAACGCACTCGCCCACTGAGCGTAAATCGGGAGTTTCATTCCCGAGGCAACAACTATTAAGACTGATTTATGAATGTTTCTATTATATTATATTATTCTATGAATAAGAATAAGGCACTGTGATAATACATAAAGCAGTAATAAAGTCAGTTCATACACATTTCATAACATTCAAGTGTCAACGAATGACAAAAAGTTCATATCCGGCAGATAAAATAAAGCCAATGAATTCGAGAATATCGATATATAAAACACTGTATAATTCACTGAATTATGCATACATAGTGATGTGAGTCGGGTAAATACCCAATAGATAAGTAAATAAAATTTAGGTATTTACCCCGAGGTCTATTTACTTCCCTAATGGGGCCCTCCACCACAACAAAAAAAAAATGTACACTTACAATCTCTCACATTGAAAATCGTACACTTATAAAAAGGTTGTGTTTTGAATTATTTCTGGTATAAAACATATTGCATACTTAATATAGTATTGCATTTATGAAATAAAAACAATCCTTTTTCATAATTTATTAAATTGAAAAATATAGTTTAATTCATAAGTATAAAATTAAATTATATTTTGATCAAACTAAAAAGAGGTAACATTAAAAATGGTACAAATAATATTTATTTAAAAATTTAATAATATAATTCATTATTTTAACATTTAATTACAAGTCACATATTATCTAATATAATAGCAATGTTAACACTGAAGATAAACAGTTGTATTCAGTCTTTCAAAGAAAAATGAGACAAACTACAAAAGAAGAACGTGAACTAGTCATTCGTCACTTTAAAAATGGAAAATCTTATACAGAAATCTCTGAAATTTTAAACAGACCTCGTTCAGCTATCCAGTACATCATAAATAGGTATAAAATAAAAAATCGTATAATAAATAAAGTTAAAATAAGTTCAAAACGCAAATTAACTGACCGCGATGAAAATTGGATTTTACGTCAAATTAAAAATGATCCCAAAATTAGTGGCCCGAAAATAGTATTTAAATTTAGAAAAGTATTTAAATACAAAAGTTTGTGCTGAAACACTTCGAAGAGTATTAAGAAAGCATAATTACTACGGTAGAATTGCTTGCAATAAGTCTTATATTAACGTAAAAAATAGAAGGAAGAGATTAGAGTTCGCAAAAAAGTATGTGAATGAAAGTTTAGAATTCTGGAAAGATGTGATTTTCACAGAGGAGTCAAAATTTAATATTTTTGGTTCGGATGGCAAAATTAGAATTTGGCGAAAACCGAATGTAGAGCTAAAACCCAAAAATCTGCATGCTACTGTGAGGATCACAAATGGCTTGGGGATGTGTATCTGTTTGTGAAGTATAGGAAATTTAGTTTTTATAGATGAAATAAAGAATAAATGGGTTTACTTAAATATTTTAAAAAATAATTTGAAAACAAATGCTAAAAAAATAAGTATTTTAAATTCATTTAAATTGTATGCCGATAATGATCCGAAACATACTGCGAAGATTGCTAAGGAATGGACCCTTTATAATTGTCCGAGAGTAATTTAAACAACTCCACAGTCTCCAGACTTAAATTTAATAGAAAATTTATAGGATGAATTAGATCATAAAATTCGTAAACATGGAAATTTCAAACAAAGAAGTTTTAAAGAGTGCTCTTAAAAAGGAATGGAAAAAATTGACCAAAATTACATTCAAAATTTAATTCAGTCAATCCCTACAAGATTACAAGCTGAAATTAAAAATAAAGGATACCCTACAAAAAATATTGAAAATGGGTTTTAGTTAAATTTATTAGTTGTACGATTTATAGTGTGACTCTGTTATTTATAAATATTTGTTGTTTATGCTGAAATTATGTTTTGAAAAAATTATATTTATATTGTCTTTGCTTTCTTATTTAATTTTTTATATTACTATACTAAGAAAATATTGTTTTCAATAAAAACTGTACTGATATGGAAGTGTACGATTTTCATTGTGACAGACTGTATACTTAAGTATTACTCAATAAATAACGAATAAGATTAAAAAAAAATATATATATTTTGCGAAACATTTGAAATTTGTTGTCAGTGTCATGAAGTTACACTGTTGCTATCTTTCTCTCGCAGCCTACTATAAAGTCTGGTGCGAGGGAAAGATAGCAATAGGTGTCGTCGTGGCGTCATATTGACATTAAAAATCAAATGCAATTAAACTAAAAACAATTAAGTCTTTTTAATACTATTAGTTGCTTCAAAATTAAACGAACTTTCATTTAAAATAATAAAAAATAAAAGACCCCATTGTAAAATTTCTACGAAACATGTCTTAACACATAATACATGTTTTGAATAAAAAAATGTTTATTTGGTGCATTTTGTTTTTATTAATAGTTAATAATGTACTTTTATGTGACTGAATATTTTTCAATGATATTGAATGGGGTTTCGTGGCCATGTGCCTGAGTGTTTGGTCGCGAATCTGGGGACCCGGGTTCTATCCCGATCAACGCCAAAAATTACTTGGAATTTTAATGGCACAAAATTGACCCCTGTGGTGCACTCTCCACACCAGCAATAAGTGCCCGTGAGGTGACGCCTGGTAAGCGCCCCACGTTGAAAATATTTCATCATTACCGATATCTGTGTACAAAGCAGATTGACACACCCAGAAATGGGTAATATGCCGTGATGATATATTTATTTATTTATTTGAATACCCATATTTTTACTATTTTTAATAACTATATATATACCTATTTATGGGTAAATACCCGCATATTTACCCTGGGTATTTACCTTGAAAAATAAATACCTGTGTTTTTTATATCGCTGCGCATACATAATAAATAATAATAAGATTATTTAGATGACATTATTTTTCTTTTTTATTATATTGTAAAATTTTCAACTACGTATTATATCTTAATTTATAAAGTTTGTAACAGTTGTTAGTAGTAATTAATTATTATCAGTATAATATTACAAGTAAAATGACAACAATTACAGTTTGGTTTTTTTTTTTCATTTACAAGTAAAACGTCCAATATCAATGGCGAACCCTGCACGACTGTCCTGGATGACTCGCTACTCTGTGTTGAGTGCGTTAGGAGATATATATTGTAGGACTGATTGTAGGGGTGTGGATGGCCGTTACAAATTTAATTATATAAAGTCATGAGGTCACGTGCCTGTATGCGTTAGGTAATCGGCTGTGATTTGTTTTTTAGACGGCTCGAATTCGAAAATTGTATTCGAAACATAAAGATAGTTACTTTTCATATTTCTAATAGATGAACCGAAACTTGCGTATGCGCTGTTAGTATAAAATATTAAGAATAAAACAAAGGATTTTTTTTATATTGTATACGCAGCGCTGAAAAGGCCCGTCGAGAAGGAGAGTCAGACGGGGCCGTAGTTCCAGGGCCTGGGCCCATAAGGCCCTGATACTACCATTTGTACTCACTATTACTTATAAATAAAAATATAAATTAACAAAAATAATACCATTACTGGCAATATTATCTCAATATAAACAAAGCAATACTGTATCATGATTGTAACGCTAATAATATAAACCAGTGATTATTGTTGTATCGTCATGGTTTCGGTAACGTATCATAATTAATCAAGAACATAGATGTAAATTGGTCCAAATGGGGTCTTATCCCAATATTTTTTTCTCCTGAATAACAGGGTGAGCCAAGAATTTCAGGGCAAACACGACTTAAAATTTTTACGTAATAAGCGATATATGAATTTTTAAAGTTCAGAATTTGGCGCGTTACGTAGCATGTCCTCACCTGTTAGTTCTAGAGAGTATAAATGTTTATGTTCGCGTATAGCTGCAATATTTTTATATACAGGATGGTGACCGGCACAGCCGAACATAGGTACAAAATTAATTTTGTATGTCTTGTAACGGCAGAAATTAGGTATGAAAATGTCGTAAATCACTTCAAAAATAGCAATAGCCATGGAACTGAGACAAAATAAATAACAAATGTCTAATGGTTTATCTGTCATGTTAGAGTAATTTATTTTTATTACCTAATTTATATTCCAGTTAACAATTATCTGTTAATTTAAATTGATATTTGTTTACTTGAACAGAAATTACAAATAATGAAAATAAATTAACCTAATTTGACAGATAAATTGTTAACATTTGTTATTTATTTTGTCTCAATTCCATAGCTATTGCTATTTTTGGGTATTTTTCGATATTTGCATAGCTAATTTCTGCCGTTTCAAGTCATACAAAATTAATTTTGTTTATTGATTCAGATGCAGAATTTTATGCCCTACAACTTTTATTTGAAGCTTTTTCTTAAAATAATTAGGAAATCAGGAAATTACGGAAGTCTGATTTTACATCTTAAACTCCTATGTTCGTACTAGTACGTTATATTCATGAAGAATTTATTATTAAGCATAAATAACATAAATAAAAGTTATTTATGATATGTGTGAAGTAGGACTTCTATACATGAGTTGCGAGGTTTAAAACACAAGCTTAATCGCAGCCCGTCACACATGAGTGTCATACAATAATTTATTTACAAACCAATCCTCCTACTCTACATCACTATATAGAACTTCATATATTTGACAGGTATCACGGTTAAGGTTTATGTTATTCGCTACTTCCTCAATAATAATTTCTAATCAATTTTGTCAACGAGAACAATTGTTGAAATTCCGTTGAATCTAAAATAAGTAAATTAAGAGCATTGTGTACACCTGGACTAAAATATGAAGCGAAAATTCAAATAAATTGGTCCTGTACGAGAACAATTAACATTTTAAAAAATTCAACATTAAACAAACATACTTCTAATATGAACATGCATTTTAAAAAAATAATTATAGAAATATATTAATACTGGACTTTAATTTTAATGGTAAAACCAAAATTCAGTAGCATTTCTCATTTTCCCATTAAAATCAAAGTCAAATAATAATAGATTTCAATAATACTTTTCTTTAAATGATGGTCCATATCAGAAGTATGTTTGTCTAATGTTGATTTTTTAAAAATGTTAATAGTTCTAGTACAGGAACAATTTATTTGAATTTTGGCTTCATATTTTAGTCCAGGTGTACACAATGCTCTTAAGTTTTAATCGCTATGATTACAAAAGCACTCATTGTGTCAAAGATGACGTTTGTCTAGGTTAACAGAAATCGTTTAATAATGAAAGTCCCATTTAATATGCATTGGATTTTTGCGTGCGATTTGAACTGTTTCACATACGATTTCACTAACGATACACTTTACACACAATAATTTATTTATTAATGTGTTCATTACTCGTATAGAGTGAGAGTAGATAAAATGCATTTTGTCTAATAAATTATAATACATTGAAACAGTTTGATCGTTGTTCGACAATATTGTGATACAAACTATAGCGGTGGGTGGCGCTAGTGTTAGTCCATTGGTGGTTTCACGGTAGGCGGGAGCAACAGGCGCGCGACTCTCGCTTTTATAATCAGGCAGTCAATCAAACTGCTTAGGGCATGATACGTCATACTAATTATTAATCGACCTCAATCAACTGTAGTCTGCGAACTAATTAATATTTAAACAACATTTTTTTCATTTATTCTCATTAATTTACGTATATTTTCGCTGTCTTATCTATCATAGTTAAAATTTGACCATGGTATAGTACCTCATTAAAAGCATTGAAGCAAAAAATATCGTATATACTATCGTCAATATAGCGCACTAATTTAAATTGAGCCTATAACTGCAACTGCAACAGATTTAATTTCTACTTATGCTCCAAGATGCCAAAGAAACTAATAATTATTAATTATAATCCTTATCGATTATTAAAATTAATACCTCAATTCAATTTTAATTAGTATTCCAAATACTGTAACTCTTGTTTTTAATTGGTATCATTAAAAAAATTAATGTTCAAATTTTCAATTATGGGCCACTTTTACTATCTTTACATAAACCTCATCGTATAACGCTATACCAAGTATAAAACTGAAAATTATATTTTACAAACCTCGGATAAACCTCAAATAGAATAAACTAAGGAATAAACAATAATATTTCTTACCCCATGGAAATCGGTCATATAAACTTCCTATAACTTTATCCCTGGTTCTTATGGTTACTACGTAAACACAAACGGTGTGTTGTTATTCATAAATCTACCAGAATAAAGTATTTCGTCATCACTGTCAGAATCAAAAATATCATTTACACCATCTACCATCGTGAAAAATGCAAATTAGAAGGCAGAAATAATAATAAAAATCTGATGTGACCAACACAATACCTCCCCCCATTCAATTTTTATTAATTTAAATACATATACCTATGAGGTCTCGTGACCGTATTTTTGGAAGAAAAACTATTTTGAGCTTCTAGTAAAGTGCGATTTTCGGTTATCCGATTTATAACAAATTGTAATGGCTTCTTTCCATATTAGAATAAGGTCGAAATGCAAGGTTTCAAAATTTTACGATTGATAGTATTTGAGTTAGAGTGTCCAGAAAATCAACACTCTCACACATACACACCCACAGACATTATTGTGAAAATGTTAACCTCCCTTACCAAGGGTAGCGGGAGGTAAAATAGTCTGACAAGAAGATAATTTTATTGTGTCAATACCAACCTGAAGTGATTTAACGTTATTCCTGGTCCTGATATAACTAATAGATAAAAATGCATTGTAAAAGATAGTTTTCTTTATCGGAGGTATATAGTTGCTAAGATAAAGTTATACCTTCGATAGCTATACCATAGTTTATCCATCAATTATAAAAGTGGGTCTAGTAATGAATTACATAGGTACTCCAGACAACCTTCTCTTTTTCTCTATACTCATATTCAACTGTTTTTGTATTCAATGCTCCGATAGGAGGGTATACACTTATATTAGACTAGCACTAAGACTGGAGAAAATTCAATGACCTCACAGGGATTTTATAGTTCAGTTGATTAGAGCATTGTACCAGCATTAGGAAGGTCCTGGGTTCAAATTCCGGTGGAGTTCATCAATTTTTCACAAAATATTTTTTCGTATTGTCTTTCTATATTTTTGTCCCAGATCATATTTGCCTTAGGCAAATTTTATGCTCCTTCCACCCTTGCCACGATTCTGATATTTCCACTTTGTCGTTGGCTGGTTTCGGTTTTATGCAAAACAGTAAAGTTTTTCATTTACCGGATGACGCATTTTCTATTGCCACGATAATATTTGCTTTGAAAACAACAGCATGTAGAAATAGTTTTCATCGAAACAGGTCACCGGTTATTGCAGTGTAGTTGCATTTTCCTGTTTGTGCATTTTTGCAGTTAATTCTTCCGTCATGTACTTTATATGAACAAAACTGAACTTAAACAATACATTTTAAAATAAAATACTATTTGCCCCATTAAAAACAACTGAGTAGGTTTAATATTGTTTATATAATTTGTAATATCCTTTTGTACTGAAAAACAAATATGTAATTACTTCTATGTTTGAATATGTACTGGTAAATATGTGAAAATTTTTATAAAAAAGAAAATACATTTGTTGGGTTTTTCAGCAAATAAAATTTCATTGTTTTCATGCATAATAAAACTTGAATGCAAAATGTAAAACAAATCTTCGTTTGCAATTAAAAACTGGTTAATTTGCAAACAGTTTTTCAATATTTGAGTAGGACATGGAAAAACGCCAGAGATATAAAATGGTACCATTCTATATTAAAATGTGGAGGGATTTTCGACACTTTAGATAATATTGACGTCAATCAATCTCAGGTTATTCAAACACTTACACCCCACAGATATGTGAACTTAATCACTCCATTAATGTCAACACTTAGATTTAGTAATATAAATAATTATTGATATCATCAGTATATTAATTATTCATATATATTATCGAGAATATTATCGTTCATCGTATAAATAAATAACTATAAATACTCATTCAGCCTGTACTCATTATACAAAGCGTGACAGTTTGGCTACGCAGAATTTAATGAAGAAAATAATATACAGTGTGTCTATAAACAAATTGTCACTACTTCGAATCGACTTCTACTTAGTAAACAATTCAAAGGTATGGAAAACTTAACGCAACGATACACAATAACGTAACATTTCATTCATTAATTTTTTTAATATCGTTACAATTACAAAATAACGTTATGTATCCGTAACACAAATAACGATTCACTATAACGTTATCCAAGTTTACAAATTTTACAAGATTTTTACTGTTTGAAGGTATAATTTCCTGATAATTTATTTCGTGTTTTATAATGAATAGATGGCCTTAGTGCCTAGTGGTTAAATTCAAAGGTTGGCCACTTTATTTCATTTCTAGAATAAGATAAGTGTGTAGGTATTTTAACATTGTTCGTAATTTTAAATTTTAAAGAATATGATTATTGTAACGTTATAATAACGAAAAAAATATAACGTTAACGTTACATAACGTTATTTTGTTTATTTATTAAGGGGTCCCGTGGCAATATGCCTGAGTGTCTGGTCGCGAATCTAGGGAACCGGGTTCGATCCCGACCGGCGCAAATTTTAAATGGCACAAAGGTGACTCCTGTGGTGCACTCTCCACGCCAGCAATGAGTGTCCGTGTGGTGACGCTTGGTAAAAGCCCGCACGGTACAAATAAGTCATCATCATTACCGAAGTCTGTGTACAAAGCAGATTGGCACACCCAGCAATTGGTAAAATGTCGTGATGATATATTATTTTTTATAAATCATTGACTGTACTCAGTCTTTAGAATAATTTTTCTTGTCTAATGCTGAAAAAATTATGAAATAACGTAACAATTCGTTAACGATATTCCATCCCTGGTAGGGATTCTGCGTGCTTTATAGTAGATAGGAGTTTAAAATTATATTCAGTCATCAACAGTTGTTATATTCTGAAAAATACATTTTCGGTGGCAGTACTAATCAATTTTCTGTAAATTACCATATTTTAATGTTCATCTTTAAATAAAATATTTGTTTTTCACCTATAGGTAAGGAAGGTATTGTCTTTGGTCAAAAAATACGGTGGTGAGTTTTCATTGAATAAGCACATTTTAGGGTCTTTACAATACGATTTTACTATTTTTACGATGATGTCTGTGTGTGTGTGTGTGTGTGTGTTCGTGTGTGCGTGTGTGTGTGTGTGTGTGTGTGTGTGTGTGTGTGTGTGTGTGTGTGTGTGTGTGTGTGTGTGTGTGACCGCGGTTTCGTCAACGATATCTCCAATACTAGAATTCCAAAAATTACAATTCCTGTGTATTCCTCTTCCTTACAACCATATGAAGACTTGATTACATTTTGGTTATAATTGGTCAACCGGAAGTACCCTCATTTGAAGATTTTAACAGTTTTTCTTGAAAAACTTAGTTAAATGTTATTATAATTTATAGAATATATTATTGTATATACGATTTGATTGCATTTTATATTTGATATTCAACAGATATAGAGTTAAAGAAGAACAAAGATAACAAATTTGATATAAATTTCATAATTCAGCCAGCTATGCTAACTTAACCATGGAAACTGCTAATATATTCAGGTAATTCAAATTGACAGATGTCAGTATCAATAAAATGTAAATCAATGAAAGAATAAGGGAAGTAACTCTAGTGTTCTAAGTTTCTAGATATAAGAGAGACGATTACATTGATTTGAACATGTCATGAGGAGAGATGAAAATATTAATAGAAGGTGGAAGAAACACAGGAAGACCAAATATAAGATGAAAAGACTGTATTGCAGAAGACTTGAGAGAAAAGGAACTGAATGTGGACGACACGCAAAACAAAAATTAGTGGAAGAAGAAAATAAAAAATAGCGACCCCCTAACGAATGGGAAAAACTAAAGAAGAAGAAGAAGATGTCAGTGTCAAGTGCAATTTGCATAGTTTGTTTATGAAATAACTTTACTGGAAATATAGGATCTTTTGCAAGAAAATTTATGTATAGGGCGCGTGCAGTGACATGACTTTGCTGACTTTGGCAAGCAGATATGGGGACCCGTGTCAAAATGACAGCAATTAATTATGTCCATAACTGACAAGTGTTATAATTTTTCATTCAAAATTTTATAATTTTCTTATTCCATGTGGTTTGTTTGTTATCAGGAGTATGGAATTCAGTTGCCGAGAAAGGGAATCACATAATACCAAAAATTTAGAATCTTTTGCAAGAAAATTTATGTATGGAATTTGTACATAATACACAGGATTGACGGAAGGTATTGTGCTGGCCACATCAGCTTTTTTTTCTTATTACTTCATTCCACTGGTAACTAAAGTTCAATAATAAAGTATAGACATGTGATATGTATTTTTTTCTAAAATCAAAGTTTGTTTATTAATAAATTGTAGTGTTTGCAGTAATTTTATTTGTCAGCTATTTAATGGCTCTATCGACGACAATACGAAATGAGAATATTTGTCGACGGAAGTTTTTTAAACAACCCCATAAGTAAAAACTGAACATATGTATATTGAAATTATTTTTTTACGTATTACTAATCCAAATAGCGACTATCTATTTATAGACAACCTGTATTTTTAAACAGCTGATTTTTTACCAGACCTCTTCTGAAGGAAACTAATGTTGCAATTCTGTGCACATCTCCCGTAACTACGTACAGTCGTAGCTACCGATTGACTCGAAACAGATAAAGTTACAAATTTACAAAAAATACAATTCTGAGGTTGAATCCGTAATTCTGCTAGTTACAATAAAAAACCAAAATTAATTAATATAAAATATTTTCTAATTATTTTTGTGAAAAAGTTTATCAAATATTTCTTGTTTAGTTTAAAGTTGTTAAAATACAAATATGGATATTCAAATTTTCATTTTGATTTATTTTATTACTTTTCTTGTGCTTTTATAATTACAGAATTGCCAACAGTCAAGGAAAGTCAGGGAATTTAATACAACTTGAAAAAGTCATAGAATTGTCATGGAATTTTATTAATTGCAAAAGAAAATATTTACTTTTTTTTTTTCTATAAATTGAACAAATTTAATTATGGATAGTATATAGATATCCTCTTATCCGGCCTTAATTTAATCGGTCTTCGAATTAACTAATCCCGGAAGGAAATTTCGTCCGGGAAACTCAAGGGCCTATAAAAATTGTACACCTTTTCATTATAAATAATTTAATAAAAAAATAGATTCTTTCATGTAAAGGGGCATACCACTATAGACTTCTAAATGGTCCCAACTTATTTATTAAATTATGAACTTGTTTCGATTTTTTGTTTGTAATTACCCTTACACAAATTTTGTAATATTGACAGAAGAAAAATATACCTCTAAAAGAACTACTAATTTGTTGAATATTATCCATTTTTGTTAATATGTAACGGACATACACACAACCTAAAATATTTTACAAACCTTACAGACATACCTAAAATATTTTACAAACCTTACAGACATATTATAATTGACAGTAAATATTTACGAACATTTTACGAGGACTCGTTTCTTACGATATCTAAAACAATTGAATTTTTGATCGGAGCTATTTCAGTCTTACATAATCGTAACTAACATTACGAGTGTATATAAATTTGTAGCATAAAAACAACAAATAAAATTTTAGCTTGAGTCAGACTTGAATTCGGATTACCGCAAGGACCATCATCCTATATGAGTATATAATAAATTAATAAATATAATTGTAATAAAATTTATAATAATATGCTGATGGTCAAAGGAAAACTAAAACCAGGCCACTTTAGATCACCAACAGTCTGTTTATTTTATTAACTAAAATATTGGCTAAGATAAAAGCGTAAACATTTTATAATTCTTTGTTTTCGTTATACAACAAAGAGTTCTACAGTTAATTTGGGTTTTTGGAACGCAATTTTCTTCATTTCAGTAATCCGTAAAATTAAATTGCTGGGCACATTTATTTATTCTATTATTGTGAGCTACATTTCTCTTATCAACATAAATGTGTATTATTTATCTTATATATAACTTTTATTTTCATATTATTTTGAAAAATCCATCAAGGACAAAAGTATTTTATTTTTAATTTTAAATACAGTAAAACTTTAGATTATCCGTCACCGTCGGACTTTGTTAAAATGTTATTTGATTTCCAAAAAACAAGAGCGAATGAAACAAACTACATTAACTGATTTTTTACCAAATAAATCTAAATTATTTATGGTATTGTTTCATTTTAAATATTTTGTGATAGGTTATACGAGTATATCACGAAACAAATAATCATGATTCGTTCTCGTGCATGAAACTTGAAACCTGCATGTGCGATCGTTTGCATATATTTTTATCAGTATTTTAGGTCCAGTATCATGACAAATAATTTAAATACTATGTTTTATAAGTCAGAGGGTAATTCTTGGAAAAAAATCCAATAATTCTGTAGCAGTATCACATTCAAATCTAAATGATTTTTACTAAAGCTTAATTAAACATATTTAAATATTCTAATTTTCATTAAACAAAAAATATTATGTCAAAAACAGTCATTTTATGACGGTGGCAATTTTTCGGTACACAAAATATCTAGATTTTTGGTTTTTAGAAATTTTAAATTTATCCAATGAAATAAAATTATAAGAATGAGGAAGGAAATAAATGTTGATAAAGTTAGGTAAAGTTTACACCTATTTCGTTCTGGTACGAAAAGGCGTGGATGTGGACTAATTTTGTCCTTTTTTACACATTTAGACGAACTGTATTGAAAACATTACATCTACTATAAATTATGAAAAATCAACTGGCTTTGCCACCGGGGACCTCCCACTTTCCGGGCGGGTGCTCTACCGCTGAGCTACGGGCCACCAACAATTTCAGTCAATTTTTCGTGCATTAGATTGTCATCAACTGGAATGTTGATAAAGCCCCTGATCACATAACATGCGAAAGAAACTCAGCAGTGAAAACCCAAACCCAAGCACCTGCCGTAACGTAGACAAAACTGCTTTGAAAAGATTCTTGCGCCTAGAGACATCTATTGAGAATAAAATAAATTTTTAAATCTGCTGCCATTCTGTACATAAGATCGGCGAATCTGTTAGTTATGTAATCAGGGATAAAGCGAAGTTTCCGCCTATAATCATTTATTACATAAGTAGAAGTGCGTGGCTTTAGCATAATTAGACTTGGTACACCAGTGTCAATTTTTTTTGTAGACCATAGGAAATACAATGGTTAAATTTGCATATTGCTGTATATAGTTCTAAAATTAATAGGGCAGAATTTACAGCCATATGAAAATTTTACATTGTATTTCCTATGGTCCATAAAAAAGTAGACACTCCCGGTATACATTAAGGTCTAATGGTACATAATCGCACACCGCACACTACAGTGAACTTATTATTATTATTGTTATATTTTGCTTTTATTACCCTATAGATATATATGTATATATATATATATATATATATATATATATATATATATATATATATATATATATATATATATATATATATATATATATATATATATACAGTGTGTTAATTAAAAACCTGGCCATAGGCGTTTAACATGGGAAAAAGTTCCCAAATTATTTTATACAAAAATACTTCAAATAAATGTAGAGAATTAAATTCTGTGCCCGAATTAGTAATAAGATTTTATTTTTGACATTTCATAACCGAGAAAATCAATTTTAATTTTTTGTGGAGATAGCTGATTTATAGCGGTAGCCATGGAACTCAAACAAAATTACGAACAATTGTATGCCATATTAACTGTCAAAAAAAGTTTGTGTTTGTAATTTTCGTTGCAATAACATATTTCTTTGAAAGTATGAAACAGTTTTCTCATGAAGAAAAGCTTTAGATTATAAAATGGTGGTTAGTTAGTAATAAGATTTTATTTTTGACATTTAATAACCGAGAAAATCAATTTTAAAGTTTTAAATGATTTATTATTAAATTTGTATGCTATTTGATGGCAGATATTTTTTATATAGTCAGGTTTACAAGATACAACCACCAACTTTTATTTTTTAAATAGCAACCAATAATTATTTAATAAAATATAAACCCCCATTTTTTTGTCTTTTCAACGATGTATTAGCTTTTATTAATGCATTTGAAAAAAAATCGAGATAAATAAGATAATTGAGATATATGAGAAACAATTTTTATTCAAATATTCTAGGTGGCTATGTAAAAATAAATAAATAGATAAATAAATAAGTAATAATAAATAAGTAACAAACAAATGTATACATACTTTGTTGATATTAACATTGTTACATTTTGTTTATTTTCGCATAGCCACCTCTATAATATTTCAATAAAAATTAATTCTTATCTTATTTTTCTCGAATTTTTTCACCCTCTATATATCTGGACAAGTTATGTCACTCCATTTATAACACACAATTAAAAGCAAGCTGTTGTTGGGTAATAAAATATAATTCACCGTAACTACAGAAACAGTTTTTTGTGATCGGTTAAAACTGAAATGTCGTCAAAATTGGTAAATCTACCCGGATCGAAAAGTACGAGTATAAATTTCTATTGAAAACTCATAGATAAAGCATATTACTCATCCTCTTAATTATTGAAAACTTATATTATACAGCATTTATTAATTTAGAATTAAAATTGAATTCAAAATAATAAATATAGTTTTTAGATTGATAGAGTTGTTATAAGGTATTTTTATAATGATTGAAACTATTACCAAGTAATAAATCAAAGACAACATTAATCGAAAATAAAAAATACTTCACCCACAAATGTTACATGCACACAGAGATTAATAACAAAGTAATGATTTAAACCAGATTTGAAGTTCTCTAACGTGATCGACAGTATAATACTCTACCCTGTCGAATTATAGATAATATACTGCGAGGATTCAACATTCAACCCTTATCAAATCTAACCGAACCTACCATAAGTATCAATTATCAATTATCCGCAAAATGTTAACAGCTCAATTCCCCATTTGTCAAGATTTGCAGCCAACGAGTAATAAAAAACACGACTCGACATGTTCACGTTTTTATGAAATAGTGCTCGCTTCGCTAGGATAGCATCTGGTGCCTATTGATTAGGCAGAGAGTTAATGTAACGAGGAGGTAACAAATGGGCACCCGATCAATGATCAGTAATTAGTCAAGTCACAGTTTGACGTGTGCAAATAAAAAACCTTTGCATCCGCAATCAGTTTAATTTATTAACTAGCACTAGAGTGAAAAAGTTCTGTTCGTTTCAATGGAACAAGCGAATCTCATTAATGCAAACTTGGTTTTTTCACTACGACAATATTTGTTCATTACTTCAAAAAAATTCTATCCTATTGGCAACTTGTACAATCAATAACATTTTACATACGTCGCTAATTAAATAACGAGAGTGTTTTATTTTAATCAACCGTAGAATCAAATTTTACGAGTGTATAAATTTATTTTCACGCCTTTTATTCACATGAAGCGCTGTTGCGTGCTAATTATAAATTTCATAATAAAGAAGATAATAAATGATACCATGAACATAAAATCAGAGCATAATACATAATATCAGAGATTCCATCTACATTAAAATGAGATTTTCTGATATTCTGCTGCCATTAATGTATGTTGTGCATTGTGTTTGTGTATAAACTACAATACACTCGTGTAAGTAACTAGATACAAGAGTATTAATAAATACCCACAGATTATCTTCCATCACAAATTTAAATTTACATGGTCGAAAAAGATGAGTGATAGTAATTTCTACTGAAAATAGCCGTGTTCAGAATTTTATACAGCAACATTTGTATGACGAAACATACGCCAGCTTTTATACGAGTGAGGATTTATAAGCCAAGCATTTGTACGACCAGAGCTGAGAACTCAGAAAATAGTATCGAAGTACTAAATACTAGTTAAAGTAGCTCACTAATTTTAAAGTCATATATACCTATTTAAAAAAATAGTATATTGTGGACTTGCTTTAAGATGTCTGTCCACATGCGTGAGAAAAAATGTTTTAAAATAAATTCCATAAAAAATGCATTAAATTTTACGCATCGCTATTAAAAGTCAGGCTTCA
Source organism: Harpalus rufipes (assembly GCA_951394225.1). Lineage (NCBI taxonomy): Eukaryota > Metazoa > Arthropoda > Insecta > Coleoptera > Carabidae > Harpalus > Harpalus rufipes. The sequence goes on along the minus strand of OX596276.1, from coordinate 42,627,457 downwards.
CACACTGCAGGTAATGTGTGTAGCTACTACTTCACGCATTGGAGTAGAACAAAAATTACTTATTTAGTTCTATAATATTGATGAGCAAATATAAATACCCTTTAATAAATAAGTTATACAAAATGTTCATCATTACGTCTTGATTTATCTTTATTTATGTCTTCAACTATTCGATTAAAACTGTAGATATAGGGAAAACTTTAATATCTATCTATATTTGCTCAAATCTGAACAGCAATATGTTCTTGCGCATGCCCGAAGTATTTAGTATTTGAACTATTTAAATTACTTTAAATACTTAGTACCACAAAGTACAGTACAATGTACTAATTTTCAAAAGTATTTTAAATAAAGTATTGTAAATACTATACAGTAAAATTTTTGAAAGATGTCCGATCAAGGGCACCTGTATCACGAACGAATTAACAAATAGGCATACATTTATCTCTTTTTTTTGCAAAGGTTGTAAGAGTGTGTGATAAGGATGGATATAACACGCTTGTCTTTCAAAAATTCATATTGTTTCGACTAAGTTAGGACATTCCATTTATAAACGATGCTCGTTGTTGATAATACTGTAACGTAAGTTCATTTACTAATTCAGATACGTTACCTGGATTCATAGCCGTACGTATAACATTATATTCTGTCAGAGTCACTGACACTGACATTGTGTCAGTATCTTATTTTTAATACATTTGGTTTTACATTTGCTTATAAACTTACTAATTGACTTATTTTTGAATTTTGAATGTTTTTCCTGTAATATATATTTTTATAATAATAAAATAACAGTAGTATCTTACGTACCCTCATAAAAACTAAGCAAACGACACTACTGAATTTGTCATGATGGGCGGAGCAAAAATCTGAATTCATACAATTCGTAGACAACCTTGGTCGGACATCTTTCAAAAATTTTACTGTATGTATATTTAAAGTAATACCTTCAGTACTTTTACTTTAAGTAGTTCCAGCTCTGTGTACGACTGTATTTTATACGAAAATTTAATTTCAGCTCGGGTGGCAATCCTAAATCACATTCTGTAAAGATCTACTTTCAACCCTTTTGTATATACAAATAACTTTTGTCGTATAAATTCTGCCGTAGAATTTACCGTCACCGTCATAAAAAAATCCTAGAATCTAAAATAGTACAATATAACTATCAGTATAAATGCTGAGTACTAAGTGTACCAATACCAATCTGCTTTTATTCGCACATATGACAATAGTTCTGTATCGTAAAAAGAGCTTGACAACGATGTCGTAGAGAGAGCAAAACTGGAGTCACTAATATGCTATTTTAAAATCGAAAATAATTTTCAAGTTGATATTTGTCGGATTTGAGCCCAGGCCGTCCAAACCACAATGATTCAACTACGATGCCCCATTTTCTGGTGTTGATAAACTGCGTATTATTATGCTTTAAAATTGTCATTTGAATGTCCTATGTATTAAATTTTATTTTTGCCACACGGATAATTTTGTTCTTATAACTATGTTGAAAAATTATCAAAATATGATATGTGTTTTTAGCAATTACAATAAGGTTGATTCAGAGACTGAAATCTTGTGAAGTGTGCCAAGTATGCACAAATATTAATATAATTACAATAATACTGACTACAAAAACACAATATGCTACATATAAATTAGAATTACAAATAAGGAAATTAAACCTAACAAATTTATTTTGTTCGACAACAATATTTAATTACATTTATGCAATTTATAAAAAGAAATATTATATAATTTCATGATGTGGAATATAACGTACTTAAATAAAAATTTAAAAATCCAATTATTAGATACAATATAAATTACGCCATTATTTCTGTCACAATGTGAATTTATGGCAGGGGTAGATATTTTATTTTTATCAAAAGATAGTATAACTGTATATGAATAATTATATTATAAACGAGGAATGTAGTTACATTTAATTGGATAAACTCACAGTCATATGTTTTCATTTTACAACACTGTTATAAATTATAAGAAGCAAAAAATATAATTTAGTATATATTTTTACTATTCCTTTTATAAAATATTACATAAAAATATATGTATCTAAAAGAATTCATATCAATTCACCAAGGAAAAACTACAACAGTATAATTAACCAAAAATGTAGTACACGTAAATAGAATAAAACAATGATAAAACGCTCCATAATTACAATGTAAATATTGTAAATAGTCTAAACAACCAGTTATTACGAGTGACATCTGTTGGAATTGATAACGCAAGCTCAATAAGTAGGTAAGTAATGTTGTCGTTTTGAATAACAACAGCATAGATTCAACAAGGTTAATGACAGTATAGTTTTCTGATTTTAGCAATATTATTTTTTCCAGTTTTTATGTATATTTTTGAAAAAGTTCGTGCAACCGGAACTATACAAACGACGACACTAAAGACTACCAGGGGGTATTAGTTCATGCTACCTACTTGATGCATTGGATTGCACTTCTCATTTATTAGATTGTTTTGTGACGTCAATCATGTATTTAATCGAACTGTAGTGACGACAAATTTACATGAAAATTTTTAATTGCATTAATATGTAAGTAGTGGATATATAAAAATTGTAGCAATTTTTATATTGTTCTCATTTATTTATATTAAAATTGCATATGCAATATGTAATTTATAAATTATTGTATACTATTAATAAGTAAATTCTCAGTAAATTTATATCTATACGAACTATCTTGTGAGCAACAACCAATCTACTCGTATGACTACGTTTATCTGCAAATCCTGTTTAGTTGTTTATTTTCTGATGGAGATAAACATTCGGGATTGAAATTTCAAGCATCTCCAAACATTCATGTTAGCCATATAAAATAGCAAAAGCAAAACGTTTGAAATCTAATAATAAACTTGCGAATGCACAAAATATTGCTTTTTGACCCACACTAAACGTCATGTGTTCTTATGGCATTCTTTGGACAGTTAAAGTGGTATAAATAAATACATTTAGAATATAAATACTTGTTAAGAGGAAGAAATTAAATTGTTTAGTTTGTTTTTTTCAAATTTTGCAAGTTTTTCTAGTACACCATATGGAAGCAATTCAGATGTTCGAATATAACTAATTTACATAATCTTACTGCAAACATAATGTTTTGCAAGAATCTTTATGTATGGTATTTATATAAATTAGGCACATACCGGATGTAAACTTGAAATCCGTTATATAGGTAGGGAATACAATATTTTTATTTTGCTGTAGTTAGTTCCCTATTAATTTTAGCCAAAAAAGTTTCAAATAAAGGTTGTAGATAAAATTATAAATAAATGCATGATGTTTGAACTGCCACAATAATACTACTGAATTATTTTCAGTTTCTGGTCTTAATAAAAAGGTTCCATTTATAAACCAAAACATAATAAATATTAATATAATAATTACGAAATCTCTTTTTATAACACAATTACATATTACGATAAATTTGTATCTAACCTAATAAACTAATATTTCTGAAAGTAGTGACAATATGCATTTATTTGTAATTCTATGTCAATTCCATGGCTATCACTAGAAATGAGAATATTTATAAAATTTCAAATACTGTTTTGCAGGTTACAAAACGTGCAAAATAAAATCTGACTAGCGATTGGTGTAGAATTATATTATCTACAACCTTTATTTGACACATTATTGGTTAAAATTAAAAGGCAAAATAAAAAAATTAACATTTATTTTCCTACATAACGGATTTCAAGTAGTCTAGACACCGGTATATAGCAAATGATGAAAGGTAATGTGTTGGCCACATCAGATTTTTTTATACATAGCTATTTCTCTTTAACAATAAATACTGCAATAACACAAAATTACATTTTCAATCGTATGATGGTAAACAGTAGGGATTTATTCAATTCGTTGAAATTTCAAACGGCTTTAACTATCGAGGTAAACGTAGTTTATGTACAAATTTTTTGTATTCTCTATTAGAATTGAACACAATGTTCCACAAAGGTTATTAACTCTATATATAGATACTCACTAAAATAATATTCTAATGTAAATACTACGTTTTTCCCAGTACAATTTAAAATTTAATTTTTTTTCTTATTCTATTTGGTAAATTTTCATTGATAACCAATATAATATCAAATATCTTATACTTTTTATCAAAGTTAATAATTTATATTCGTCTATACATTTATGCTGATACAAAGATACTAGATATCTAGATTAATAAATACAAATTAAGCTACGTTGCTTACAGTTTTATATTTTACTTCTAAATATTTAAATACTGTTAAACGTATTATCTATTTTTCAGTAAGTACTTCTAATACTGCAGTCTAAATATTGTACAAAGAATATTTTAATAAGTATAAATATAAATAGGTACTTAAATATCTATTGCCGAATAAGAACATTCTTTACTTATAATATACTGATAAGCAAAAAAAATTGAGATCAATTTGTAATAAATCATAATTTGAAATTGACCTTTTTTTTGCTCGTGGGTATATAATAATTTACATTGAAAATTAAGTTCCTTTGATATATTCTGCAAACAACAACATGTGTATTCGAACAAATAGGATAATAATTTAAGTGAGACAGAATCTCACGCATAGATTTATAATCTGGTTACTTCTTTAATTATACCCAAAATTTGCGCGTATAATTCTCCCCATTTTCACGAATTAGGGCGGCCTAGCGCCTGAGTTTTGCGGTGGCCACAATTTAATCCCACATCCGTTTATCCATATTGTACCTCTCCGCACTCTAATTATTATAAATTGTTTATTTAACACAAGTTTCATCCCAGTTCCATTACAAAGCGCATTACATCTAACGCGTTTCTCCCAAATGACCAGCGCAAAATTTGTCCGTTCAACATTACGTATAATCAACTGTTCTAATTACTACACACACACTAACCAAATACCGCAAATGTTTGCATTTTTATAATTACATACTTGGCACTTTGAACATGAACTGTTAATTTTATACAATATTCACCAACGCAAATTTTTGTATTCAATTTATAAATCTATTATACATATATAATAAATGTTCAGCACAAATATTTAAATTTCATAATAATAGGAAGAAAAAAATTATATGATTATAATTTATTTTCGATATGTTAAACAGATATTTTGAACATTTATTATATTAAGCACAAATACTTATATTTCATTATTAATTTTTAGTAGTATTTTAATAGAAAAGATATTCAATTTTCATATAGATGGTAAGTAAAGAAAAATACGAGAACAGAGATATGAAGTATACAATATACAATACACATTGTACACACAAAAAAGCAAAAAATGAAACAAAATAGTTACTTATGTAATTAGAGTAAAATACGAAGTTTGTTTATTCGTATGAGTTAGTACCTCCATAGAACATATTTCTACGTCTATAATAATAAAAAAATATATGTGAGTTTTGTTATAACTGTGTAGTATACTCCTAAATTCTACTACGAATTACATGACAAAATTTTGTAGTATGTAGCGCACATCATATACCAATGGAAATTTGTGCCAAAGAAAATGAAATAATGACAGGAACCAACTTTTAGCGTAATCTTATTTACTTCATTGAACTGTAATAAAAGAGACTACACTGTATAAAAACAAAATGAATTATAACTGTGCAACAAAAGTTTTGAGAAATATTTTACGATACAAATTTTATTACTAAATAATGTCTAATCTACTTATCACTGGACAAAATAAATACATAATAGAAGTTTTATAATATACCATGTTAGAATTGCCAGAAAAAGTTTTGAAAGATGTTATACAAACTTGAAATACGCAAATCTATCTACAGGTTAGTTGGATCGATAGCCGGAACGTGAAATTGTTAACGTTTTTAGGGAACAAAATTTTGAGCAGACGACTATTTACCGAACTATACGGGAATGTAAAGAAGGTGTAGTATGTATTAATTTACCAAAAACTGGGCGACCCGAACTTTTGCCCCCAAATCGAATCAGTAGACACAGTGCTCAAGACAAAGTTAGAACGTCCTCGCGCAAATTAACTCGACAATTTAGAATTGTGAAATGCTTGTTAACAGAACTTGTGTAAGAAATTATTTAAAATGTCGAAAAAGAAATAATGTAGTCAAATAGTCAGCGGTCCAGATTGAGCAATGTCCAGATGCTACAGAGTATTAAGAAGCCAACATTTTATAGAAAACATAGAGTATAATCCCCCAAATGTTTCTCAGACTGATTGAAGACTTTTGGGCAATTCTTGGTAGAAAAGTAAAATTAGATTACTTATCTACTTAGTTTATAGGAATAGGAAGAATCCATTTTGTCAAGGTTTCAATAAAAAAAGTCTTTTTATTTGAAGAAGGGTCTAACTTCTTTTCAAAACTTTTGTTACATACGTTATATATACCAATAACAAAAATTGTAAACCCAATGGTTTTTCGAAAAGTTATCAACGTAGCAGAGTTTATATGTATGTAATTGAACCTATAATTCATTATTATACTTACAAATATGGATACACTTTATGTATTTTATGGATACATACCTGAAACCAAAAGAAAAATTAAGTTAGTACATTTTTCAAATCTTTATACTTATAATGTAGTAGAATGTAGACCCGTTTATTAATACAATCATTGTACATTTCACTATACATTTAATATTATTAACTTTATGTACAAATGAACAGTTATTATTTAATTAAATAAGAATATAAATAATTCTTTAAAGTTTTACAACCGTCCCATTGGTAAGGTCATATGTAGCAATTTTAATGATTATGAGGTACTGTATATGATAAAGACGAACACTATCTTCTATGCTCGAACGGAATTCGAACTATTAATGCCGGTATTTCAAAAAATTAATTACTATTTCCGTTCATAAAATTAATCACGAAGTGTAAATTTTTAAAACATGAGCAAATGTACATTACAACGGAAAGAGATTTTAAATAAAAAGCCACTACTTGCAAGGTCTATTCTGGAGATCGAAAGAAGAAAAACAACATTTTTTTAGGGAGAAATGTATAGCTTTAATTTAAACAATAATCGATTCCTTGAATAAAACTACATATGTAGATACATTAATAAAAAAATATTGTACTATTCTAATATATGTAGGTATAAATATGAATGCGAGTACTACAGTTAATTTACTGAAAAAAATAAAATATGAAATTTGTTTATTACAATATCTTTATAACAATTTGAGCAGTAAATGAATAAATCCTCCAAAATAATATTTAGAAAATTTATATTTACTCGTATATCACCTTTTTATCAATTTGACGTTTACGATAAGCAATTTTATATGAAGTGAGTACTTATAAATAATATTCTGAACAGTTTACTCGTACTCCCGTACGACGTACAGTACAACAAATAAAATTCGATTTGGATAAGATTCAAACAGTTTTGTCAGAACTCGAACGAGACACTAGTATACGAGGTTAACGGTCACACACCCTTTATCTATAAAAATGGTATTGTGTAACTGTAACCTAACCTAAACTAACAAATCTAAATGTGATAAACGAAAATAGAAATTAATTTTAGATAAAACTGGTGGTACTTATTTTTAACGAACACCAAACAGAGCATTATTAAAAATCCTAAACAAACATTAGCTTTCATATTCTCTTACTTTTCTTCTTTACTTTTATCAAACATGGATTCTCTCCACCAATAACCGTAATATGTAATGTTTGTTGTCGGTAGAACATTTTATCAATATGATTATTACATTCTAACGTTACATTTAGGGAAGTTTGTAGAGATAAGAGATATCTACAGTCATTCACTGGTTCACTGTGACGTTACTTCGGTCAATGGCCTTATGATCACCCATCCAAGTGTAACTTTGTTCATTCTTGCCTATAATGCGTGCATGTGTACATGTGTACATAATATTAGCATATTGATCATTATTGATTAACTGCTCTCATTAAACAAACATGCATGTTTATAAATTAAAATTAGCACGTTATATATGAAGTACGACAGTACGTAACAGGTATTTTGAAATTTCACGTCACTTCAACACTTTGCAAAGTTATGAAGTTTTAAGATAAGTTCAGGAAGAGATGTACATATATAATATTCATATAAAATGAGCCATACATTCTATTTATAAAACAGCAAGAAGTAATTATCTAGCTAAAACATCAAAAACTTTAAATAACTTCAAAAACTCAAACTTTTTACAAATTAATTTTAATTTCCCTGCGGAGCTTGAAAAGGAAATTCTATCTTCTATCAATAAACGGAATATCACAGATACACGCATCTGCAACTTGTCACACATTATCTGTAACTTTATGCATTTTGTGCAACTTTTCTCGTTTGATAGAACGACGATTTTTATGCAACTCGTTTTACATCTTTTTTGAAAACTAGTTACAAGTTATATTTATCTACATTTCGTTGATAACATACGTCACATAAGTATTCGGAAATTTTTTGAATGTACGATACTGTAGTTTATGGAAATTATATTGACTTTGCGTATGACTACAACAATTAACATTGCTCCTACAGATTGTTGTATATCTTTCTTGTAAGGAATGCCCAAAAAGTTTCAATATAAAATTCAAAAGCAAGGCAAAGTTTTCAGATAAAATAATGATGTGAGGTGTAATTTCGGATGCAGGCGTCTTCTTACAGTTCATTGGATGTGTTAGAGGTTTATACACATAATCGTCAGCCGAAATTATTTGATTTCATCAATTTAGATCATATAAACGAAAAGATTAAGTTTTGGTCCGGCCCAACTTCATGCCCTATGCCCGAACAACAACGCAGTGCTTGAAGGCAAAAATACAAATTGTAACTCGCAAAATAATTCTCCTAACCTATTCAGACGACACCTATTAAAACTTTTTTGGACTTCCAAGAAAGATGTACAACAATGTGTATTAGTGCGCAAAATAAATTTAAACCCTGCCAAAGACACATGGGACTGGTCAGAACTAAACTTCGTCGTATAGAAGAAAATGGACCACTAGCTCTATATTAAACATGAATGTAAAAGCTTAAGTTATGTTAATTGTTGTAATTATAGGCAGATTCAATATAATTTCCTTAAACCACGGTATCGTCAATTCAAAAATTTTCCGAAAACTTATGTGACATGTTATGTAGATGGGAGAAAGTCCCTAAATTATGACATTTATTTGGTTTTTTTCTGACCTTAATAAAAAATCTGTTGTCGCCAGCACAATACCTCTCGCCATTTTCATTTTATATTACATAAGTAACGAATTTAACATTTCATGTACACCTAAATAATTCAAATTGTATCTATTTTTCATTCTAATATTCAAGGTTCAAGGTTCTTCAAATTATTGATGATATTACCGGTACTTCTTAAGGATATTCTGTAATATTAATATACCTATAATTAGGAATCTGAAACTGAACCCGAACCTGAACCGAAAACCCGAATTTTTGATGAACCTGAACCCGAACCGAACCTTTATTTGCCAAGGTCAATAAACCTGAACCGAATTTAAAACCTTTTAAATTCAAATTCGGTTCAAAGGTTAATTAAATATACATTTAAAACTAAATTTTTAATGTAATTTTCAAATTAATAAATATAATCTTCTTGTGTTTGTAATTATTTATTGCTTGAACCGAAATTCTAACCCGAACCCAAAACCAATGAAACGTTATAATTTTTAATTTCTTGAACCGAAACTGAACCCGAATCGACATGTATTTCCTGAACCTGAACCGAACCTGAACCATAAATATATTTCGGTTCAGGTCCCTGCCTATAATTTTAAATACATATTCAATTAATAATAAAATAAGATATATTAAATGTACTCGTACCTCCCAGAAAAATCTTTCAGTAATATCAGTAAAACTGTAGATTTTTCAGTGTCTGACATTTTGCATTTCTGTCAATTACAAACATTCAAATATCTCAACTGATTTATTACAACAGATTATTCCATATACATTAAATCTCTAAATCGATAGAAAATATAATAAAAAATTTAAATGCGTCAGAGAGAATTTAATGATCTTTATTATTGATTATAACATAATTATACAAAAAATAATATTTAGATTTTTTTCTTTAGAAACTGCTACTTCCGGTTGATCAATTGATACCAAAACCTTATCAACTGTTCCCATTAATGTCTTAAGTCTTACAGTATTTAACCCTCGGATGCCGTAAATGGGGTCATTTTTGACCCCAATGTAGGTTTTTTCTAAATATCATTGTTATTTGTAGTATAAGATGGCTGGTTATTTTTCTAGCTGACTTTTTTTTAATGTAATATATTTATATGGGGTTGCCTTAGTTTAAAATTTATGCATATATTTATAAATAATTATTTTTTACATGGGGTCAAATATGACCCCATTTCCGTCTTATATGTCTGGCAGCATTAATCGGTACTTTTCACAAATTTTCGGTACATTTTGCTTTACTGCATGAGTAATGTTCATTGTGACAAGAAGTCCGCAGCAGTTAGGTTTTATTACCCGTAGAAGAAAGTTGTTTCGATAATTTGGCTTCCAAAAACTTGTATATTATAGCGCTTCGTAATTTGACTGATAAAGAACTTGAGGCTGAATTAGAAAATTTTGACATAGACGATTATGATGGAGAATTAGTGAGCGAAGGATGATGATGTGGAAGATATAAGACGAAGCTCAAAATAATTTATCTAATGAAGAAGATGGTAATTAGTCGGAAGAAAGTTCAGAAAAGTTCGATGTTCTGCCTGTCCAAGGTCAAATGACAGAAAATTTTCTGGAACTTGCGCTCAGTGTAAGAAGTTTTATTGCCCTGATCATCTCATTACAAAAACTGAAAAAAAAATGTAATAATTGTATGAGGGAATATGAAAATGTGTAATGCATGTTCTGCTTTCTTATTTTCGAGTTTGTAATCTTTTTTTTAATTTTTATTTGTTGAAATAAAATTTGTTTCATTAATTAATCATGTGTGTAATTATTCCCTGCAAATATATTTATCAGAACTCATCTTTTTCAGCTGTAACTAAATTAAAATTTGGGGTCAAAATTTACCCATTCCGGCACCAAAGTTTCAAAAAATATTTACGGCATCCGAGGGTTAAGAAACCGTCCTTCAAAAATCGGCACACACATACATACACACATCATCGTAAAAATGGTATAATCGGATTCTAGGGACCTTAAAACGTGCTTATTCAATAAAATCTGGTTATGCGATTTTTAGCATGAATTCAAAACCTCTCTTACCGAGAGGTAAAAAGGACTTTTTGCAATAGGTATATTTAAGTATAATTAACGGGAGAAAATAATTAAAAATTGAGCACTGAACTCAGGCCCGTAAAACATAGAGAAAACTACAGGTTAAGCGTGCTGTCGAAATCAATGAAACAAAATAATTCTTATTATAAACTTTGACAGTTACTGATTACGGATTAATTTTTGCAAAGTCCGTTTGACAAGATCATAATTTTGTTAACAAAATTTTGTGATCGTGTCAAACTGATTTTTAATTAAATTTGTAATGGAATAGGACATCCTATTTTTCAAGAAAATTGTTTCCAAGGAAACTAATTTAATACAAAATTTATAGTCGTACCAAATGGGCTTTAAGTATGGAAATATTTTCCAAGGACGATAAAATTGTATATCTAAAATTTCAAATTAATACATTTTTGTATTGTTAACTTTTTATGTTTTCAGCTACGCCACAACACCTTCAATCTGTAATTTACTTTATGAAGCCATTTTTCGTTTGCTTCTTACTCGGGCATAAAAGACAATTGAGTAACAAGTTATTAGTACTCATAGGATGCAATTTTTAATTCTAAACTTTTTTTTTGTATTTACATTTTTGGTCTAATTCAATTATGGAAGCAACAATCACAATACAATTATACCCCTATTTCAATTCTACACTCGATATACCTACTGGGCCTCTATTTTGTAACTTTAAATTCTACTAGGTTTCAAATTCGACCTGGATTGAGATGTTGTTCCACTCTCTATAGAGTTGATATCAAATTCTACTGGTCTACCGTTTATACTTAACTCTTTATTTACATTTAGTTTGAAAAAGAGTTTAAATCATATGTGTATCCTTCTAGAATTTGAAATCCAGTAGAAATTAAAGTTAAAGAATCAAGACCCTTTTCGAGAAATCTTAAACCTAATGTAAGGTGTACTACCCTAATTTTTACCGAAAAAAAAAACTTTTATAAATATTGTTTCGCTACAAAAAAGGTCGGAGAAAATACAACACATTATTATGTTATAAATACTTACAGGAAGTTGATTTTGATTATATTCTAACTAGAATTATATTTCATTATAACTTTAGTTTACTTGATCAACAGAATACCTGGTTTACTATTCTATCCATGTAATATATTAAAACCATGTTTGCATAAATCAATTACTTATTGGTACGTAATAATGTAATGTACATATTCCTATGAATGGTCCATATATCCATATAGGTACTAGTCTAGAATATAAATATTTACCTTACTACTAAAAATTAGCTTTTATTACAATAATCATGAAAGCAAATTTAAAGCAAAACGAGGAAAAATTGGGCTTAGCAGACAATTTGAAATTTTTTAAACATATAATTCTCATTTTGTAAAAGAATGGTTATTATATATCATAAAAAAGTGCGCAGAATTTTTTAAAAGAATCAAAATTATGTATCATCAAAACCAAAGAATTAAAAAATAAATTACAAACGTCATCGGTGACCAAAAATTTGGAAGATTCAATGAATCTATACTACCAAAAACACCAGGTAATAAAATTATATTTTTTTATAAAAAAAATATCTGATGCGGCCAGCACAATACCTTCCGTCAATCCTGTGTCTTATGTATAAATTCCATACATAAATTTTCTTGCAAAATATTCTAAATTTCCAGTAAAATTATGTCATAAACAAACTATGCAAATTGCACTTGACACTGACATCTTCTTCTTCTTCCTCCTCTTCTTTAGCCTTTCCCATTCGTTAGCGGTCGCTATTTTTTATTTTCTTCTTCCACTCATTTCTGTTTTGCGTGTCGTTCTCATTCAGTTCCTTTTCCCTCAAGTCTTCCGCAATACAGTCCTGCCATCTTATCATTGGTCTCCTCTGTTTCTTCAACCTTCTATTACTAAGCTATTCATTCTTCTTCCAATATATTCTTCATCTCTCCTCATGACATTTTCAAACCAATGTAATCGTTTCTTTTGTATCTTTCTAGAGACTTTTAACACTAGAGTTATTTCCCTTATTCTTTCATTCCTTATCATATCTTTCCGTTTCTTCCCTAATATCTATCCCATAACATCCTCATCTCTACCACATTCATTTACTTTTCAGTGATTTGTCAATTTGGTTTGAATTATCTGAATATATTAGCAGTTTACACACACACACACACACACACACACACACACACACACACACACACACACACACACACACATACGCACACACACACACACACACACATCCTAGAACAAATATCATTGCAATGTTGCACTTTTTGTTTTATAAATTGTTCAAAAAACGTTGCTTTAGAAACCAGTATGAAAAAATAAATAAAATACCTGTATTATTTATTTATTTATTTATTATACAGAGTTCAGCATTTACAAAATGTTATTAAAAATATAATTTATAATATCGATGGCCGAAATTTAAGAAGATTAAGAAAAAATTTGCTGAAAAGAATAGGGTTTATGTATCAATCAGAATGGAAATAATTTTGAACAATATTTATAAATATACCATGTTTTTCGTTTTTCGGACTTGACATTAAATGAAATTGTTTCTGTCGTAGCATACTTCTTTCTATCCGATTTAAACTAAAATATAATAAATTTTTATTTGCAATTTTCTCAATATTATTTTTGTTATGTAACACTATATAGTGTTCCAATTTAAAATAAGAAAGTTATATCATGTATTTTGAGAACCACTGATTTAAAAAAAATGTTTCGCTCATTTTAATAGTCTTATAGTATAGAAATTGTTTACTAATTTAACCAATTCCATATCTCTTGTAGTTCTCGAGATAGCAATATTCCCCTACCTAAATTGAACATCCTATATATGAACGAGTATAATATGGAACATAAAGCTTTTCATTTTGAACTTGAATAGATTGAAACTATTATCGTAGGTCGTAGGGAAAATTTTGTGCATCACTATGTCAATGTTAAAGTTGCTCTATTTATAAAAATAAATATACTTATTTATTTACGTTTATTTACTAAACTTTTTGACCTATGAAAAAAATTTAATAGTTTACACAAAAACTGTGAGTATATAAACAGTTTAGCACATGGTTGCTCCAATAATTTCAGTAATATACACATCCGTGATTTATAGTATTATTAAATTCTGTATAGCATTTTAAGATTCACGTCAGTTGTTCGACATGCATGTTAGCTGGAGCACGTACCGATCATTCACAATTTGCTGCAAAATGTCGCAAATATAAATACATTGTGTGTACTGTAAACAAGATTGCTTACTATGTGCGCTTCGAAATAAGCAAAACATCATGCGAGAAAATATCGTTTTCCTTCGAGAAATATGAAGTGACGTTTTGAAACCCAGGTGGTGAATTCATAATGAATTATTATTATTATTCCAATTGCGATTCTCCTAAGTAAGAATAGAGTGTTTTTGTCATCTTTTTGTTAATTCTAGTTCTGTTTTTAGATTAGATCGGAAGTCTTCTCGAGGCATGATATACGAAAATGAGGAGCTAAGATTAAGGACCATAAACATCAATGCTGAAATTGAAAGGGGTACGTAAGTATCTTTTTTCTTTACTCTTGTTATGAGCTTCCTAACACTTTTTGATAGTTTGAAAACAACGAAAACTATAAACTAAATATACATGCCGCCTCCTACTTACTTTGCATATCGTAGTATGATTCATACTTCCTTCTCCGTAAATACATTTTAACCTTGAAAGAATAACTTTAATCAACATTTCAATTACAGTACAAATATCTAAACCTCTCACAACACAGTGTATATTCACCTAACACGATATAACGTTCATGGTGTTGAGGGGTCTAATCGCCCTTTATTAGACTTTCCTGTAGTGCGGCAAATTCTTGTTCGTATTTTCTACTTCACGGAAGCCATATTTTTTTAACTATTATCGAATTTTATAATAAATATGATAGCTTTGTGATCGGTAGAACTTATATTATTTATATTTATTATTAATTTTATTAGGGTTATTTATAGGGCTATTCTGTAAGCATCTTTATAACATAACGAATAGTTAAAACGTTATATCGTTATAATAATAACGAAAATCGTTCGTTATGACATTATGCATTGTTATATCGTTATTGTAACGATAATCGTTAAAAAGTATTCTGTAAACAATAATTTAATTCTACTTCTACATAACGTAAAAAAGATAAAGATACCGTTATTTTTTAACGACTGGAAAAATCATTGGTTACATAAACGTTTTGTCAATAATTCAATATTTTTATTCGTGTCAAAATACAATTGCTATTATGTTGAATAGTGATCTCAAAAACCAGTCATATTATAGTTTTTTGCAAGCTAATATTAAAATAATTTAATAAGTTTTTATTCCTAGCGCTTAGTTTAAGCTTCCCAATTTGTCTACAGATGGTAGAAGTAGCACTAGCATAGCCCACAACAAAAAGAAGAGTCTGACAGCTGACAGATTGACAGCTAACTCCCACCAGAACTAATCTAAAATAGAAGTTTTGTGAATCATATTGAATCATTTTAGATATTTTATTTAAAATTATAATTTGATTTTAGGAAATAAAGTTCTTAACTTGATCCCAGGGTAATTTTATAAATTTGTTACAGAATACGGATATGAAGATAACGGTTATCGTTAAATAGATATAACTAGTTTCATAATTTCATTATGATAACGATTTGTTAAGCGTATATTTTACAGAATAGGCTTATTCTATTCTTCTTTTTGCGACTAGGGGCATATTGTTCCTAACTTTCATGCAAGTTTGTAATAAAATGTTCTTCCGTATTCCGTATAGAATGTTATATTAGTTTAGTTCTAGTAACGAAAATAATGAAGGGACCATTAGTCCCTCGGCGGACCTAAAGCATAATAGATAGACGCTTGTACAACACTTTCCAACATTCAAAATATCATTCTACTTTTAGGGACGAAAAAACCACTTACCGCTGTATAGTAAAGTACTTTTACGCGCCAATTGTCCCCAAACGCAATACTGGAAATAGTAAAAAATAATCTTCGCAGTGAACGTGATGTAGGACCTTAGTAATCCGTGGGAATTGTTTTAAATTTTATTTTATTTGTCGAAGTTTACAAAGACGTTTCGAATGTGAATACATTCATCATTAGTTTCGGAAGAACTGGTTATAGACAGATAAATTTAATTTACATTTTGATATTTACAATGACGAAGTTATAAAAATTTTACAAAAATATATCAGTTTCGGAAGAACTGGTTATAGACAGTTAAATTTAATATACATTTTGATATTTACAATGACGAAGTTATAAATTTTTTACAAAAATATGTTTTATTACATTTCAAGACGTTGAAGCGATGACGTCTAAATTGTTGTCTTGGTCGTTGCTATTTATTTTTGTTAAATATATATATAACTTCATCATGTACTGGCCCTGGCTACGCCACAGACTGTTTCTGTCAATATTTGGATATTTTTCGCATGCAACTTTTCTAAACATATAAAAAATATGTTAATATAAAGTTATTAAATCATATCATACAGGGTGGTGACCATCATAGCCGAAAATCAGATTTCCCTAATTATTTTAGGTAAAAAAACTCGTAGAGCATAATTTCTCTTCACGTGAACAAATATCAATTTAAATTAATAGATAATTGTTAACTGGAACAGGAATTAGAAGTAATACCTAATAAAAATATATTACTCCAACATGACAGATATGCCGTTAGACATTTGTTATTTATTTTGCCTCAGTTCCATGGCTATTGCTATTTTTGGGGTGATTTTCGACATTTTCATACCTAATTTCTGCCGTTACAAGGTATACAAAATTAATTTTGTTTATTGATTCACATGCAGGATTTTATACTCTACAACTTTTATGAAGCTTTTTTACCTAAAATAATTAGGGAAGCAGAAAATTGGGAAAGCCTGCTTTTACATGTTAAAGAGACATACATTTGTGAATAAAGCTTACATATTAATTCTTGGAAGTTGAAAGGTCATGTAGTCGCGGGTCAGTTGACAGTTTTTCGTTCTGTTTTGTTGACATGAATAAACAAACGCTCTGTCATCATATATTAAAAACTGTAAGCCTGAATAACTTTTATATTCAGTCAATTACCATTCACTACGCAATTTTCTAATGAGCATGTGGCTCTGCTTTTGAAGTCATGTGTGTATAGGCTGTCATGTTTCAGCAAATATTTACGTACAATGAAATACACCGAAAATTCAAGAAAATCATAAATTATCTACTCATAATATCCTAAATTTATCACACAAAATACACAAAAGTATATACAAAGATAAAACAAAAATTAAAGTACGAGTACATAACATCACTTATTTCAACTTTCAACTAAACTAAAACCGTTGCCGCTGCCACCAGAAAACTTTCAAACAATAGTAATGGAAACTATGAAATATTATTTTCAACTACGTTTTCTTTATGTAGTATGAGGAACAATAGATGTAGTCTACATCCATTAGAGAACGTCCATGAGTAGAAAGCTCAGTGATTCAAAGTAAATACAGCTGCGTCAATCCTGTGTAAGCTTACAGGTGTAAGCTGACAACCCGCATCACTCTAATGCAAGCAATATCTGTCAAGAACAGGTGGAATTTCTGTTAGAACTGGATACACAGAAGAAAAAACTAATAACTAAACCAATATTCAAAAGAAACTTAAATACAAAGCACACATATTATGTAGATATATGCACATATTACATAAACGTTAATAGGTAAAATGTGTGAAATTTCTCGACTATGGTGTGAATAAAGAGTTAACAATTACTCGAAATCTCAGGGTCTATAACATTCAATAAAACATACATACATAGGTACAAAATAACTTGGACATTAACACACACTAAGATCTTACAGATTGTTACATACCATGTACACAAAATATCATACGAACTTAACATTCAGTTTTTACACCTCGTACAAAAAAATCATAAAAACACATACACATCCATTTGTTCTCAAAATCGACAATAGAATAAATCGGAAAATAGCCGGAAATATCTTGCAAAAGGATTATTTAGTCTTTAGTGACATCATCGATACGGACTAATATTGGTCGCCTGTACACCAATGATTGTGTACCATTATTGCAGGGATTTAAATAAAATGTACAGAATTTAATTTGGCCTGAAATTTGTTTTTTTTTCCTTTTTGCACTTTTCCAATACACCAAAATATACACTATTTAATCCTTGGTTATCAGTTCTTGCAATGTTAGCTTTACACAATCAAAAACTTGGACATAAATAAAACGACTCCGTAGGAAATATTAAAAAATACTTTCCTATATTTTAAATATTCAATATATTTTCAAACTTCTTATATAATAAAACTTTATGGACGTTAAATAAGTAATTCAAAAGTATCGTACTAAATTTCATGGAATTACGTAAATTATCGATGATTTTGTGATTTATACATTTCCTTGCATGCGTTATAATTTTAAATAATTGCTTGGAATTATTAATATTATTCCTTTCAATATTTTTACCTCTTGCTAAGAGAGGTATTGGATTCATGCTTAAAATCGCATATCCAGATTTTAATGATTAAGCATGTTTTAAGGTCCCTACAATCCGATTTAAATATTTTTACGATGATGTGTGTGTGTGTGTGTGTGTGTGTGTGTGTGTGTGTGTGTGTGTGTGTGTGTGTGTGTGGATGTGTGTATGGATGTGTATATGTGTGTGTGTGTATGTGTGTGGGGACGTTGGAAGGCCGATTTCTCAAAAACCATAATACTTAATACTTAACTACGTATTTCTCAATAGGATATTACTGGGAAGAGCTGAAAAATTAAAGAAGAGTAAATTCTCTATCTACATATAAATATTTTATTATATCTTTTATAGATTTAGAGATAAATAAGATATATAATAATCTGTTGTAACTGACAGATAAATGTCAGTGTCAAAAATCCAGAGACATTACTGAAGATTTTTTGTGGGAACTACATACATTATATTATTTCTTATTGCATGAATAGTTAAATATTTAAAATTATAGGTATAATACATATACCCCTCAAAAATACTGTCAATCCCGACAATGAATTGGCAATATTTAGAAAAATTAGAAGAGTAGGACAAAATTTCTTCATAGAATGAATTTAAAATTAAACAATCTAAATATAAAGATAAATAGAAATTTGGTATAGAGTGTAGGTATACAAGAAATGTTAAATACAATAGGGCCGAGCAGTCATGTGACGTTGTTGGCCTTGACCAGGAGATATAGGGGACCGTGACAGAATGGTAGCTAGTAATTATGTACATAGACGATATCATAATTTTTCATTCTAAATTTCGTGATTTTCCAATTCCATGTGGTATATTTTCGTCGACAAGTAAATTCCACACTCCTGGTGACAAATTAACTACGTAAATTTAAAAAATCTTCAAATTTTTAATGAATTTTTTTCAAAATTGACATTACTAATTGTCATTCTGACACGGGCCCCCATATCTGCTTGTCAATGCCAACAATGTCATATGACTGCTCGCGCCCTATAGTTATGTAACCAAAAACGGAAGTGGCGGTAGGTATTGTGCTGGCCACAACAGATTTTTGTCAATGGTTTCCAACAGATTTTCTACTATTTGCGAGTTATAGATACATATTCAAATCGGCTCGTAACTCTTTTTTCACTCACCACTTTCACATAGTTACAAATGAGGAAACGCGGTTTTAAAATATGAATTAAGCATGAAATTCTCTTTCTTATTATGTGTTACACGATTTTAGCGAATGAATGGTTCACAAATAAAACATTCATAATTTCAATTCCAAGAAATTTCAATATTTTGAAAAGTTTCAAAACATGAATTTTTCTTTCCTATCATATATTCGCAAAAATGCTGCGAAGAACTGGTTAATTTGAGTTATATACATATTACAGAAATTTCTTTGGCATTGAAGTTATGTTTTATTTGCGAATCATTCATTCGTTAAAATCGTATGATACATAATAAGAGAATTACCTGCTGAATTTTTTTTTGTTTAAGCGCTTTAGCTTCTAGGCCATTAGCGCTGATACAGTAGCAAGGTTATATTTCGTTATACAAATTTATACTTTTAAAATATTCGATAATTTTAATGGATTCTTCTTTTGCTAATGCTTCCTTCAGGTTTGGTTTTAATTGGTGTGTTCTTCTTTCTTCGTTATACCTCTGACAGTTGAGTAAAACGTGCGGGACGGTAATAGTAGTGTTGCAGCGGTTGTATACTGGTTGAGGTGTTTTGTTGAAATTTTTAACCGTGTGAGAATTGAGCATGGTTAATGAAAAAAGAGCAATGAGTCGATTTGAATATGTATCTATAACTCGCAAATAGTCACCTGATCTTTAATACAATTGAAAATGTATTGGAATCATTAACAAAAATATTGCAAGTAATAATATTAATAATGGTGTCTCGCAGCCGTGTGCCTGAGTGTCTGGTCGCTAATCTGGGGACCCGGGTTCGATCCCGACCGAAGCCAAAAATTACTTCGAATTTTAATGGCACAAAATTGACTCCTGTGGAGCACTCTCCACGCCAGCAATGAGTGGCCGAGAGGTGACAAATATTTCATCATTACCGATAACTGTGTTCAAAGCACATTGGCACATCCAGTAATGAGTAATATGCCGTGATGACATTTTTGTTTTTTATTCCAAGCAATTATTTAAAATTATAATGGACGCAAGGAAATCTATAAACCACAAATTCATCGATAATGGGGTCATTTCACATTTTCTAATTTATTTTTTTCTTGAAAGAATAGGTCAAATTAAATATGTAGGTGTATGTTTTACACTTTACAAGTCTTTAGAATCAGAGATATGATTTCTTAAAAGTTGTCTTTAATTTCAAATATTTGGACGCTGACGTCACGGCTATACGTCACGGCTTGTCGGATGCGGCAGCTACCGGTTGTGTTTGGTACTATATATGATTGTTTGAGTTATCACTAGTCAGTTTGATTTTGTGACAACAACATACTGTTAACGAAAAACATATTTCATACAACTTTTGGTATTTATTTTAATAAATGTTTTATTTACATACCTTTACTCTTAACTCGGCTGTCATTTGTCACAATTTTAGGTTAGCATGTTTACAGCAGCAAACGGATATCACGTGGACCGTTGTGTGTGTGAGAGAGGAATGGCGTTGTGTGAGTAACAAGCCGTGACGTCACGAATTTTACAGCCGCGAAAGTTTATTAGCAAATTTATGAATGAAAAGTCGCATATTTCTTGTTGTTTTATATTACTATATTTATTAAATGAGACGGATTTCACGATTTTATAAAAAAACGATTTTTTTTTAAATGACCCCATTTACTCAATTCGGTGCCACGACGAACGCAATCTATTATAAATAATTATCAAAATGTTAAATACGTAACATAATTTATTTTTTGTCTAATTTAAGTTTCTTTCATGTTTTTTTATTCTGTTTAATTTTTTTAAAGTAAATATAAAAAAATTATACAGTGCTCTATTTTTGTCGAACCTCAGATCGGTATTCAAATACGTAAATACTTGTAAAATTTAGTACGATACTTTTGAATTACTCATTTAACGTCCATGAGGTTTTATGAATATGCCACCTTTACATTACCACAACATTACCTATAAGAAGTGTGAAAATATATTAAATATTTAATTTATGGGAAACTGGGGGAGTATTTTTTATTAGTTCCTACGGAGTCGCTCTATTTGTGTCTGATACTGTTTATAACTTGGTCAATTGATCAAATTGTGTACTTTTAATTTACACATTCAATGTACACAAACATAATTTACTTATAATGTAGATGTATAGTGTACCAACCTAAAAATATACATATATCACTATTGATTCAAAACAGATGCGATGACCTAGCAAGTTAAAGGCGCTGGTACATTCCATATCATGCTCTAACATGAAAATTGAATTCCTATTAGGAATCTATAACTTCTTCGTTTTCATATATTTTTTTGTCTAATACTTTTTACTATTTAATTTAATATATTTTCGCTAGAGAACATATTGAAAGTTTTTGTGCATATTTCAATGTTAGTAAACCCTTCGCTGAGGTATTGTGATTTGAATCTAATACCTAATGAGTAGCAGTGTGTAACTCATTTACAATTGCTAAAATACACGCATTTAATCACACTCTACTTAATCAACTGTTTGCCTTACATGTATGTAATGTTGGTTGCAATAGCATTGATATATTCCCGTTGTTGGTATTGTTACAATGGTCATCAAAGGTAGTCGTTTGTCGTATGGATTAAAAGCACATACGCACACTGCACTAATATGAATCGGTCATTACATTATTTCCTCACCGTACTTGCGGCCTAAGGTCTACTAAAACTATTGTGCCATAGATGTGATCTAATTTCTAATTAGTTAATGTAAGAGCAAAATCTACATATACTAGCAGACAACAGACATTTTGGCCACGCCATATTTCAAGTTATCTTTAGTAGTATGATGAGTAAAATTTTCTGTGAAATTAATAATAAAAAAATCTGATGTGGCCAGCATGTTACCCGCCATGAATCCTATGTATTATGTACAAATTCCATACATAAATTTTCTTTCAAAAGATTCTAAATTTCCAGTAAAATTATTTCATAAACAAACTACGCAAATTGCACTTGACACTGACATCTTCTTCTTCTTTAGCTTTTCCCATTCGTCAGGTGTCGCTATTTTTTATTTTCTACTTCCACCCATGTTTGTTTTGCGTGTCGTCCTCATTCAGTTCCTTTTCTCTCAAGTGTTCCGCAATACAGTCCTTTCATATTATCTTAGGTCTTCCTCTGTTTCTTCTACCTTCTATTACTAAGCTTTTCATTCTTCTTCCAATATATTCTTTATCTCTCCTCATGACATGTCCAAACCAATGTAATCGTATCTCTTGTATCTTTCTAGAAACTTGTATCACTCGAGTTATTTCCTTTATCCTTTCATGCCTTATCTTATCTTTCCGTATCTATCTCAACACCCACATCTCTGCCACATTCATTTTTTTTTTCATTGATATTGACATCTGTCAAATAACATACTCTTTAAAATATAATAACATTAAATGTCAATGATATGTAACTACGTTTTTTCAAGAAAACTGTTATAAGTTGCAATAAATGAGGGTACTTCTGGTTGACCAATTATAATCAAAATCTAATCACGTCTGCATATGGATCTAAACTCGAGGAATACGAAAAAAATATACTTTTTGGAAACGTGGTATTGGAGTTATGCGATTCGAAACGATCGACACGCCAACACACACACACATACGAACACGCACACACACACACACACACACACACACACACACACACACACACACACACACACACACACACACACACACACACACACACACACACACACACACACATACATACATACATACATACATACATACATACATACATACATACATACATACACACATACACACATACGCACATACGCACATACGCACATAAACACATACACACATACACACACACAATCCACAGTAATAATGTTTCATAAAATCATTTGTAATATGCAATTAGAAATAAAAAAATCTGATGTGGCCAGCACAATACCTTCCGTCAATCCTGTGTATTATGTATAAATTCCATACATAAATTTTCTTACAAAAGATTCTAAATTTCCAATAAAATTATTTCATAAACAAACTATGCAAATTGCGTGTCGTTTTTATTCAGTTCCTTTTTTCTCAAGTATTCCGCAAAACAGTCCTTCTAACTTATCTTTGGTTTTTCTCTGTTTCTTCAACCTTCTATTTCCAAGCTATTCATTTCTCTCCTCACGACATTTTCAAACCAATGTAATTGTCTCTCTTGTATCTTTCTAGAAACTTTTAACACTAGAGTTATTTCCCTTATTCTTTCAATCCTTACCGTATCTTTCCGTGTCTTCCCCAACATCTATCTCAACATCTTCATCTCTGCCACATTCATTTACTTTTCATTAGGTGCGTTCAATAAGCCCCAGGAAAACAAGCAATCGGAAGTAAAATTTGTTGAACGACTTCGCTAGCCTAGCATTTGCTTGATTTGCTCGCAAGCAATCCAAGCGCCAAATTGTTCGCTTGTCTTGCTAACTTATGAAATATAATGGCGGGAAATGCAAATTATACATACATGAATTAAACTTGTACTGTTTCTATCTCATTTTATGGTGTGTTTATACCAATTACATGTCAAAAAGGCTTTCTGTGATGAATGTTCATAACATTGTTAAGTTTGAAATATTTTCTTAGACCTAAAAGAATGTTCAAAATTAATTCCACTATCTGCAAATAACTGTACCTACATATAAATTCATTTTGTATAACTTTCCAGACCAATAAAAGGGATATGAGAGATACACATGTTATATTTGACAACTGTATAACTTTCTCGTTGACATTTGTGAATATCTGTTCGTCATATACCTAGCTAGCAAATATTTCAGTGTACTAAGCAACAATTCTCGTTTACTTCCCCTACCATTTGCTTGTACTGCTAATTTCATTGAACACACCTATTGATACTGACAAATGTCAATAAATGATATCTAACTGCGTTTTTTCAAGAAAAACTGTTAACATCTTCAAATAAGGGTACTTTCGATTGACCATTTATAACCAAAATCTAATCAGTTGTTCTTCTGGATGTAAACTTGAGAAATATGAAAAAAATATAACTTTTGGAATCGTGGTATTGAAGTTATGCGAACCGATACTTTTGTCACACATACGCAGACACACACACACGCACACACACACACACACACACACATACACATACACACACACACACACACACACAAGACACATACATACATACATACAGACATCATCGTAAAAATGGTAAAATCGTATCAAATGGACCCTAAAACGTACTTATTCACTAAAAAATCATCATTGAATTTTTTGACCAAAGACACTACCTTCCTTACCTAAAGGTGACGGAAGGTAAAAACTGTTGTGGCCAGCATAATACCTTCCGTCAATCCTGTGTATTATGTATAAATTCCACACATAAATTTTCTTGCAAAAGATTCTAAATTTCCAGTAAAATTATTTCATAAACAAACTATGCAAATTACTCTGGACACTAACATCTTCTTCTTCTTTAGCTTTCCCCATTCGTTAGGGGTCGCTATTTTTTATTTTCTTCTTCCACTCATTTTTGTTTTACGTGTCGTTCTCATTCAGTTCCTTTTCTCTCAAGTCTTCCGCAATACAGTCCTTCCATCTTATCTATGGTCTTCCTCTGTTTCTTCAACCTTCTCTTACTAAGCTATTCTCTCTTCATCCAATATATTCTTCATTTCTCCTCATGACATGTTCATACCAATGTAATCATCTCGCTTGTATGTTTCCAGAAACTTGTAACAGTTATTTCCTTACCTATCTTTCCGTGTCTTCCCCAACATCTACTTTAACATTCTCATCTCTGCCACATTACTTTACTTTTTATTTATACTGATATCTGTCAATTTCAATTATATGAATATATTAGTAGTTTCCATGTTTTGCATAGCTGGCTGACTTATAAAATTTTCTTTAAAGTTCTTTAACTCTATATCTATTGAATATGAAGTATAAAATGCAATCAAATCGTACAGAGAATAATATATTCTTTAAGTTATAATAACGTTAAATGTCAATAAATCAAATTTAACTGTTAAATCTTTAAATGAGGCTACTTCCGGTTGACCAATTATAACCAAAATCTAATCAGTTGTTCTTCTGGATATAAACTTGTGGAATACGAAAAAAATATAAAATAAATAAATAAATAAATATTTCATCACGGCATATTACCCATTGCTGGGTGTGCCAATCTGCTTCGTACACAGATATCGGTAATGATGGAATATTTGTACCGTGTGGGCGCTTACCAGGCGTCACCTCACGGGCACTCATTGCTGGCGTAGAGAGTGCGCCACAGGGGTCAATTTTGTGCCATTAAAATGCGATGTAATTTTTGGTGTCGGTCGGGATCGAACCCGGGTCCCCAGATTCGCGACCAGACACTCAGGCACTCGGCCACAAGACCGTATCGTGGTATTGAAGTTAGGCGATCCGAAACTTCGTCACACACACACACACAGACACGTATTATATGCACCCTAAAACGTACTTATTCACTAAAAACTCATCATTGAATTTTTTGAGCAAAGGCAATACCTTCCTTACCAAAAGGGGACGGAAGATAAAAATGTATGTGCTTCACAGTCAGAGCAAAGCTCTTCATAGCTAATTTTTAATGCTAATTTTAAATTTAATGTCACATACGTAATTATAAATTCACATTGTTTTGACAAATTCAAAAATTTTGTTTACTTAAATCGGACAATCGAATTCACAGTATGTTCTCGGAACTAATTGCAATGAAATAAATATCAGACTTATTTTATGAACGCAAGCGTTTAAATAATTTGGCAATGTTACATATAAAATAAATAAATAAACATAAGAATTTTGTAAACACTGCAATGAAGAAATAGTTTTTTTATATACTACAAATATGTGCACATTATTTACATTGAACTAATTATAAAAAAATCGGTTGTGGCCAGCACAATACCTCTCGCCATTTTCATTTTATGTTGCATAGGGCGCGAGCAGTCATGTGACTTTGTTGGCCTTCGCAAGCAAATATAGGGGCCCGTGTTAGAATGACAGCTTTTAATAATGTACATATGTGTCAAGTATCATAATTTTTCATTCAAAACATCATGATTTTCCAAATCCATTAGAGTATTTTCCTCGGCAAGTATATTCCATACTATTGATGACAAATAAACAACAGAATATTTGAAAATTTTGAAAGAAAAATTATGACATATGAAATTGTGGCATCTATGTAAATAACTACTAGCCGTTATTCTAACACGGATCCTCATATCTGCTTGCCAAGGCCAACAAAGTCACATGACTGCTCGCACCCTCTTCTTTCGTTCTATGAGAAATTTTGTCGAACTATTCTAATATGTTCAAAATTCTTCAAATTCATTGACGGTATTAGCGGTATTTCTTAAGGATATATCTAATATTAACATACCTATAATTTAAATACAGTCATGGTCACATACTTTACAGTGTTCCTGAGTGTCTGGTCGCGAATCTGAAGAACCGGGATCAATCCTAAATAACGCCAAAAAATTATTTCCAATTTGTAATGGTACAAAAATGACCCAAATGGTGTACTCTCCACGCCAGCAACGAGTGTTCGTGAGGTGACGCCTGGTAAACGCCCGCACGGTACGAATCATCATTAACGAAATCTGGCACACCCAGCAATGGGTAATATGCCGTAATGATATATTTATATATATTTAGTAAAAATAGGTTTTAGAGTAGAAATTGAATTCCAGGACGCCCCGCTAAAAATAATGCATAGCTACTTCTTGGAAGTCGAAGGGTCAGATAGTTGCGGGATCAGATGACATTAATATTGGCCTTCAGATCTGTAGTTACGGATCAAACAAGACGACACCATCGTTGAACGCGCCGATGAAAGCGTTTAGTTAAAAATATCATCAAGTTTTGTAATTAAGTAGAAGAGTAACGTCAAACTAAACAGCAAATAGGAAATGTATTTTAATTCATTTATTTACAAAAACAAGGAATTCTTCGAATTATTCCTTTCTTGTTACATTGTTTACCAATAACACAATAAGTTAATTATAATATTTAAATATACACTACACATAAAACACTCTTATCGGGGTATTATACTACGTAATTAACATTATAATTTGTTCTTGTACCATGAATTTATAATCTAATACACTAAAAGGTTTCTAGGTCAAATAATAAATCAGGTTAATTTAATCACGTCCACATACTTTGTAATACAATCATCGTTGAAAAAAATAATTCTTCTAACTTTTAAAAATAAGTACATACTTTCTTCTTCTATTATAAGTCATTTCTAAATGATACGGATTCAAAATCATATTCCCCTGCTTCTGATTGCTCTGACTTTTTTCATTAATGTCTCCTCCATCTTAAAAATCAAATTTACAACTTTCTTTGAGAAATTTTCTATGGATGCTTCTCATTTTTCACGTAGTAGGGAACATAAAAGATTAAATGTGAAAATTCTTCAACGAGAATATTGCAAGCATGATCTTACTTCAAAATTAAAAATTATTCAGATACAGCTTTTGAAAAGGAATTGTTCGTAACGTAAGAATATGTAGGAGAGATACCGTATTATGTCTAGAACTCAAAGAAGTGTAGGAGATGGTATTCAAAGTAATATTCGTAAGTGGAATACGTAAGGTACTCCTATGTAAGATACATATATGTAGGAGAAAAGATCGTAAGAGGAATGACTTGCATATAAGAAAGATATAGTCATTACAGTGAGAAACTAATAATAATGAAATAAAAAAGTATTGGATTTTGTTCTAGTTTTAGAGAAACTCTGTCGAATAAAAAACTAATTATCATAGAGGTATAAAATAAATACACAATATAATAATATAGGTATGCATACTGACTACACACATACACACATATAAATAATATAAAAAAAACTATTTCGTTGATCTAAATCCATAACAAGATATTTTTTGCTCATAATGTTATGAATTAATAATTTTTAATCATGTACCTAATTATGTTAATTTTATAAACCAATAATATTTTTTTATTAATTTCATGAAAAAGATATGAAATATAAAAAAATATTAGAGTGTGTTTCACTTTGGTTGCGCAAAGGAATTATGAAATACTTTTAATATTAATATAACAGAAAAAAATACTTTTTACAAAAACTTTTGAGGCGGTGCAAAATTCTGAATTCATACAATTCGTAGATCATCTTGATCGGTCATCTTTCAAAATTTTTACTGTGCCTGTGCATATTTCAAATGTATGTAACTGACAGATAAATGTCACTGTCAAAAAAATAAACGTTTTAAAAACAAAATTGTGAATAGAACAATAGTTATATGGAAAGGAACTTAATATACATTGTTTCCAGCATTAGTAAATATACAGGCATGTATTTATATAAAAATAATAATAAACATATCATCACGGCATATTACCCATTGTTGGGTGTGCTAATGTGCTTTGTACACAGATTTCAGTAGTGATAATGACATATTTGTATCGTGCGGGTGTTAACCAATCGTCGTCTCACGGGCACTCATTTCTGGCGTGAAGAGTGCACCACAGGGGTCAATTTTGTGCCATTTAAAATTCGAAAATATATGTTGGTAGGGACTGAATCCGGTTCCCCAGATTCGCGACCAGACACTCAGGCACGCGGCCAAGAGACCCCATAGATATATGTATTTAAATTAATAAAAATTAAATGGCGAGAGGTATTGTGTTGGTTATATCAAATTTTTTTATATACAAAAACCTGTTTTCCCATGTTAAACGCCTATGTCAAGAATTGTTTGGGATACCCGGTATGTATATAACGCAATATTTCTTTTCAATTCGCACTAGCATTTGCCAATTTTTTTAAAATGTCACAAGCATGAACATTATTAACGTATAAAATTAAAAATTCTTTTAACGGCCTATTCTCTTTTCTCCTAAACAGTACACATTTATCGGACAATAAATCGAACAATTTAGTTTGATGCGATTACTGAATCGAAAATGGTCCTGCGCATGGGGTTGTCACATGACAAGCAGTAAAACTTATATTTAACGGCAAGATGGTCTATATAAAATTTATCGGACTGAGCTAGTTGAACTAGTTTGAACGTTTATATGCTTCTCATGCAATGAGTAGATTTCTTATACTTATTTAAATTTATCAGATTATTAAAATGCATCGTCATTATAGAATTAAATTCTATTTTTAAATAATAATGCAGATTCGGATTCATGTCTTCTTAATTCCTCTAATAAATCTATGTCAAGGGACTATTTGCGAGTTATAGATACATATTCAAATTGGCACATTGCTCTTTTTTCATTCACCACTCTCACACGATTAAAAATAGGACAACGCGGTTTCAAAATATGAATTCAACATGAAATTCTCTTTCTTACAATGTATTACACGATTTTAGCAAATGAGTGGTCCACAAATAAAACATAACTACAATTCTAAATATTTTTTTAAAATATTTTGAATAATTTCAAATCGGCAAAATTCACATAAACCATAATAACACAGTTGTTCATACAAAGCCCCTCACTACAAAACTGTAAACAATATTAAAATCTTCATGGAATAAGGGTTAATAACATAAATTATTACTACACACCCCCTGAACAAAGATACACAAATTAATAATAATAATAATAATAATAATAATAATTTATTAATCCAATAGATCATATACATGATATAAGACATGTCATTTGTGCAATTACATACATAATATTAACAACAACTGACAAGGATCATCGAAATAATTATTATAATATTCAGGGGACGAGGATTAGTAGTAAAGTTTAAACACAGAAGCATCAAAATTTTTACTTATTTCTAAGTTTTATTTATATTTTTTTCAAAATAACTAGAAGCTGTGACAAAACACGTCCCCTGAATACAAAAATGCACAAATTATTAAAATATTCAGGGGCTGAGGACTAACAGTATAAGTTTAAACCCAGAAGCAGCGAGAATATTACTTGTTTCAAAGTTTTTGTTTTTTAAAAAATAAATAGAAGCCTTTGTAAAACCATATTAACATCAATTATTACTACACACCTCTGAATAAAAAAAAATATATATTAAAATATTCAGGGGGACGAGGGTTAGTAGTATACGATTAAACACAGCAGTATCGAGAATTTTACTTATTTCAATTTTTTTTTCAAAATAACTAGAAGCCGTGATAAAGCTATATTAATCACAGTTATTACTACACACCCCTTGAATACAAATATGCAGAAATTATTAAAATATTCAAGGGATGAGGGTTAATAGTATAAGTTTAAACCCAGAAGCAGCGAAAATATTACTTTGTTTTAAAGTTTTTATTTTTTAAAAATAACTAGAAGCCGTCACAACCATATTAACCACAGTTATTACAACACATCCCCAGAATACAAAAATGCACAAATTATATAAATATGGGGTCTCGTGGCCGTGTGCCTGAGTGTCTGGTCGCGAATCTAGGGGACCCGGGTTCGATCCCGACCGACGCCAAAAATTACATCGCATTTTAATGGCACAAAATTGACCCCTGTGGCGCACTCTCCACGCCAGCAATGAGTGCCCGTGAGGTGACGCCTGGTAAGCGCCCGCACGGTACAAATATTCCATCATTACCGACATCTGCGTATGAAGCAGATTGGCACACCCAGCAATGAGTAATATGCCGTGATGAAATATTTATTTTATTTTTTATTTATATAAATATTCATGGGAAGAGGGTTAATAGTATAAATATTCCCTGAATATTTTAATATTTTTTACAGCTTAGTAGTGAGGGGCTTTGTATTAATAACTGTGATTAATATGGTTTTGTCACGGCCTTCATATATAATGGTAAACAGCATTTTACTTTTGAATTTCACTATATTTGATCTTTATGTTGTTTAATATTTGAAATTGTTTTTATTTTCTATTATTTATTTATGAAAATATTTAATATATACTTTGTTCTATAACATTTTACATATTTACATGCCAATATTTGCTGAATAATTCTCAGTATGTTATGTTCTTATTACTGTCTTCAACTTTGCATAGAGCTATGTTTCGTCCATTGTAGAGTTGTCCAAAATATTTTTCATTCGAATCGGCTGCTGGGTTCACTCTGATACCTATATGGACAAAACGCTGTACGATAAGTTGATTTAATTGTCTGTATAATTTGCAGGACACTTTGCAGTACGATAAATTGATGCGCCAGCAGGCCTCTTTTAGTTCAGAATAAGTGGTTTTTAACGTCGACATAACACATGTATACATAAATTTTGAGTAATACCGATATAAACAATAATTACAAATAATTTAATCCAAAAGCTGTTATACGAAAACTAGAAATTAATCAAAGACAAATTAAAGGTACTATACCAAAGGAAGTTATTTTGTAAACATGAGAAGTAGCAGACAAAGCTAAAAGAAGGTATGTACAGTACAAACTAATTTGCTACTTCAAAGGATGAAAATACGATTGCCTACTTTATAGGGAAAAACGTGAACTACATATTAACAGTGTGCTCATATATTCAGAAGACTGTGATTTTTAAAGTATGACAAATAATCTCGGCGTACATAACTAAGGAAGTTTATATTGTCGTCCAATTATGACTAATATGTCTTTACTTAACTTGCATTTTTCAAATAAGAAAACATGAATTTAAAAACTTTGAACTCCGAATAAAATGAAATATGTATATGGATGGTAAATGTAAATACGACAGTTATACTATGGATATTTCAAGGAATTGCATATGAATATTAAAAATTGAATTATTTGAAACGGTACTCGTATATGAAATATTTACATTTATATGTCCGCATAATTTAATTTCACTTTCAAATTTTTTTAATTTCCAAATGGAATAAGAGAATAACAACTTTATATATTTCCTAGCGATGAGATTTTTTTACATAAAACAAAATCTTTAACAATAAGTCTTTATTATGGAATAAATATAAATAACTTATGATTTTAAATATAGGTATTGTAATGAAGTTTCGAAAATAAAAATTAATTTTTCATATATTCTCTATACTTATACTTACTGGCATTCATCCAAATTCTAAAACTAATCTCATTCAACTTTAATTAACTTTCATAATCATTACAAGTATACCGTTCGTATGCATCTTACAACCGATACGACACGAATTAGAATACTTAATTCGTACGATAACCGTAAAATACTATACAGCCAAGACGGCACAGGGACGGTACAGTGCAAATAGTACCATATTTCGCTACTACTGTAGACAAAAGTTAATATGTACAAAATTTCGATTTTGAGTTATACGCATTTAAGGAATAGTACTACATCCAAAATCATTTTTTTGCTTACTGAAGTTTGTATATTTTTTGGCAAATATGTCCAGGAATATACTACATAAACTTGGTAAATTTTGGGCCAGATATTTTTGAAATTTGATTGACTTGTGACCTTTGGT
The DNA here is from genome assembly GCA_951394225.1 of Harpalus rufipes. Taxonomy (NCBI): domain Eukaryota; kingdom Metazoa; phylum Arthropoda; class Insecta; order Coleoptera; family Carabidae; genus Harpalus; species Harpalus rufipes. The sequence goes on along the minus strand of OX596276.1, from coordinate 42,594,135 downwards.
CCATCTATTTGTAACACATGACTTTTTTCTCATAATAAAGTAAAAGGAAATTATTAACTAATGATCGTTATTTGCAATTAGATTTTATTAATTATATTAAAAAATAATCATTACATATTTATTATTATTATCTTTTAAGAAAGATATAAATAAAAATTTGGGTATAAGTTATAAGAAATATTATTAATAAATTGTAAAATTATACATTGCCGTCTTTATTTTCATTTACCGACTTCAACATATAGGGATCAATATTTGGCACATCATCAACTGATAATTTTTTATAAAAATCGTAAAATTGAGTCTGACAATATTAACATGAGAGAAATCTATTTTTTTATACTTTTACTTATTGATAGTAGTCCTTTATTCAAACTTTTTTACCTCTCGCTAAGAGTGGTATTGGATTCACGCTAAAAATGGCATATCCAGATTTTATTGAATCACGATTAAGGTCCATAGAATCCGATTTTAACATTTTTACAATAATGTCTGTGTGAGAGTGTGTGTGTGTATGTGTGTGAGGTTGTTGGAGGTACGATTTCGCAAATTCTATAAGACTAAAGACCTGTTTGGCTACGGATTCCTCAATCTAACATTAATGGGAAGGATTGAATAGGTTTTGGTACCAATTGGAAAACCGGAAGTAGTAGTAACTGGAAAAAAAAAATTCTAAATATTATTTTTTTGAAAATTTTTATTATTAATATTAAAGAACGTAAAATGCTCTATTCGATACATTTTAAAATTTAGGTATGTTAATATTACATATCCTTAAGAAATATCGCTAATACTGGCAATGAATTTGAAGAATTTTGAACATATTAGAAGAGTAGGACAAAATCCCTCATCGAACGAAAGAAAAAATACAATTTCAATTATTTGTGTGTAAGAAATGTTAAATTTGTTACTTATGCCCTATAAGCGAGCAGTCATGTGACTTTGTTGGCCTTGGCAAGCAGATATGAGAATCCGTGTCGGAATGACGGCTAGTAGTTATTTACATAGATGTCAAAATTGTCATGTCATAATTTTTCATTCAAAATTTAAAAATATTCTGATGTTTATTTGTCATCAATAGTATGAAGTATACTTGTCGAGGAAAATAATCCACATGGATTTCGACAATAACCATGTTTTGAATGAAAAATTATGATACTTGACACCTATGTACATTATTACTAGCTGTCATTCTGACATGGGCCCCCATATCTGCTTGCCAAGGCCAACAAAGTCACAGGATTGCTCGCGCCCTATGCAATATAAAATGAAAATGGCGAGAATATTGGGCTGGCCACAACAGATTTTTTATTTTCTGTAGGAGTTTTCCGTTCAAAATTCGCAATAAGAAATATTTCATCAATTTGTTGAATTTATTTGGAATCTACAGAAATAAAAATCATTTTGTTTCATGCCATATTTTTTTCCTCAGTATTAGTAATATTAGACGTTACTAGCGTACCTTTTAACAAAAAGCGTCGTATCGTTCCATATGTTACCAATCGTAAGGATATGATTGAATACATTTTCTTTATTTTCTGGCTTTTTATTAGGTATAGAGTGATCTGAATCACATGTCATATGAGTGTGACCCGCAATTAGTAACTCTATAATCAATGACATCATGAGCAGAGCCAGGATTTTTTGGAGGAGGGGCAGAAAATAATTATAATTTCTGATGATCAAAAATTTGTTTTTTTTTTATTTTATTTTTTGAAACTTTCACATTTGTATTACAAATCTAAAACTTTGAGTTTTTTTATTTGATTTGAGTGAGATACATTTTTAAATATTTTAATTGTTTGTGTTTCTTGTAAATGGTATAGTTTTATGTACACAATTTGTTAGAAATATAATCAGTCACTCGTGGGGTTCTTTGCAATTTTTTTTGTGCAACGTGACTTAAAAAAATTATGTAATAAGCGAGATGATGAATTTTTAAAATTAAGAATTTGGCGTGTGGCGTAGCATTTCCTCACCAGTGATTGACAAACTGTTAGTTATAGAGGGTACAAATTTTTCATGTTCACATAGCTGATACATTTTTATAGACAGGGTGTAATTTTTAAAACTGGTCATAGGGCTATAACGTAGAAAAATAGTTTTTAACTACCAAAAGTTTCTAAATTAATTTGTAGAAAAAGAATTGATGCATATTATAGAGAGAAAAAAATAAGAATTTTTCGATACCAAACACGTTATACATATTTCTGTTTCATATAAAGCCACAAATTAAATTTAAAATTTTGCGAAATTAAGAAAAAAATCTCATTAACCATGAAACTGACAGTAACAAAACAGTTGTTGACTTAAGGCAGCTCATTAATATTTATTTGCATTTTATTTGTTATAATTATTATTATTGTGATTTTCTTCATGTTAGTAAAAAATGACAATGTTTTGTTAGTGTCAGTTTTATGGTTCTTGAGTTTTTTTTCTTAATTTCGCGAACTTTGAAATTTATTTTGTGTCTTTAGGTATATGAATTAATATAGAAATGTTTGACAGCAAAAAAACTGTTTTCCTATGTTATAGCCCTATGACCCGTTTTAAAAATTACACCATAAAATTATACGTTATATTCTTGAAGAAATTATTATTAAGCATAAATAATATAAATAAAATGCATTTTTTTCCTACTAAATTATTGAAATTTGAAACAGTTTGACCATTGTTTGATAATAGTGTGACACAAACTATGACGGCGGATGGCGTTAGTGTTTATCCATTGATGTTTTCACGGTTAACCGGCGTACAAGACGCGCGAGTCTTGCTTTTAAAATTAGGCAACCAATCAAATTAGTTAGGACATGAAATATTTAAAAAAAAAATTTTTCACTAATACTCATTAATTTACATTTTTGCACATAGCGAGAAAAAATTTTTTAAGGCTGTAAGATATTCACCAATAAATGCAGTAAAATATTATTCGTTTTCTAATGTAATAAAAACTATCGCGAAATCTTAAATACTAATCTGAAGACTATTCGCCCATAACGTGTCAATAAAATATTATTTGCTTAAGCCTAGGACCTAAGTAAATACAATTTTACTAACACATTTTCTTGCGACTTAAATATCTCTGCTTAAACCACCCATATGACTGTAGTAACACATATGAATAATATAAATAACAATATAGTCACAGCATTTATAGATATTTCATGCGACCTAATATAACTGTCAGGATTATCTGAATATGTCCATATATCACAATCAATACCTAAATACTATATAATTCAATCACATCATGTGACGTAATTGTACAGATCTCCATAATCTAACTACGGACAATAATACTTCTTTTGGTAAAGCTATGATATTTGAAGAAACATAGTTACTGCAGTTTATATGAGAATGGGTGGCCATCTAAATACACCATGTGTGATTAAATGATAAAAATTATTTTTACATAAATATATCAGTCGGCTTGGTGGCCGAGCGGATTAGCATAAATCTCGTAAGCTCGCCGTGACATCACCCGAAGATGTTCCGTGCATCCGAATCCCGTCGAGCGACAATGTGTGATTTGTGATAAAAAAATAAATATAGATACGTGTATTTTTCACACTCGGGTGCAATAAACTGACCACTTATACATCTTAAATAAATGTTTACCAGGCGTCATCTCACGGGTACACCTTGCTAAAGTTGTGAGTGCACAATGTGTGCCATTTCAAATTCGAAATAATTTTTGTGTTAGTCGGGAGCGAACCGGGGTCCCCTAGATTCGTGAACATAGGCCCTTATGCACATAGCCACGAGACCCCAAAAATAAAAATATAAATAAATACATCATCATTTTTGCCCATCTACTTTTATTGGCAGACACGAACGGAATTAGTAATATGGAGCACGATACAATGTCAAAATTTTTCGGGCTCAAAAATTACTTAATTTCTTAATAATTTATTTTAATTAAACTGAATTTTTAAGGTCCAATTGTCTAATTAATCAAATAAAAGTTGCTTACTTGGTCCGCATATTTAAATATAATAGTTCAATCATTGTCGATTTCTGTCTACAACCTTAGTGTCTGTAAAGTTTATTCAAAACAGTGCAAGATATTCGTTTAAATTACCTCCTAAACGAAGATATGAAGAATATATTTTCCATGTTTAATCATTAGCTACGATTCATGAATGACAAACATGTTTTTCTGAAAACGAAGCGGAAGTAGTATTTACCAAAAATGCAGCGCGAAAGTTGCATTTCTCTGACAAGTCACGAAAACATTTAGGTTTTATTAAAAAAAAATATTGAATATTAATATTTACAGTTGTGTTTTGTACATTTGATGTCGTCGGAACCGTAAAATACTCGGCACATACTTCGTCAGTAATATACCATTTTCCTGACTCTTATGTAAATAACTAGGTATATTACTTATCAATACTATACCATAAGCGTCTATCTTGAATTTTCTGTTAGATTTAATTAATTTATGCAACGAATAGTTCCCTCGTCAGTGCTCGTACCAAAATACTACAAGTTTTTAAAAATAAAAGCTATCTCTCTTACAAAATTATAAATAATTTAGCCATATGGCGCCTGCTAGTTTCGGCGCCCAATATGGTTGAACCGATCGTATCACTTTAACACCCGGTGATGTTTGCAGATTTCGGTAATGGTGATTCCTGTACCTAGTACCTATATACATCATTGCGGGCGCTCATAACCAGGCGTCAACTTACGAACTTTCAAAGCTTTCGTGGAAAGAGCATCACAGGGGTCATTTTTGTGCTATTCAGAAATTGGAAATAATTTTCTAGTTTGATTTCAGTTGGTTTCGAACCCGAACCGACAAACCCACAATTGGTTATACAACTTTTTTTGTACTTATAACTTATTTACTCCCGCATCCTTAATTTAATGTCAATTAAATTAGAATGGGAGTACTTAATGTTATTTTTTTTAATGTCATTTATCACCGGAAAATGAACTCATTGTTAGAAAAACGAGTATGGAGGTAATTGAGTTTATGGCTTTTATTACGTCCTCACAAGACAAGGAAAATCTCCTCAGCGCATTTTTGAGGATATATCAGGAGTTTATGATGACTACGATTGATAAGTGGCATAATTTTATTAAATATGGAAGAATGGAAGTCGATTGAAGACTATCTCCGTTCGACGGACCGTTGCGGCCACTACGTCGACACAAACAATTAAAAGAAATCATAAAGAAAAAAATCTGTTGTGGCCAGCACAATACCTCTCGCCACTTCCTTTTTTTAGGTTACATAAGTATAGGGCACGAACAGTCATGTTACATTGTTGGCCTTAACAAGCAGATGTGGGGGCCCGTTTCAGAATGATAATTAGTAATTATGTACATAGATATTAAATGTCAGAATTTTTCATAAAAAATTTCAAGATTTTCTAAATTCACGAAGTTAATTTGTCACCAGGAGTGTGGAATTTACTTGTCGAGGAAAATAAACCACATGGAATTTGAAAATCTCACATGGGCCCCATATCTGCTTGTCAAGTCACATGACTGCTCGCGCGCTAATGTATTTAACATTTTTTGTATACCTACACTCTACACCAAAAATTCTACTTACATCTATTCCATATATTTCGATTATTTTAAATTTAAATTCTTTCTATGAAGAAATTTTGTCCTACTCTTCCAATATTTCGAGATGTTCCCAATTCATTGTCGGAAGTAACAGTATTTCTGAACGGTATGTGTAATATACCTATAATATTACATATTTAACTATTAATACATTAAAAAATAATATAATGTATTTACTTCCCAGAAAAAGTCTTCAGTAATGTCTCCGGATTTCTGACACTGACATTTATCTGTCAGTTACAAACAATTTAAATTTTCAACTATTTTCCATGGCATTCTTTCGGCTGTAAATTTTATTACAACAGAATAATACAACCTTTTTTAGTTAAATTCTGTTTATATTTATTTAAATTACGACGTTTATATTGCCGAAACGTAATTTAAATAAATATAAACAGAATTTAACTAAAAAAGGTTGTATTATTCTATTGAAATATGAGTTCTGAAAGATTTTATAATAATTTATTACAACAGATTATTTTATATATTATATTTCTTTTATCTCTAAATCTATAGAATATATTATAAAATATTTAAATGTATCAGATAGAGAATTTAATTTTCTTTAATATTACCAAGAAAAAATTTCAAAAAATAATATTTAGAACATTTTTTTTCTAGAATCTTGTACTTCCGGTTGTCCAATTGTTACCAAAACCTTTTCAGATCTTCCCATGAATGTCCGATTGGGAAATACGTAGTTAAACAAATATAAAGTCTTATGGTTTTTGAGTAATCGTCCTTCCAACATCCCACACACACACACACACATACACACACACACGCATCCACACACACACACACACACACACACACACACACACACACACACACACACACAGACATCATCGTAAAAATGTTAAAATCGGATTGTAGGGACCTTAAAACGTGCTTATTCAATAAAATCTGGATATGCGATTTTTAGCATGAATCCATTACCTCTCTTAGCGAGAGGTAAAAAGGGAAGGACAACAATGGACCAAATAGTGCTGCTTTTGCAAGCCAACAACCAGTGCACAACAACGATGTTGCATTGGCTGATCTTCACAACCTTGGCTTCTAAATTGTCTAGCTGTCTCACTCCCAAACTTAAACAAAAATTAAGGACAATGAAGATAGGAAAATTCCAACTTCAGACTATTTTGAACAAAAAAGAATATTATTTTTTTCGAGGGTATAAACTTTTAAAGAACTGAAAAGTGTATTATGGTTAAGGGCGATTATATTGAAAAAGAAAAATAATAACTTTCTTAGAATTATTAGGCATAGTTCTATATTTTCATTCCGTAAATTTTTAACCTCTCCTCGTACACAAGTAATTGGAAAATCAACAGCAGGGAGAAAAATCATTTCTTCAATGTTAATATTATGCATGTAAAATTATTGTTACTTCCATAAAACTAGGCTATAAAAATGTACATTAAAATTGATCCTATCAGACGAGTATATTGATTCTACAAATTTGTATAATACCAGAGATAAATATTTTTCATTACAATACTCGTATTACAAATCATGAATGCCTTTTGAAATTCCAATTATTAATATTAATGAGCAAATAATACTCTAGATATTAATTAAAATTCTAATAACACAGCATTAACATATTGGCTAAAATCCGCTGAGGACCTCTTAAAACGACAAAATTATTTTCAGTGACACGAAGTAAAGGAAAATTAATTTTCATATTGTGATATCATGATTTTGTTGGCAATTCCCGGAAAACAAATTAAAATCGTGATCCAATAAATTACTATAGTGAAATAATTAAATATCGATTCGCAACTCGATAACACGAGTCCGCGATTTTCAACCTGTGGCATGGCATAACCGTCCCTGCGGACCTTGTACATGACAAGATAAAGGAATTTTTAATTAAGTCCAAATAAAGTACAACCTACCAGATGCAATTAGCAAGAATTTTTTGTTATTTTAATAAGGGGATTGAATATCAACGTCAGATTTTCTCCATTTGAATTTTTACACAATAGAACACATTCCTCGCACCTAAAGTATAATGAAAATAATTGAAATATAAGATATAACAAAGGTTATATTCTACTGTAACGCAACTGAAACAAAAAAATATTTTTTAAAAACACGCATTTCAAGAGCTAAGATTTCGTCTTGAGTCATGTCAACCATGCCAGAGGTCCTAACAACTCTGAGGAACCTGGTAGACATTTAGGAAACTAGGATTATACGGTACAGACAGGAATCAAGATCAAATGAATATCAAATGGCATATTCTTGTAATATATATATTTTTTAAATGGTACTCATTTTTTAAAAACAAATGTAAAATTTCACGGTGTTTCTCATTAAATTTGCGCGATACCATTTTTATGAGTTAATAAAAAAAAAATTACCGGATTAAGGTAAATATTTCCGGTGACTGTTCGAAGTGATAACAGAGCTACCTTCTACTGAAATCGCTTACTTGTTTGGTACGCGGTGTGAGGAGGGGTTTGTTTATAAACAGCATAATTATGTCTGACTCATTTCTTATTTTATTGATGTTTGATGTTTATATTAGTTATCTACGTTGTTTATTACTATTATTTCGCTTGTATAAAAGGTAACACAGCCACTACACTGGTGTTCAACGTTTTTGAGGAGCTATCAGTAAATACTACACCACATTCTTGCCGCGATAAATTATGTATGTATATTTAGTAAAAAAAGTGCAGTGTTTGCAATTATTATTGGTTATTTGTCTATAGTAATGCTGTTCAGATAGTTGGAGCATGAAGTGAAATCCATAAAATCTTAATCATCTTTGGCATACCGCACCGCTAGATTAAGTATTGTTCGATATAAATCCAAAATTTTAGTCAACTTGGCCAGTTCCGATCGGAATTATTGAACTCCAAAGTTTTCACCAGTTCCGATTGGAGTTATTGAACTCAAAATTTTCACCAGTTCCGATTGGAGTTATTGAACTCCAAAGTTGGAAGATTTAACATGGCGAGTATAGGGAAACTCAAGAAATCATCGACATAATTGGCTCTAGAATCGGGAAAACCTATAAACTTTTGACTAAAAACTAGGTGAATATAAATGAAGGTCTGGGGAAAAAAACTAGTAAAAAAATCTGTTGTGGCCAGCACAATACCTTCCGTCAATCCTGTGTATTTTGTATAAATTCTATACATAAATTTTCTTCCAAAAGATTCTAAATTTCCAGTAAAATTATTTCATAAACAAACTATGCAACTTGCACTTGACACTAACATCTTCTTCTTCTTCTTTAGCTTTTCCCATTCGTTAGGGATCGCTATTTTTTATTTTCTTCTTCCATTCATTTCTGTTTTACGTGTCGTTCTCATTCAGTTCCTTTTCTCTCAAGTCTTCCGCAATAGTCCTTCCATCTTATCTTTGGTCTTCCTCTGTTTCTTCTACCTTCTATTACTAAGCTATTCATTCTTCTTCCAATATATTCTTCATTTCTCCTCATGACATTTTCAAACCAATGTAATCATCTTTCTTGTATCTTTTTATAAACTTGTAACACTAGAGTTATTTCCTTACCTATCTCTCCGTGTCTTCCCCAACATCTACTTCAACATCCTCATCTCTGCCACATTAATTTACTTTCTATTGATACTGACATCTGTCAATTTGAATTATATCCGAAACTTTCGTCACACAAACACGCACGCACGCACGCACGCACACACACACACACACACGCGCACGCACGCACACACACAAACATACACACACACATATATACAGACATCATCGTAAAAATGGTAAAATCGTATTATAGCGTATACATGCTTATTCACTAAAAACTCATCATTGAATTTTTTGATCAAAGACAATACCTTCGCCTTACCTAAAGGTGACGGAAGGTAAAAAACATGCATCACCATCTGGTTTCAAAGATGTAACAAATTTAATTGAAAATTCATCAGATATTTTCAATTTCTGAAGTTGTCACGCGCATTCTTGGTAACACTGCCGCCCACGTTTTGAGGAACATCCACGATGATTTCTAAGTTTCTGTATTTTTCTTTATTTTGTTAACTTCACAACCATTAGCTGTTGCAATACCTAGCAAAATAAACATAATATGCAAATAGCCATGTGACTTGAAGCAGACAGGCAACTCTTGAGTATGCCTATATTGCTCGACACGGAATCAATAGATGGCATTGCTTTCATGAGCCAGCTACCTTAAGAGTAATGGTCAGTCAAGGCTTAAATTTTAAGTGACCTTTAAAAAAAAAATCTGATGTGACCAACACAATACCTCCCGCCATTTAATTTTTATTAATTTAAATACATATACCAATGGGGAGTCGTCGCGTGCCTGATGTCTGGTTGCGAATCTGGGGAACCCGATTCGATCCCGATTAACGTTAAATATTTCGAATTTTAAATGGCACAAAATTGTCCCCTGTGTTGTTGCACTCTACACGCCAGCAATGAGGCGACTCTTGGTAAACGCCCGTACGATATAAATATGTCACTATCATTACCGAAATCTGTGTACAAAGCAGAGTTAGCACACCCAGCAATGGGTAATATACCGTGATAATATATTTACATATTTTTTTATTTAAATCCATACCTCCATATTTACTAATGCTAGAAATTATGTATATTAAATTCCTTTCCATATAACTATTGTCCTCTTTACAATTTTCGTTTTAAAACGTTATTATTATTAATTTGAAATTATGTATATTAAGTTCCTTTCCATATAACTATTGTTCTATTTACAATTTTCTTTTTAAAACGTTACTGTCATTAATTTGAAATCATTATTTTTTCGACAGTAACATTTATCTGTCAGTTACAAACATTTGAGCTCAAATGTGTAACCATGCAGTTGTATTTATAGCATAAGTTCCGAGATATAATTTTTATATTACTTTATTTATAAATTTATCCATAAAATACATAGAAAAAGTATTAATGCAAACCTGTAGAAAAAGGAATAATCTTTAATTTTTATAATAACAAATTGCGAAAAAATAACATTAAAAGGTATTTTTTGAAGAAAAACTATTTTGGCCTTCAAGTAAACTGCCATTTCCGGTTATCCATTTGACACCAAAATTTAATGGCTTCTTTCCATATTAGAATAAGGTAGAAATACATTGTTTCAAAAGTTTCTGAATGATGGTAATTGAGTTAGAGTGCTTAGAAGATCTACACACACATACACACATACAAACAGACATCATCGTGAAAATGTTAAAATTGGCTTCTAGGGACCTTAAAACGTGGTCATTTACCAAAATCTCGATATGCGATTTTTAGCACAAACCATATACCTCCCTTACCAAGGGTAGCGGGAGGTAAAAAAGTCTATCGAATTTTGACAGCAATGCACAATAATTCACTTGACATTACATTTCATTCCGGCAATATTGCCAATTTAAGAAACACTTAAAATTTAAGTTGCGTTGGTGAAATCGGTCATTAGTAACTTCTCTTACAGAATTGGAATATGTATTAATAAATTTCTTTAATATAACTCTAATAAATGAACAATTTAGTGAATGTAATGAATACCATTGATTTCCATAAGTTCACATAATGGGCGTCTAATGTATCACGAAAAAAAATATCGTTTAAATAATTACATGATTTTGGCGTAAGTGTGCCGGTTAATAGGCAGCAAACGTGTTAAATAAAATATATGCACAAATAGTAGCTCAAAAGGAAAATTTTAAAAATACATAAAATTTAACAAATATAATATCATTGTCGAAACAAACAATATTTTTCAAATTTATTTAAATTGCAATAGAATGAAAAATAAAATAATAATTGTAATTGTTTTTTTAATTCAATAGTATTTTTGTATTTTGAAATATTTTCTCATTCACATAACATTTAAAACCAATAAAAAACTGTTATTGTTTTCCCCAAATATTGCTGCAAACTGATATATTTGTGCCAATTTAATCCAAACGAATGCACAATGTTTTAAAAATATGCATCCATAATAATTATTCGTTTTCATTGATCGAAAAACTTTTACCCATCCATTAAATTTATAAAAATGCTGTCAATATGTACCTATGAATAAATTAGCTATTTTCACATAAAATAAAATAAATACTTTCTAAATTTATAGCATGAAGCCTGTAAGTACATAACATTTTATTACTCCATAAACAATAGATTCCTTTATTAAAGGTTACAAATAAAAAATATTATACGTATGTATATACAATCAAAATCTAATAATCAAGTAAAGTTGTTAAGAAGAAGGTGCACTTCAAGAAATTATAAAGTTCATTCTAATGAAAAAAATCTGATGTGGCCAGCACAATACCTTCCGTCAATCCTGTATATTATGTATAAATTCCATATATAAATTTTCTTGCAAAAAATTCTAAATTTCCAGTAAAATTATTTCATAAACAAACTATACAAATTGCACTTGACATTGACATCTTCTTCTTTAGCTTTTCCCATTCGTTAGGGGTCGCTAGTTTTTATTTTATTCTTCCACTCATTTCTGTTTTGCTTGTCGTTCTCATTCAGTTCCTTTTCACTCAAGTCTTCATCTCTCCTCATGACATCTTGTATCTTTCTAGAAACTTGTAACACTAGAGTTATTTCCTTACCGTATCTTTCCGTGTCTTCCCCAACATCTACTTCAACATCCTCATCTCTGCCATATTCATTTACTTTTCATTGATACTGACATCTGTCAATTTGAATTATCTGAATATATTAGTAATTTTCATGGTTAGCATAGCTAGCTGATTTATGAAATTTAATATCTTTATAATTCTTTAACTTTATATTGTTGAATATGAAGTATAAAATGCAATCAAATAGTATAGAGAACAATATATTCTTTAAGCACAATAACGTTAAGTGTGAATAAATCATATTTAACTGTTAAAATCTTCAAATGAGGCATTTTAAATTATAACTTTTATATCCAAACAGAAATTTAATCGAAAAACTAGTATGTTATAAAAGACTAAACGGATTTTATATAAAAATTTGAAAATTATTTACCACCCAGATTTAATTTTATTGCCCCTAGAAAATTATAATCTGAAGATACGATAAATAGGTAGAATTACATTTGACAACCATGTGCAAGCGTTCCAGATGGAGTATCAGTTAGTAACGCCAACTCCCACTTTAATATTAGCGAATAAGAGGTGTTCTTTGGTTAAATGAATTTAAGACATATATTCGAAGGAAATATATTTTAAATGGGCATTTTACGTCAAAAGCATGAAAAGTTTAAACAATATAATATGTAATACTTTTATTTTAAGAAAGAAATATAGTAATTTGTTTTGCAGATCCGATTTGGAGTTTAGAATTAGTATTATATCTCAAAATATCTTATTACTTTTATACTCGAATGTACCACTAAGTCTAGGAAAACTTCAAAATTAAAATTATTTTGAAAGCGTTTGTTTAGAAAAAGATATAAGACTTACTAGGCATTATTACTAATAACAATGTAAATATAGAAGCAAAATATATCCTATCGCCTTTCCTTTGAAATAATGATGATAAACAGTCTAAAAATTAAAATGAGTTATTTGAACCCAAATTTCAAATAATATATGAATGGAAATAATAAGAATATATAAATATTTATTTAATGTATTACCGATTACATTTTCAGATAAAAATTGTATAACACCAAATATTAAAATATCTCCGTCCTTGTCGACGTTGCCACAGTTATTCTTCAACATTCATCCTTTAGTATGATTTAATTGGAATACGACACTTGTGCATGTGTTAGTGCAAGTGGTACAGTTGAAAGAAATACTTTTCTAGGAAAAAATAAAGAAAATTCATTTATTACAGTGTTTAATATTAGCTTTTAACTACTCGTATTTTTATATAATCTGTGTATATAATGTAATGTTAAAATATAAGTTCATGCAAATATAAACTGCATGAGTAAATGAATAAACTAATTTATTGGATGTAAAAGTTGGTTTGTATAGGGAACAGTCCTTGCGCCTATCCTGTTTACAGTTTGTATAAATAACCTTACTACTCACTAATATAGTATTCCTGTGCTCTATACGCCGATAATATCACTGTAATCATTTCAGGCATAAACAATAATAATCTAAATAATAATACTAAATACTGCATTCTAGAATTAACATTGCGCCAACTCCCCTTACCACCCTATAAGTTTAAGTCCAGTACAGACGAACAGACATACACAATAAGGTTAGGTCTTTTCTAGGTTAAGATGTTTCTATTAGCATATATGTACAAGGCGTACATTAAAAAAATATATACGGAGTTAACATGAACAATCAGTTTTTTAGACTACAGAAACCTATATAATTAATTAATTACTTATCGAAAACCTATACCAATGTGCTACTATCTACGTTGGCCGTTGGCAGAATGCTGTTAGCTCCGCTCTTCAAAAGTCAACGCGGACATGATCATTGCTGCATTTCATTGTCCGTGATACGTGATTTGTACAAAACTTGACTGATTGTAGGTATGATATGTATCAATAATTGTTTTATTGAACATACAGTACTCCTGGCAGTACCCTAAAATAATAATAAAGAAATATAAACACTAATTAAAGACTAAGAATATTATTAAACACGCTAAGATTACTTATTTCACTATTAATTTATAACAATAACTATTTATTTCATTAAGCGTGTAAACTCGTTGTCGACTAACGTCGAGACTAACTTGTTGACTAACTTGTAGACTATTTATTTAAATCACCATTCATTTCACAACATTCAACTGTCTGATTTCAACTAACTGTACTCCCTCAACTGAATTACCGCCTTATATGTCCGCTTTACATTTATCGAGAGTATTCTCGAATCTTCGATGCGATAACGATATCGAATACAAAAGTATCTCTTGAGCGCGAGTAATGAGCTTATTTCGAAGTTTGTTTATTGTTTTGTTTGTTTGTTAATTACCCTTCCGACTCGTCTAGTTCGGTCTGACTAGTGACGCAGGTCGCGGGCTCACTACACTCAATGTCGTCGGGTGAGGGCATGCTACAATATTATTTCGATAATTATTTCTACTCATATATTAACATTACCTAATCGAAACCCAAACTCTTGCGCCTGAAAATCTCGGGCCATTATACTCGTTATTAATCACATTAGTTTGTAACAGGAACTAGTGATTAATGGTGATTAGCAAACACTTGACTAGCAGTGTTTTAACTCTGTCAATCGTTTATTGATTATATTAGAGAAGAATATTTCAAATAATACTTATAGAGAAATTGTACATACTAGCCAATGGGTGGTAGCGTAAAAAAATATGATTATGGATTATTTCAGAGAAAAATATTTCAAATAAAAGTTTAATTTTTCTACCTATAGTGTTATTTGAAGTCTTTTTTTCTCTAAAATAATCCAGAGTTAAAACACTGCTAGTCATCTCCTCCCTAATTATCCATAATCACTTGTTATGCTATATGCTATAGTTTGTTTCAAGATATTTGCAAACGTACCTGCTTCGACTTACGCAGCGGGTGGCTTCTTAAATGGGCTTGATGGGTAAAATGACAGGGTTGTAACAAATTATTTGAAATTCAGCATACGAAATATTTGTGTAGAATTTAATGTTTCACTTGAATTTTAAGAAATGCAGAACAAAGAATATACAATAAAAAGTTATCAACACATAAATAGAATTTGCACATAACTGAAGTTTCTTTGTCCCATGGGCCATGGTCGCCACATTTTTTTCTGTAATTTCGTCTGAATTTGCACAACCGGAACTGAACAAGTCAACAAACGAATGGCATTACACCAAATTTTCACATATTATAAATACAAGTAGGTATTTTAATTAACGGGATTTTAAGAAAGTGCCGTTACAAATTTTGCTAATCCTCCCCTGACGCATACGAACATTTATACCATGCTGTTTTGCGATGTACCGAGTCATTATCAAGGCAGATAGATTTGCAAATATCTTGAAACACACTATACTAGCCAGTACTATCTACTAATTATATCGTAAATTTTCCTATATTTTTGTTGGATATATTAATTTTGTCTTGAACTTACCTTTTTATTCTGCCATATTTGTCGCTTGATATACTAATTTTAAAGGGTCATTATCATTATAAGTATATTCTCCTTGATATAAATATCTTTCTAGTTTTTCTAAAATATTTTGTTATTTTAAAGTAAAACGAAATAATAATTTAACCAATTAAAGAAGAATTTTGAAATGAATTTACGTCATAAGATTGTTAACTTCATTGCCTAGAAGGATTACAACTATTGTTAAGAAAAAACTGTCAACTTTTACGGCGATGTTAATAAATAATATAAAACTAACATTTCGATTTGTGAAGGTAAATTTTCAGTCTAATTAATATTCAATTTTCAAGTACATTATAATGTTGAAATATTTTCATTTTAAAAATAAGTAAAGGATTTTTAAACAATTATTACGAATTCTATTATTACCGCACGATAAATGAGTTTTTAAGTAGGAAAGTAGGGCAATTGAAACGATGCTATATATGAAATAACTTCTTTTTATTCTACAATTCATTCTTGGAACTGAAAATAGGAGAATAATTGATAAAATTGTGTGCTATTCAGAGAATGTAGTGATGCTACTTTACTTTGTACATTACGGTACATTGTATGCTCCACAAAGAAAAATGCAATAGTTTCCTTGATGCATGTTGCCCATATTTCATTTCTAACAAACCTTATAGACTCCATAATGACAGGGTTATGATGTAAAAAAGAAATTTACGTCAAATCCACGTATAGTATTTTTTTATAACTTGACACTGAATCAATTTTACTAGCTATTAAAGCAAAACATTTAACAAACTATAAATTGTTTGCAATAAATCACTAACCGCAAATAAAATTCTACATAAACCTATAAAGTTTATGCGAATTTTATATGCGAATCCCACGGTAATTCTAACTGGGAGTACGAATATATTTAGTAATGTCAGTAATGTGGATGTCTGCTCCAGGTCAATCAGATATAAAGAAGTTAAGGAGAGAAAATGAGCAGCTCCGCAAGGAAATATGGTGCCTGAGGGACGAATACGAGAAGCTGGACAAATTGCTAAAAGAAAAAGCGGAAAACACTTCGTGCTCCAGCTGCACTAGCGACACGGTGAGTAGAAGAACTAATTAACTTATAACTCCATTTGCCTCTAATTTCATAAACGCTTAATTCACACTCCACTCCTGTGCTATGTGTGATCAAATTACAACTATAATTGTAATTTATATCCGCAACACCACTTGCTTTCTTTAAATTATATTTGTCTGCAAGCTAATTTTAACTCTATATTTCAATTTCATTGCTTTATTTTCGAAATAAATGCACTTACTACTGCATTCCTATTCCTACACACTGTTTTAATTCAAATTTTATTAGTTCTGTTGATTTCAATTATTTGAAATCGTTATTTCTCTTTAGACCTCATAGTTATGTACCTATTAATATCACATGAATCTGAATAATGTTAGTTTCAGCAAAACTAATTTTATTTAAAATAATATAACGGCTCGTGTTTTCCACTTCTTAATAAAATTTCTAATAAATTGATTTAGCTAATAAATAATATTTATAGAGTTTCTCCTCTTATTTGTTATTAAGTAGCTAGTAGCTTACAAATGCGTTTATTTCACATATAAATTATTAGCTAGTTAAAGTTCCCAACAAATTGTATTCACCTAATAAATAATTTCACATTGCTATTAGGTAGATTATTAAGATTATTGGGAGATTGAAATTACAAGCCTTAATCTAAAATCTTATTATACAACATACATGATAAATTTTTGTGAAATATTTACCTCACAATTAATACATGAATCATATAATGGTGAGTGTTAGTTAATGTTCTTCAAAATAATTTAACTACCGATAGCCAAGTATCGAGTACACGTAAACTCGATCGGATTGATCCGATGTATAAAGTGTTCGTAAACTCCAATTAGTCAAATCGAGAGATCCGATCAAAAAATTTGAACCCTGATCAATGTGCAGGGGGTGCGGGGTTAGCATAAATTGCATGCGCACATTAAAAATTGCAACAGTTTGTTGTGCTTTAGACAGCGTATTTACTTTTCCTCGAGAATTTTTGATTAGGGAATACAATACGGGAATCCCAAGATCCCGAAAACCGGGATATCGTACAAAATTTAGCTAGTATTCAATACCGGTATTAAACATAAAAATACCGGGTTTTCAGCACATTTTTTAGGAAAAACAAAATACTATATAATGAGTACACATGTATATTATTACTATTAGTTATTAAGTAGGTACTTATATCATTAAAATTATTTTATTGGAGTTGGCTAGCTTTTTTCGTTGGTCCATGAGATCGGGTACGTGTACGGAAGGGTTACCTAGACATGTCTTAAATTTTCTGATATTAAGAAAACATATTTTAATTTTGTTACCTACTACATTTATATTTCGTGATTAATGTGTACACAACAAAGACATTACAATTACAAATATAAAACTATTATTTTTGGCTGAGTTTGACTTTCACTTAATCATATACCATACCCTTCCATTTCCAATAATAATTTTAACAATACCTGTATTCCGGTTTTTTTAAGATAAAAATACGAAAAGCGGCATTCAATTTTTCAACAGTTTACGTAGTCTGATATTTCGATTCAAATCTAAAGTTATAAATCAATTCTAATATTATTGTGGCTTAATGTAAGAAAAACCAATGTCAATTATTTACCAAAATAAGATTGTGTAAACATAGTGGTCAAAGTGGACAAAAAAAGGTAACGGGATATAGTTATCGAATATAAATTATTAAACGTACCTATACCTCGCTCAACGAGAGAACATACCCGATCACGTCCCAATTTTGTATTATTATTTCATTCTTACTATTATTATATTCTTTATTTCTATTATATTTGCAGTACTTTAATTATATGAATCTAAAAATATCAATACATACAACTCTGGTATGACTTCCCCCGCCAAATTTTATAGTTGCTTGAGTGTACCGTTCTCTCGTTAAACGATATATAGTGTTAATGAATTTATTGTTATATATTATATTGTATATATTTTTAAACTTTGATAACCGTTTATTACATAAAATACCTAGAAAAAATAATAATATAAATAAGTATGCCAATGTCACAACGCGATTATATTTTTATATTTTAATATAATCTAACAAAAAAAAAATATTATTTCAATCATTTCGTTTCACATTAACCCTCTCGACATTATCTAAAAGCAAAAGAAAAGAATAAAAGTAAAATATTTTCAAAATAATTTCTCTTAATATGAAATTTTCACTCGCAAACAAATTAATGTACAGAAATTCTCTCTTTCAGAATGCTTAGGTAGGTGTTAATCGTTTCTCACACTTTAAATCAATGTTTAATATTGGTCAACTGGAGGTCCATTTAAAGATATAAACTGGAAGTCGTGTTTAAAGCTAACTTGCTTCTTAAACTAGACAATATTGCTTAATGATCTTTCGTATCACAATCGACATTGGTTTAATGTATTTACTGCAGATCTTAGTGCTTGTAAATCTCCAAGGATATTATCACGATTTTCACTGAAATAAAATTAGTTGATTTAAACCATTTAAAGTATAATTATTTGATCTATTGGGAAGCCCTTATTGAATACCTACAATGCATCACATAGAAGTTAAGAGAAGTACCTACTGTGTCTATAAAGGCAGTCTATATAACTTTTAATTAAATAAATTAATCTCTGTTTTCAGATAAATCACGATAGATAATAAATTCTAGACTTGTCCTGTTTTTATCAAAATATTTATCATAGCCAATATGGTCGTACGAATTTGTGAATAAAGTGCTACACTTTAGATCGAACAAACTAAATACAAAATTGGTTTCATGTACATGTTATTAACCAGGAACATACCAAGAATATGACCAGAAAGGCAAATCGAGAAGTAGGCAGGTGAATCTAAGATGAATAATTTTTTATCAAACTTGAGCCATGTTGAACGCAATGCAAACAAGTTATTAAGAGAGTTACCTCCTGTTCTATTCTAGCTATTTATACATCCCCTAATCCACTCCCAAAAAGATTCACAATCGTAGGAGGAGCGAGTATTTATATCCAAATAATCTAGTGACCTATGTATTTCTTCAGAAAAACAAACACATAATGATGTATTAACGCGATAATTTTTTTTATAAATTAATCAACCTCGTATCTGTTATAGTACCGATCAGATTGTAAGTATACAGAATTACACACCCATATACCTATACGTAATAAGAAATATACATTCAGATCCATACCTATATGTATTTTAAATAATAAAAAAAAATATAGTTAAAAATAATTTTAATTTTTAACTACAAAGATAATTCAAAAATTGATTGTTCTAGACAAATTTGGAATAACCTTTACAACTCACTTATATGAAATAATATGCTATATTTTTTATTTTATTACTGAATTCAGCAAACAAGTTTATATATAAAATAACAAAAACATTTTACTCACATGATCAACTATTTCCTGCGTAATTCAACTTTTTTGATTTTTTGCTCTAAAAAAACAGCCACTTCCTTATCACTCTATTGTAATTATGTAAATAAGAATGCGAACCTGGTGGCGAAATTTGGAACTAAAACAAAATAATTATTTTTTTATTCGTATACTTTTACAAAAGCGAGTACAGTTTATATGTTAGAAAATAGGTAATAGAACTAATATTTACAATTAAGTAGTGAAATATCCTTGGAAATATTCCAATATCTCATGAATGGGATCGAATTTCTATGTAATAACACCATTATATAGAAATCTTTTGTTTATACTATTATGAATTTTTTTGAAAAATGTAAGTTGTACATACATCAACGTAAGTTCAAAAATATTAAAAACTATTTTTGTTTAATAATACTAAATACTATATTGCATATATTATTTTATTTACATTATTCTATCTTGTACCACATATCGCGTATATATGCTATTTTTTTTTTAGATTAAATACAATAGTCTTTATCCCCGAGTTGAAAATGTTGCTTTCCATTTGAATATTGTGAATATGTCTAGTGTCTAGTGCATCTGTATTTAATCCGGAATGTAACATTCAGACATCGGTATACGATGTCAAAATTGCTGACATATGACAACACTTGTCACACTGAAAGCATATGGTCTCTATCGGGCTTTGTGCTCTACAAATCAGATAGTCAAGCCGAAGCCTTCAGTTTGAATCGCGACGAAAAACAAACTTCATATATGTACAAAAAAACTTGTTACTAAATACAATCAGTTATACGAAATGGAAAATATTAACAGGTACTATACACAAATAATTATTTTTTTCTCTCAATCCCAATATAAATAATAAAACGATTAATATTTAAGAGTTCAGATGCACCACTGTTTAAATTTCAATTTTATGCATAAATATAGCTGTCGCTGGTATGCAGAGAACTTGAATCAAACAAAAACTGCTTTCTAAACAAAATGGCCCGTACTACGATCACGGTTTTAACTAAAACGCTGTTTTAAAAAATGTCAAATTCAAATTTCAACATTTAATTTTGCACGTATGTTTCAAGATCGATTTTTTAAAAAATATTTGCTTGAATACAAACTATGTTCTGCTTTTAAAATCTAACACTTCTTAAAACAGCGTTTTAGTTAAAACCGTGATCGTAGTACGGGCCAAAATGTATACTTAATACTTTTCATGTTTGGATGTCATTAGACAAATTAATTATTATAAAGAACAAAGGGAAAACAACCATGCTGAAGAAAGTAAAAGTAACAAGTACCCACATGAAATCTACGGCAATTTTTACAAAATTGGGATTATACGACGAAAGAGAACGTTTTAAACACTGATTAATGTTCATATCGGAAAATTCGAATTGTGACAAATATGTAATCTAAAACTAAAACAATACATTTATTGTACATTTTAGAACACAGAGTACCTACTTTTCTTTTATGTATATCTATCCCAATACAATTCTTAATTTCAAATATAAATTATTTTCAATATTTCATTTCATAAGATATAAATCATGGGGTCTCGTGGCCGCGTGCCTGAATGTTTAGTCGCGAATCTGGGGAACCGGGTTCGATCCGATTGACGCCAAATATTTCGAATTTTAAATGGCACAAAATTGACCGTTGCGGTGCACTCTCCTCGCCAGCAATGCGTGCCCATAAGGTAACACCTGGTAAACACCCGCAGGGTACAAATATGTCATCATTAGTACGGAAATCTGTGTACAAAGCAGATTAGCATACCCATTGTATCTTAAGTTTTGTAGATTTCATCTTTAACATAACCCCATAAAAAAAAGTCCAGGGGATTAAGGTCTGGTGATCTTGCGGGCCACGGAATAGGACCATAAGTACCAATCCACCGATTTGGAAACCGTTCGTTTAGGTAATCCCTAACTTGACGCGAATTGTGAGCTGGTGCACCAACTCCCAACTCAGCTACTGGTATGTCTTCCAAAATAATACCCAGCATATTTTGAATTAAATTCAGGTATCTGTTACCAGTCAATGTACCTTCATACATGTGTACGTAAATATTATCACTGAATGGAACACCAAACATTTATATTAAATTTTCGCTGGAAACATCTCTCGTACAACAACAGGATTTTCTCGGCTCCAGTAGTGTGTGTTTTTTCTATTTGACATACCATTATTAGAAAAATTGGCTTCGTCAGTCCAAATAATTGATTTTAAGATATCTGGATCCTCATTTATCAATAAATTACAAAATTCTAATCTTCGCTCACGATCACCAGGATGTAAATGGTGAATTTTAATCATTTTGAATGGTCTGTATTTATGTTTCTTTAAAATCCTATGGATCGTGCCCACACTTAAATTACACTCAGCGGCAGCCATTGTAACTGAAGCTGTTGGATTAGCTTCAAAATATGCTAATATATTTATCTCAGCTTCTTGATTTTGTACGCTAACTCGCTTCGATACGAATGCATCCGTATTAGCGCGCAGTGCTAATTCTAATTTTCTAAAATACTGACGACAAGGAACTCGCCGCTCAGGATAACGTTCCCTATACGTATTCTTTGCAGCAACAGTATTTTTCAGAGATAATATGAAAACTTCGTACATATCAATTTTTCTTCGTGCGTCAAATTCATTTTAACACAAAAGAAAACAAGAAAATCCATAAACGAACTACTTTGACATGTGATACAAAACAAAATATTCAATTGTTTTCGTCATGGCTCTCTGATTACATGTAGAAATAAATATGAAAATAATAATTTTTCTTTTGCATTTTTCTCGTTTTTTTCATTATATAAGGGTATAAACATTTTATATCGTTGTATTCAGAAAAAAATGCTAAATCGAATAGGTTCTCATTTAAAATTAAAAAGTTGAATTCTGTATTTTGAGAACCACTGGTTGAAAATAATTTTTGTAATGCACATTTTAATAGTCTTATAATATAGAAATTGTTTGCTAATTTAACCGACTTCGTATCTCTTACGGTTCTCGAGATAGCAATAGTGAAACACTTAAATTGAACACCCTGTATATTTTTTTATAAATCATTGACTGTCTTTGAAATATTTTTTCTTGTCTAATGCTGAAAAAATCCATAAAATTAATTTTATGTTTAATATCATTCATTACGTTGGTTAGAGCATGAAGTAATGATTCAATTTTTAGCTTAATTTTTAGTTTTCACTTGAATTTGAACGTGGAATATTAGCAAAGTATTTGCATTTGAAATAATTTTATAAAAAAAAAATAAGAATAAATAATATATATCACAATTACGAGTAGGTACATTATTATTACTGTACTGTAGAGGTAAAGAATTGTATGTCCAAAGTATTTGTGAGATCGCCTTTGTAGGACCAAACAAATAAAAATCACCACAATAGATATTTGCTAGATAAATTATGAGATGAAGTGGCGAGTAATTTAGACAAAACAAGTAAATAGAAATGTTTATTTGTATTAAACACATCTAAGTACTATAGCAACAAATAATATTCAGATTATAGATAATTTTAATTCACAATCAGCAAACCAGCCATAATCCATCCATTCTTATCAAAATTTGTAGATATTCTTCATTAGTAGGTTACGTTTCAACTTATTCAGATTCTAATGTACTTGTTTTCATCTGTATGTTTAAAAAATAAATGTTCCATAATAAATACAAGAGTATTGAGTTTTACCTAAATGTAATCACTAGTCGCTCCTCTTGAAGAATTTGCCTAGCATGACAGTTGCATCATATTTTTGTAATTTCGTTTGAAACTTTTGCCAAAATATAATCAAACGTTTTTATCGTCATTCGCATATATTCAAAAAAAAAATGTGGATATTTCGTCAAGTCATTATATATAAATTATGAAATTCCCCAAATTCATATCGTTTGGTATTAATCGGATATGCAGCATATTGACGTTTTTACGCAGAAATTTTCCAACATACCACTTACTAGCATTTTAAGATAATAGTAATTCTTCTTCTTCCGAATAACTGATTTTAAGAAACAGTTCTCCTTAGTAGTTGACAGATAGAACTATACTTTCATCACAGCTCCACTATAAACACACAACGCAGACAGATTTGATTCGCTTTTATCGCCGCCCTTATCGTCGCTCTTACAGCTTTTATCACAGCTCCAACATATTCACACCCTTAGAAACTAGTATAAATATATACCTACCTTGGTAATGACTCGGTACAACCGCAAAACAGCATGGTCTAAATGTTCGTATGCGTCAGGGGAGGATTAACAAAATTTGTAACGGCACTTTCTTAAAATCCCGTTAATTAATATACCTACTTGTATTTATAATTTGTGAAAATTTGGTGTAATGCGATTCGATTGTTGACTTGTTCAGTTGCGGTTGTGCAAATTCAGACGAGATTACAGAAAAAAATGTGGCGACCATGGGACAAAGAAACTTCAGTTTTGTGCAAATTCTATTTATGTGTTGATAACTTTTTATTTTATGTTCTTTGTTTTGCATTTCTTAAAATTCAAGTGAAACATTAAATTCTACACAATTATTTCGTATGCTGGATTTCAAATAATTTGTTACAACCCTGTCATTTAACCCATCAAGCCCATTTAAGAAGCCATCCGCTGCGTAAGTCGAAGCAGGTACGTTTGCAAATATCTTGAAACAAACTATAATCCAGGACAAACGATCCTTTAACATTATATAATTTATATTCATGGTGTATTGCAGACCATTATCTCAGTTTTGACAAAAATATGACATACAATCTTTACCTCTAAGTGAGCCTCTAAGGTACAAATTTATATTATTAGTCCTCAGGTTAAAAATGAACTGAACTGACGTCAAAACACTATTATGACCGATAGACAATGAAATCGTACGTTAGAGATTCACATCATTTGTTATGATTATAAATAAATATGTAGCCAAGAAAAATGACAAATATTTAACTTAAACTTTATCTTCGTCCATAAAATAATCAATCAGGTTTTATACATATTGTCATTCTATGTACTCTACAAATAACCTAAAGTTTATTTTAAATTTGAAACAACACATACAAAATTGATGGATTATTTGAACTTAAAATATCTCGTTTACTAAAAATGTTGAATAATCACTACTTAGTAACTTGGAGAATATTTTATAACTTTATAGTTGCAATTATCGATAACACTATATGTATCTATAATACGAGTACAAATAAATAATAATTATTATTATAGGTATATTCACTTTTAAAAACTATTTTCAAAGAATGACGAAAATGACTAGTTACCGATCCATGTACACATTGCACAATACAAGAGAAATATATCTATGGCCTAAAAAAAATCAATTTCAATTGTTGATTAGCTGTATAAGTGGCTAAATTAACGCCATATCTTTATCGAGATTTTTATACACCAGAACCAGAATAACCAAATTCTAACTGTAAAGGAACTTATAATAATCGAGTCGACACCAATTTCATGTTATAAAACAAGAAAGTATTTATTGTAATAATAATAAAGTAATTGTTTAAATCAG
Source organism: Harpalus rufipes (assembly GCA_951394225.1). Lineage (NCBI taxonomy): Eukaryota > Metazoa > Arthropoda > Insecta > Coleoptera > Carabidae > Harpalus > Harpalus rufipes. Next base: position 42,568,534 of record OX596276.1, on the reverse strand, counting down.
ATAATAAGTACATACATATACATACATATAAATCACGCGTGTCCCACTTAGTGAGTTAGCACATACCCGAAAACAATAATAACAACAAAAATAAAAGTTCAGTTGACTCACACTACTCTTTTACCAACATTCTTACTAACCGTACATCATACAACAAATAATTAATTTAGTGATGCACGGACAAGACGAGAGTACTCTCGCACCTTGCCTCGTCGATATTTTACCATTTTTCGCCTCGAATGCATTATAACAAATGCATTAGTCGAGATATCTCATGCATCTCGTCTCGTATTGTAACAAGGCTATAGTCAAATTTTTTGACTCTGTCGGGTACAGTAATAAAACTATAAATGAACTATAAATATCACAATTATGATAAAGCGGCATATCCTTTACTTTCTGTAGTATAATACTGTTTGGCTTCGGCCCATATTTTTGAGCCGCTCTATTCATGCATTGAATCAAACGTCTACCAGGTATGTATAGGAAAATATAGTCAATTATGCCGCTTTATCATAATTGCGATATTTATAGTTCATTTATAGTTTTATTACTGTACCCGACAGAGTCAAAAAATTTGACTATAGCGTTATGCGAAACGAGAACGAGATTACAGATCCGAAAACGAAACGAGATCGATATTTTACATTTCTCGTCTCGTCTCGCGTATATCACTAGATTAATTACTAATTAATACTGCCGAAGTCTTATAGAAAGATAATATCGGTATTATTATCATATAAAGTGGATTTTATATCATTCATTATCAAAAATACTAAATATTAACATGAATTATTCATACATTAAATAAGAGATATACCTTTGATTGAATAAAGATAGAATATAATTTATCCTACTAAATATGTGTATAATTAAATAAAAAAATACCTCGAAAAATACTTACAATAGCCATTATTTGACAGTGGGGTCAATCACAATTTTTTTATTTTTTTTTTACCAATTTGGGATCTTCGGCGACTATTGCACGAATAGTCGCAATATACGACGCTAAATTTTATTAACAAAATTATAAATGAAAAGTTTTATATTTATGAGAAATCTTGACTGAAACATGATTTAAATTATGTAGTTTACGTTTCATTAGTTTAATAAAACAAAATGAATTTTGTTTTTTTGTACGACCTCATTATTCGTACAAAAAATTACATGTTATTAAAAGTAAAAAATCATATACTGAATAAATTTCTGTGTAAACAATAGAATTGAAACGAATTTATCATTAGATTCACATGTCACCTTTAACTACATACCCACTGCCCGTATAAAATGTTTCTTTAAACAATATTCTGTTCTATCATTGTACATACTCATTTATCATGTACAGTAATTTGTCACAGCACTATTATTATTTATAAAGTTATTTTCAAACCTAAACTACTTTACATTTACAATGATATATGTATGCGATGTCCACATAATTACATACTCCAACAACTCTTTTCAACAGTTGAAACAATATCTTGTTTAAGCTTAATAGTGCTTTTATTAATAAAATAAATAATACAAAGTTAGCGCTATTCATTTTCACCATTACAAACTGACGCTTTTAAGCTAGCAGTGAATTTAAAAAACTTTTTAATTTTCAAACAATTTAACCACATAAATTGAAATGCTTTCACATTATCAAAAAATAATTACTGCGTATACAGGAAACACTTTTGACACACTGATTGACATTAAAACATTAAAAGTGTGATTTTATTGGCTAGTATTCGATCCGTCAATAAATTATTCAATTTGTTTTTTACATAGCACTCCTATGCAAAATAATGACAATAACGATTGAAATAACATTTATTTTAAAATAATTATAAAAATAATATAACACTAAACAATCGACGAAAAAAATGTGTTCAATACGACAAAAATGCAGATTCGGCTTTACCTCGTCCATGAAACTGCCGCGGCAGTTAATCCGCTATACTTTTTGCCATGTTCAAAAAGTAACTATTTATTTATATCCAATTAATTTTGTTTCCTTTGTTAATAATAATAATTTATTCTTCCGAAAGGTGACGGAAGGTATTGTCTTTGGTCAAAAATTCAATGATGAGTTTTTAGTGAATAAACATGTTTTAGGGTCCCTATAATACGATTTTACCATTTTTACGATGATGTCTGTATATGTATGTGTATCTGAGTGTGTGTGACGGATCGCATAACTTCAATACCACGATTCCAAAAGTTACAATTGTTTCGTATTCCTCAAGTTTACATCCAGAAGAACAAGTGATTAGATTTTGGTTATAATTGGTCAACCGGAAGTACCCTCATTTGAAGATTTTAACAGTTAAATATCATTTATTGACATTTAACGTTATTATAACTTAAAGAATATATTATTCACAATACGATTTGATTGCATATTATACTTCATATTCAATAGATACAGAGTTAAAGAATCATAAAGATATTAAATTTCATAAATCAGCCAACTATGTTAACCATGAAAACTGCTAATATATTCAGATAATTCAAATTGACAGATGTCAGTATCAATGAAAAGTAAATGAATGTGGCAGAGATGAGGATGTTGAAGTAGATGTTGGGGAAGACACGGAAAGATACGGTAAGGAAATAACTCTAGTGTTACAAGTCAAGTACAATTTGCATAGTTTGTTTATAAAATAATTGTACTGGAAATGTAGAATCTTTTGCAAGAAAATTTATGTATGAAATTTATACATAATACACAGGATTGACGGAAGATATTGTGCTGGCCACATCAGATTTTTAATGTTGCAAATACCTACCATTAATCAAACATATAACATCTATAGTCTTTCATTGAAGCATAAATACTTATTATTTCAATAAAACATATATTACGGTTTCATTGTGAATTAATTAAAAGTAAAAAGAAAATAGTGTAGGTTTTGCAAAATTCTTACAGAAAATTGTTAGACTTTAATGAAGACTATTTTTAAAATAATGCTGTATTAAAGAAAATTTTGCAAGTTTAAGCGCCCCGGAACTTTTTCATGGAAGGCACTATTGTCACCACATATCATTCCAAACTGTCTCTCACTACGAAGAGTGCAATTTTGTTGCAGTACCTATATGAGTTTGATGTGTCCCAAGCACCGTGCGTACTCGCGCTAATCGTTATCTTGCTTTAAACACAGTGCCCAATGCTAACGAGACGTGATTTATTTGATTTGTTCTAACTCAGTGTTTTACATATTTTTAAAAAATGACTGAAATTTTGCTATAATAAAGATTTTCATAACCGAAGGGCCTTTATTCGTCTACGGTCGTATTGTCTTTCGACCAAAAATACGTACAACTTTTCGTTCACGATCGGTTAATATGTGCAAAAAACGGGTCACTCAAAATTTTAAAAATCCAATAACCCTTACACCATCGAAAAGTGAAAAAAAAATAAGTATTTTTTTTTAAATAAAAATCCAATATGGCGTCCATTTAAAATAAAAAAGTTGCTACTATTATCTTGGAAACAACCATCTTGAATTTTATTCTGACATCACTTGTAAGTTTGCCTTATCAAATTATATAACTTTTATATGAAACATGTTTTATATCTTTTATAATTACGGAGTTACTTGACATTTTTTAAATCACGATTTTCAGTTTTTTTAATAACTTTCAAACTGTTCGGAATTTTAAATGTTTCTCAACAGAATCAGAATGAACCCTCAAACTGCACAACATTGCCTATTTAACTGACCTTGTAGCTCTTATAATTTCCGAGATCCCAATAATATACCACTCAATTTAGGACACCTTATATTTGAAGAGCATTTTTATTTACGATATAAATTACAAAAAAGGAAGAGAAAATTATGAATAATTAACCTACTAAGCCAGGTTGTGAAAACAGTTGAGATAATATTGAGTAATATTTGTATTAATTGTTCAAATAATACTTTATTTTTGTAAGATTCTATATTTTGTTACAAAAAAATGTTATCACAACCTACCCGATATGGTTTAGCAGGTTAGTTATTCAAATTTTCTCTTACATTTTTTGTAATATACTTCTTCAATAAAAATGCACTTCAAATATATGGTTAAATTCGTAATTTTACATAAATTCCAAATATATAAAAATATATAGGTGTGCCATTTGAAATATGAAAGTTAATGTCATTTCTGGCTAAATTGTTTTGCATATTCTCCTTGAATAAAATACATGAAAAAGTTGTAAAATATTAATTTTGTAATTTCTTACATAATTTAAAAATTAAAGTACAAGTGTTTTACATCGTTGTAATTGTAAAGAGAGAAAAAATGCATATTTAATGGTATCACAGCCCACTGTGAACTCCATATGAAAATTGAAAGTTAATATGAATTTCTCGAAAATGGTAAGAGATAATTTTTTTTTAGGGCGCCTATGAATTCCACGTACAAAAGTGCTTATAGAAAATGCAAGTTAAAATTTAGTTTAAATTCACATAAAAAAGTTACAAGCAAAAAACGAAAATAGAAAAAAATACATTTTTGCCCATACCTAGTGACCTATTCTTTTTTTCCGAACAAGCAAAACACCACTAAAATGGCCCACTAATGGGGCAACTTTTGTCTAATTTAACCAGACTCGTAGCTCTTACGGTTCTCGAGATCCCAATGCATTCATACCTTAAATGGGACACCCTGTATATCAAGAATATCAAAAAATAATTATAAATAAAAAAGTTATTTCAAGTGGCTCGTTTTTCTGTGTCACCTGTATAGTCGCCTCCAATGTTGGGGAATTTAATGTGAACTTAGCGACGCGTCGCTCAGCGGCGAAACATTGTAGTCCTCCCGTTCAACAATGTTATGCCCACACAATTTTCACATAATACTAAAAACTAACAAACGTTATAATATAGTAATACCTAATAAAATTCCAACATTTATTATCAAGCAATAATTTTCTTTAAAAAAATGTTAAAAATAGTCTTATAAGGGTATACTTAAAATAAATACATGCTTGCTTCTGATATAGTCATTATTCTTTACAAAAAATTCTGTGAAATATGTAAATAATTACACTTAATTTAAACAAATTCTCTGGTTTCCATAATTTTCTAGAATTACAATTAGAGTAATCTTATCTATTCTCTATATATTTGTGTAGCACACAAACAGTAATTTGCAGAAACAGTGAGTGTTAGAGTAAAACGTTTGTTAGTGAAGATATATAGCTGGGAATGGAGCCCGAATGGAAAGCGAATGCGAGCTATAATATATCGGTTCCGCTTCATAATTTGCTTGATCGATTCTCTATCACGATATCCTACCTACAATTCTCCTCTGAATTAAGCTGTCAACCTTCGTCGAGACCTTTGTATAGAAACTTTATCGAGAGTATAATTGATCTATATCTAGTTAAGGTTTCAGACACAAAGCCTCATATTTATAGCTCGATTTATATTCCCATTAATCGGTTTATTTTGTTTTGCCTTTGAGGATTTACAACAAAAATTGCTTGCAGACGACATGTACCCAAGTTATGGAAACTTAAATAAAAAATCTCACCAAACACAAAGTTTTAGAACTCATATATCATAAAATGGAACTGAAGTTTACGGTTTAGTTTGTATTTTTATTAGAAATGTCAACAGTAAACGAAATGTTTGTTCTGGAAAATAAAATATCGTGTGTTTGTTTCTAATCATGGGAAAAGATTTTAAGTTGTGTATGCAGTTATTATTGATATCAAAACAAGAAAACTTTTCAATTTAATATAGCGGCACTTTGGTATAGACACTGTGTAGTTATTTATGTACAAAAATCAATATTATACAAAACTCCTCAAAGAGAAAGATATACATGTCCACTCAGTAGTTTTTAATATAATGAAATAGAAAACAACTTCAAAAAGAACATTAATGTACAACTAAATATGATACATGAAAATATTTTTCAGATGATTTAAATTATACGAGTATATTTATTGTTATCAGCATCTTCTCGTAGTAAACTTATCTGTTTACGTATATCAGCAGTTCCCATGGTTATACCATAGATGGCTGATTTATGAAAGCTAATCTCTTTATAATTCTTTGACTCTATATCTTCTGAATATGAAGGAAAGTGTGTAATTAAACCGTATAGACAAGAAAATATTCTTTCATATTTATAAAATAAACATATCATCACGGCATGTTACCCATTATTGGGTGTGCCAATCTGCTTTATATACAGATATCGGTAATGATGAAATGTTTATAATAACATAAAATGCGTTTTTTGAAGAAAAACTATTAAGAACTTCAAATTTAAATTAAAGGTACTTCCGGTTGACCAATTATAACAAAATTTAATCAGCTTTTCATATGGATGTAAAGAAGAGGAATACGGAAGAATTATAATTTTTAGAATTGTAGTGTTGGTCTGAGAAAATTTCGTTACACACACATACAGAGCATCATCGTGAAAATAGTAAAATCGTATTCTAAGGACTCAAAAACGTGCTTATTCATTTAGAATTATAATTAATCGTCATTAAAAGAAATTGGCACTAAAGTAAACCATTATACCAAGATTTCATGCAAATGCACTGTTGTAAAGCTTATAATAATGTACAATAGAAAATTTGTACGTAAAGTGACAAAAAATATGTGAAAGAAGAATGTCCTAAATAATTCCGACAACTTCAATGTCCGAAATCAGCAACATTGAGTGTCAGACTGACAGATACGTAAACATTAGCTATAAAAATCATTTTCACAATTTTTCGATTTCAAATAAAATTTAATATGCATCTCTGCACCGAAGTTCCTTTTTATCACTCATATGGTTTTCCTGCCCTAAATTTCACATTCATAATAAAAAATCTGATGTGGCCAGCACATTACCTTCCGTCAATCCTGTGTATTATGTACAAATTCCATACATAAATTTCCAGTAAAATTATTTCATAAACAAACTATGCAAATTACACTTGACACTGACATCTTCTTCTTTAGCTTTTCCCATTCGTTAGGGGTCGCTATGTTTATTTTATTCTTCAACTCATTTCTGTTTTGCGTATCGTCCTTATTTAGATTATATTCTCTGAAGTCTTCCGCAATACAGTCCTTCTATCTTATCGTTGATCTTCCTCTGTTTCGTCTACCTTCCATTACTAAGCTATTCATTCTTCCAATATATTCTTTATCTCTCCTCATGCCATTTTCAAACCAATGTAATCATCTCTCTTGTATCTATCTAGAAACATCTATCACTTGAGCCATTTCCCTTTTTGTTTTATTCCTTGTCCTATCTTTCCGTGTCTTCCCCAATATCTATCTCAACATCCTCATCACTGACATCTGTCAGTTAGAATTTTGTTAATACAGTAGCTATTTCCATGGTTATAGCATAGCTGACTGATTTATAAGATTTAATTTCTTTATAATTCTTTAACTCTATATCCATTGAATATGAAATATAAAATGCAATCAATTCGTATAGATAAGAATATTCTTTAATATTTATAACATTAAATGCCAAAAAATAATATTTAACACCGTTTTTTCAAGAAAAACTGTTAAAATCTTCAAATGAGGGTACTTCCGGTTGACCAATTATAACCAAAATCTAATCAAGTCTGCATATGGATGTAGGGAAGAGGAATACGTAAAAATTGTAATTTTTGGAATTCTAGTATTGGATATATCGCGGCCGAAATTATACTCACACACACACACACACACACACACACAAACACACACACACACACACACACACACACACACACACACACACACACACACACACACACATACATACATACATACAGACATCATCGTAAAAATAGTAAAATCGTATTGTAGGGGCCTTAAAACGTGCTTATTCATTGAAAACTCACCACCGAATTTTTTGACCAATGTCAATACCTTCCTTACCTAGAGGTGACGGAACGTGAACTTCAGTGCCTTGATACATATAGGTATTTCCGCGACTTTTGTGTAAAAATAAAACTCACAAAATCACGGATAATCGCCAATATTTTACAACCCTCTTGCGACAGACATCAGCCCAGCATTCGCTTTTCTCGTTCTTTAATACAGCGCTCGCTCATGCGGCAAGTATGTCTTTCCGCACATAGTTTGTAGATATAGATAACTATTATAAATATTTAATGTGAATATAAACGAAAAATTGTGCATAATATTTGAATTTAATTAATTTAGTAGGTACATTTTTTTTCTTCATTAGAATTTAGAAATGCATAAATGTATGTGAATTATTTATTAAAATATGCATGTCTATATCGGTTTATTTGTAGTACTGTAATAGTATCTTTACTAAAAAAGTATAATTCTAGATACTTAACAATGATGAATGCGTTACTAAAACAGAATTCAAGTTTTATCCTAAAAATATTTCAATGTGAACTTTTAAATCCTATTTAAAATTTTAAATTGAAAACGTAAAATATTTTCTTGTTGAGATATAGTAAGTTCATTACTTTTATGGAATATTTTACCCCTGCTGATGATGATACATATGTATTTCTTATCCTCAAAAGCTTGTTTCTTTAAAGAGTTCACCACGGAGATATCTAAGTTTCACTTCACACATAATTTTTAATACATGTTATATATGCAATGCATGTTAATGAATGATTACATTCGACCGTGCCCCTTACTTTTTTAGTAATAATAAAATAAATCACAACACATGTATATTACAAAAATATTAATCAGTAATTAGAATTTAGAATATATTTCAATAACGTGACATATGCGTATTTCAGTAATAACATATTTTACATAAGGAACTCTTATACTCTATATGTGATTTATTCGATTCCATAACAATATGAACATTTTGCAAGAAATATGTTATGTATTATTAATACGTCCTACATAATTCATAATTTTATATATAAATTCCGTTCAGATTTAAGTTCCGTAACACTGATTACATCTTATGAATAAATATTGTCTATTACAGTAGAATATTCTTTTGCAGGATTCCTGTACATCATGCTCGGAGTCCGAAGAAAACGAAACGAGTCAAAACATCGAGAACGTCCAAAAAACAACGCTCAACAACTTGCGAACAGAATTCGACCATTTATCAGTGGTAACGGAAGAAACGTCAGCTGAAAACTCGGACAAAAATTCCAACAGCGCCACAAGTCCGAAAGAATGTACTTGGGCCGCGATTCCACCCGACCAATCCTACCCCAATTCACAAACGCTCCCCTTACCCACTTCGAAATCTGCATTGCCGATGGAGCAGATGCCTAAGCACTTCTTCGCCCCATTGAAATCGAGTAAGAGTTACGAAAACTGTAACGAAAACAACTTATGTGTATCGAGCTGGTCTCTAGGTGGGAATTCCTATGCAAATACCCCCGCAAATTGGATGCAGTTTGTGAACTTCGACCAGAATTTCAATAAAGAGCCGCCGATAGTGATGCAGAAGCCTGCGTTACCGGCATGTCATCAAGTAGTAGCGCAGAAAACTATCTTACCTCCGCCTCCGGGTTCCATTTACGAACCTAATCTACCTCCCCCTCCGTCGTTTGAACCTAATTTGACAACTTTACCGATAGGGACAAAGATTACAAATTGCCCGACTTCTAGAGACTTTCCATGTACAAGTGATTTGTCGCTTTGTAAAAAAACAGCGCCTGATATTTTAGTTAAAACAGATTTACCTAACTTCTCACAAGAATCTAGTACAAATTCTTTTGTAAATGGAGGAAACTTAGATGAACTATTACACGACATACAAACTATTTCTAACGACATACTTCAAATTTCTACTCAACAGGATAATCAAAAGTTAACTAACACTTTTGTTCCAAATTTAGCATTAGAAGCATTTGAACCTGTTATAGAATCTAGTGAGGAAACGTTAGATGACCCTGAAACTAATCCAAATGAAAGACCATACAAAAGTGAATTAAACGTAGTTTTAATGCCCAAAGCAATGCCATTATTAGGTTTCGAAAAATATCAAAACATAAAATCAAGTTTAGAAAGTATAGCTACCCTTCAAAAATCAGCAGAAAGTTTACATATGTTAGATATACCTGCTCCTGAAGTGAATATTCCTAACCTACCGCCTCCTTCACAAAATTTCACCCCGCAACCGTTTCCTGCTGAGCTACTGAGCTTTACTCCGCCAAATCCAGCAACGCCGATCCTGCCACATCGGCCCGATCTCAGCAGGCAGCCCTCCAACCCTTTTTTCTACGGCACCTTCGACTCCTATCAGAACACTGACGCCCTCGCCAACCGCTTCAAGCCAGACATGTTCGCACATGACAATTTTCCCTTCAAAAATGAAGTTCTACAACAAAGTTCCAATAAGCCGGAAGAGAAAGACGACAAAACGAATATAAAAACCAATATTGAGAATGAAATTGTGGAGAATAAAGCCGGCAATAAACAGGAAAAGGAAGCCAAACAGGAAAAAAGTGAAAATGAAAAGAATGACAGCAAGAAAGACTTGAACAAAAAGGAGGATGTACAACAGAAGAGTCCGAAATCACGTCGAACTAGAAAAGTTTCTATATATTTCAAGGGAAAGAAAGATAAACTAGCAAGAAGTTTAAGTTTAGATACGAAAATGATGCACCAAGACACGCCAAAGCCTGCAGAGAAATCCCCGATAATAGACGAGCGCAAGAGTAATCTCCCCAAAACTTCCAGCTCCGAATCAAAAATGTCTCTGTTTGACGGGATATGTAAAAACCAGGACGCATCTGAAAAAATCCTAAACTCAGACACAAATAAAACCTCCAGTGATTCCAAAAACTCCAACTACGATAGAAAACATCGAAAGAGCAGTTCAACAAGTCCTGAACGAAAACACGTTCATGTAAAACTCGAAGGCGAAAAAAAGTGTCATAAAAAACGACACAAGAAGTCTGAGAGACGCCTGCCTGCAAATCGCAGGATGAGTGTTGACAGATTGCGGGAAAGGAGTTTCTCGGTGTGCACGGACCGATCAAACATCCTCGACCACAAGTTTGGACATTTTGAAGATTATACGAACAGTGAACGTGATAGATCGAATAGTTTGAGTAGTTGTGATACTGTAAAGTCCCGCAAAATGTCCCAAGTTCCGCAATTTCAAGTTACGGGGAAGATACCGTGGTTTGGTTGCTGGGGCAACGGCTGTTTATAATAATTACCATGTTTCTTGCAACTGTTTTTCAATAAACAAAACTGAATATATTTTCATAACTGCATTTTGGATTTTGTGAAGACTACAACGAAAGATAATCTTTCATTCTTATGTAAATTCAAGTAATTCAATTTTCTTCAAAATTTAGTCAAAAATAATTAAGGGAGTTATAGCATAAAATATTATTCAATTACAAAACTCTGAAGTGATTACTGCCTAATCTGAACTCGAGACCAAATTAAAAACAAATGTGCATTGGTATTGGTACAGATGCAAGAAACATTTAGTAAATCAATTTTGTAAAAAATAGCTTAATATTGTACTTTGCATTAAATCTACAAAAATTCTATCTCAGTAAAAGACAAATTTCATTATCTAAGTTGTTGATTTCGTGTAAATATTTAATACATAAGTCTACTCATTGCTATACGCGAGAGATTCATTATTTGTCTTCATTTAACGTAGTCCAATAAGAACGAAACTGTTTTTTGTATATAACGCTAAAATTCTTATTTCAAACTGTCTACTAAATAACTATTATTTAATTAATAAAACAAATATTTTGTACATTCTGTATTACACCAAAACTAGCAAATAAATAACTTTCGTTTACTAAAATTAATTATTTACATATTTATATTACTTTTACTTTGCAAAACTTTTATAAAGTTTCTTACACAACATGTATAGTTTTTCCGATTAATATAACTTTTACTTCGCAAACTTTTTCAAAAGTTTACAAAACGTAAACTGTTGCGATTGAATTATCCTAAAGAACAATTTAATTTATGTTTACATTCTCAAGGTAATGCAATTAAAAATATATAACTAACATATGATTAAATAAGATACATAACTGTACAAATAGCACTTTTCACTTTGCTATCATAATTATAATCATTCTCTAAATACTGATATATTAACAAATTACTTACCTATATATAAAATGAGTCCATAGAGGACAAACTTGTATAAAAACTTCATTTTATAATTTTTAGTTCATATTTACACGTCAGATTATAAATAGTACACAAAGAGTTTGCATAACCTTAAAATATTCGGAAAATTTACAAAACACTCTTATTCACCCATATCAATATATAAACACACTAAACAATCAGATATTTCAACAATACATTCAACAATGCACTTTATTATTACAGTTACCTAAGTAGAAGTTAGGTTGGATTTCATTTAATGTTAAAAATTGAAAATATATTACATATTTTTTAGTATTTTCTATACGTCTAAATCAAATAAGTGTTATAAAAAACCAAAATTTGCAAATTTCCGTTCTACCACTAATTATCACCGTATTTTACAAAAGTCCGGAAATTAATGACAACAAAACAAGACTTTTTGTTTTCACACTGTGACGGTTCAGTCGGTAAGCGCAATTTAGTCGGTAAAGTAGAGTAAACCAGAGCTCCCAAAACTTCATCTTAAAAAAGAACAATTCACGCAATTTTAAGTAATACGGAAGTGTACTATTTTTCACTATTAAAATATTATCAACAATTCTATCTCCTTCACAATAAAACAACAACATTTTGTAATTTATATCAAAATATAAAACAATCCAAATATATATTTCAAAGACACTAGCGCCACACTGTAACACAATACAGAAATACTTTCCTAAAGCTGCATATACATTGATTCTACAGGTCCGTCTACAAAATCCACGCTGCAAAATAAAAAAAGAAACTAGTCCCGAACGCGGGATCCTTCAAATACACTTCAACATTATCTAACTTAACGCATAAAATTCACACTTGGAAAATTAGGGCCGAGTTTTGAGCGTCAGGTGAGGTTATTGTTGTTTTTAGAGAAATATACAAACTAAGTAAGGGTTTTCTATTTTTCTGCACGTCCCGAACGTCTCTAATACTGAACCATTGGTCCCCAACGTTAAAGCTACGCCTTTTCGGGATTTTAATTTTTTCAACACGATCTCGCGTTCGGACTCTAGCCACGTCCAAATAAAAATAAACAAAAGTGAAAATATAATATTTTTTTATTTACGTCCCTAAATTTTATAAAGGGATTAAAATTTGTATAAAATATTCTAGTTTTTCACTAGATTTTCAGTTCATGATGTATAAAATTAAAAAAAAAAACATAAAAGCTACCTTAATATATTTCATCTGAAATAATTTTCTAAATTATATTTTAATAACTTATTTATAAATAGGTTCTGACATAAATATGAGACACAAATATGCAAAATGGAATGAGTAATATATCACAATTATTGTTACTTTTGATTTTCGTCCCTTTGTTTAAAATTATCAATACTAATTTAAAAAAATACTTTTCTCTTCGAAATTAACAACTTCATATAATTGTAAATAATACTTTAAACATATCTTCTTTTGAATTAATATTGATCACATAACATCCACATGACAAATATTATACAACAAATTCACGACTGTTTCAAAAAATAAACTAACTTTAAACAGGCGGTTTTCTTTTATTTAGTTCTGTGCGTTACGATTTCGTTGTGACGTTAATTGAGTATGTCCCGTTCGTAATCTACTGGTAGTTTTATCTGACCCAAGTAAATAATTACTTTGTGGATTGTTTCTGTACCCAGTCGTTCTTTTGTTATAACTACTGGAACACTGAGAATCTGCTATGGATCTTCCATCTCCTTCATCTCTTCGCGACATTTCGGAAAAAGGGGATAATCTTTTCGGATCACAATCACTGGAATCTTTACTACTGCGGTTTTCCGAATTCTGCCACTTCTTGTTTTTTGCTTCCCGTTCGAGAATGTCAGCAGTAGTTAAATCAGAACTTTGAATTTGTTGCAGAGCAGCAGTAGTATCTGACAGCCATGGTTTCATGGTTTTACTCCGGCAAGTACAACCATCTGAATTACACTTTTGACAAATGTCCCTTTTGAGATCTTTATCTAAATCTGGATCTTCAAGAATGCCGATTTTAATTTTATCGAGTACAGAGTTATCTATACTTGGTTGGACGGAATTATTTTGATTTAATAATAGTTTGGATAATGGTGGTGCTAATCCTAAACCAATATTTCTCTCATGGTAAACTTCAGAGATGGTTGGTGTTAGTTCTCGATTAATATGCCTTAATTGCGTGGCTAAAATGGTATCATGTAAACTACTGGAGCTAGTTGGACCTGATTTGACGACCTCCAAACTGCTAGACAAGTCTTGTCCTAACGACTCATCTACTTCTACCTTCGTGGATTTATCCAAGTCATCGGAATCGTTAGGTGAAAAGTAAAGAAGGCGCTCGTTTGCGTTCATAGTGTCATCGTTGGGTAATGCGACAGGTTTTCTCAAGTTTGTAGAGGCAGATGACGATGAACTTTGACCTGGAGTAACTTCGGTACGAACACTAAGACGATCCAGAGTTGATAAGTTACTGCGCATACCTAAGGTAAGAAAATTATGAGAAATTTAGTATTACTCTAAGTTAAAAACTTATATGTATTTAAACGAAGGTTATTAGAAAAGTACAGATACAAAGGAAATAATATAATGGAAATTACTTTTCACAATTAGCAGCGCCATAATAGGGTCCGTATGGCGTGGGAGAGTGCTTGTAATGTGTATTTAAAATAATCATGTCAATTCCAAATTTCGCCAAGTGCGAGAAACGAGAAATTGGTGCTAAAATTCGTAACCAACTTATTTCTGTTGTTGCTATCAATGGATGAATTTTTCATGGACAAATATCCCAAAGTATTACGATTTGTCCATTATAAAATGGTTATAAAAAGATAAAGGCTTATATTAAGTTCCAGATGCGGTGATGAATCGATGACGCCGGAATCAAGAAACTTACTAAATGCATATGAGTTCCATGGAGAATACGTTGAAAAATAAATACAGATGTAGTAAAGTTAATTTAAAAATAATGTTTTAGAAATATTGTTTGAACTTTGTTTCTGTACTTTCTGAATATCCCTCGTATTAGATAATAGGGTATGTGACCAAACTTTGATTTTTACATATATGATACTAGGCAAAAAAAATAAAATACCCGTATTTTTGTAAATCAATTAATTACTCGTAATTTACGAGAAAATAATTGTTACAAATTTGGAGAAGGGATATGTGACGTCTGCATGGTAGAATCGTGGAAGAAGACCGATAGACTGGGAGGAAAAGAGATAGTTACAGCCAGCTGTCGGCATGCCATGACATATCACAACTTATCGCGGCGCTGATGCTGATCCATAGAGTTAAAAATATATATGTATAGAGGAAGCATGAAACATATTTGTGAGCAATGACGTTGATGCCTAGTGACGGAAAGGGAATGAAGCATCGGCCATATTGTATTGTTCCGTTACTATATATATATATATATATATATATATATATATATATATATATATATATATATATATATATATATATATATATATATATATGTCAATATAGAGTACACTGACATATTTATTACTAAAATTTGCTAAATATCCCCAAAAATGTTATTTAAACACAAAAGTTTAAGGAAAATTTTCGAAATAGCACATGTCAACGCAAGAAAAAGCAAACAACGAATCAGAAATGGAACAATACAAGATGACGGACCATTCCTCGCACGGCTTCAATATTTCGGACTTGTGCTTCCTCTATTATATATTCTTAACTCTATGTGCTGATCTGTAACTATCTCTTTCCCACCTAGTCTATCGGTCTTCTTCCACGATTCTACCATGTACATGTTACAAATCCCTTCTTCAAAACATTAAATTGCTAATAAAAATATTATTACAAACTAATGTTGTAGTGTGTGTTAAAAAAAACATAACTCGGAGTAGGCTATGAATAGAAAAAGCGTATGTCTTAATTTGAAAGTATTTAATTAAATGTTAATTTGACACGAGATATTATCAAAAATATCATCTAAAGAAATCAGAGCTTTCTTCTTTCATGATGAATTTTGACAACTTGACTTTTGAATTGAATAATGATCAGACGCACGTTTCTCTGTTCATAGCCTACTCCGAGTAGGTTTTTTAACACACTGTAGTTTTAGAAAATCTTTACTGTTATTCGTACTATTTTTTTAATATTCTATGACATAGACATAGAGATGATTTTGTTCTCAAACAATGGACTTCGTTAATAACTGGAATCACATAAATTCATCTTTTTCAGCGCTTAAAAAATACAGGATGTATCAGGACTAGTGTAAAAAAAATTAATAGAATACGGTATTTTTTTTTTAAAGATGTCCGATCAAAGTCCTCTGTATCATGAACGAATTAAAAAAATGGCATACATTCATCTTTCTCATTTGCAAAGACTACAAGTGTGTGCGATAAGGATGGATATAACATATAACACGCTTGTCTTCCAAAAATTCATATTGTTTCGACTAAGTTACGAATTCCATTTTAAAACGATGCTCGTTGTAATGTAAGTTTATTTATTAATAATAATAATAATAAATTTACTTTATTGACATATATCAACGGCGAGGTTCAGCCTAAGGCTGCTCTTCCACCTAACCAAACAAATACAAATAATACAAAGATGTATATATATATATATATATATATATATATATATATATATATATATATATATATATATATATATATATATATATATATATATATAGCTAATAGACACGTTACAAAAAGTAAACAAAAACAGATCTTGAAAAATAATAAAAATACATTGATGACAAATAATATAGAAGTAAATAGTTAACAATGAAATAATTGGAACAAACATTAAGTATATAATAAAGCTCGTACATTTCTTTTAAAGCTATTTAAAGAAAGCACCTTCAGATAATCGGGAACACTGTTATATAAAGTAGGGGCCATATATGAAAACCCACCTTTAAATTTTGACTTTCTGAATGTTGGTACAATATACAAATTCTTTATTCTAAGAGAATAATTATATTCTTTAATTACTAATTTGTCAAATAAATAGGAAGGAGTACCTGTCAATGTAATTTTATGTATTAAGCATAAATAAAGATATTTGAAGCGGTTTTCAACAGACGGCATCTTAGAATTTTTGCGGTATTTAGATATGTGATCGTATTTACGCACACCGTATACAAAACGTAGACAAGAATTTTGCAACAAAGTTAGTCTTTGTTTGTCTGTCTGTGTGAGGTTCGGAATATAAGTACAGGCGCAATAGTCAAACAGTGGAAGAATGAGTGAATTTACAAGTTTAAGTTTTACTAACGAATTTAGTTCATTTCTAAAATGAAACAACTGTCGTAATTTTAGTCTTGCTGCACATAATTTTACATTAAGATGTTTTCTAAAATTTAAGTCTTTGTCAATGTGAAGTCCCAAAATTTTAACGTTATCTGTACGAACTAAAATAGAACCATCTAGCACAATATCAGGAATATTACCACAATCACTAATGGTTAGAAGTGATGATTTGTCAGTATTAATTTTGAGACCATTGTTCTTTACCCAGGATACAAAATCACTTAATTCTTTGTTAATAATAGCGCAATGTTCATTTACTTGCGACTGTTCCAGAGTTGCAAGAACCTGGGTATCATCCGCATAAGAGTGAACTGAGCAAAAATTAAATATGTTTGGCATGTCAGCAACAAATATTAAAAAGAACAAAGGTCCCAAAATTGACCCTTGTGGTACACCACATTGAAGAGAAAACTTTGATGATGATTGTATTCCTTGTTTTGTACTCATATTAATGTAAAATAATCGGTTTTCAAAATAGCTCCTACACCACGATATTGCGCTTTCAGAGAAGTTGTAATAACTTAATTTTGAAAGAAGTAAACTGTGATCGATCATATCAAATGCTTTTGAGAAATCTATTTGTATAAGTAATGATGGTTTCGATTTATCCAGATTATTTAAAATAGTATCAATAATATTCAATAAACAAGTATTTGTACTATAACCTGATCTAAATCCGGACTGATTGGCAGGTATAATTTCATTCTCAAAAACATATTCCATGATCTGATCGCAGCATATTCTTTCAAGCACTTTGGACAAGGTCGGCAGAATACTTACTGGCCTCAAATCATCAAAACTCACTCAATCTTGTTGTTTTACTATTGGCCTAATTGCGGCTATCTTCCACACCTCAGGCACAACACTATCTATTATACATGTATTTACGATATGCGTAATGTAATCATTTACAATTGGTAATATAAGTAAAATCATTTTTAATGAAATTTCATCTGCCCCAGTTGCATTAGTTTTAATGTTGAGAATGACTACTCTGACTTTATCGCTACTTACACATGTAAAATGAAAAGGTTCATCATGTACGCCTGCATATTTATTCTGCGAAAAGAAGTTTAGAGTACAAGGATTTGCAATTGTAGTGCTTACTTTATCTAGCAAATACTGTCCATAACTATTAGGATCGCAGAGTGTTTCTGGAATTCAGATATATTACCTTGATTACGAATAAAGTTATTTTCTGACAGTGTCAGAGTTGACTTAATTTTGAATGCTTTTATTGTAACATATTTTTATAATAATAAAATAACAGTAGTATCTTATGTACCCTCATAGAAATTAAATAAACGACACTACTAAATTTCACAGAATGGATGGAGATAAAATCTTAATTCATACAATTCGTAGATGACCTTGATCGAACATCTTTAATTCTTTTACTGTATTCCCAAAATCATTTTGAGCAAAAAATGTTATATGAACGTGTGTCCGGAAACTTTACGTTACAGAGTTATACCCCTTTAAAAGTGCATCTCATCAATCACATTTTTATTAATAACTCTGATACTTGTTGCACTAAAATTTTGAAACTTGGTATGAGGATAGTACATAATATTTCGATGCATATTTATACTTTCCTTTGTTTCTGTATCTCAACCAGAGGCGTCTCATATGAGGAAGCCATAAATGTTTTTATCATTATTTTTACTTATTAACATTTGATCATTTTTGCTTATAAAATATAACACAATGCAAAAATACATAAAAAGTTACAAGTTTAAAGCTTGATAAGCGCAGTAGTTTTTACGATATTTTAATTTTTAGAAACAATCAATTATCCAAAATATAAAAAATAAATAAAATCTGTGTATAACTATTGTTATATATCTTCATTTCATTATCGGTAAATGTTTTGTTAATTAAAAAAAAATGGAAAATGTTAGTGCTAGTGAATATGTAGATATGTTGATATGTTGTTTATTTAATGGATATTGTGACGGTAATGGTTATCGTACGTCCAGAGAACATTAACATAGATATTCAAGAATGAATTTATCTGAATTTCATTATTTCTTAATTGTTACTTAAT
The DNA here is from genome assembly GCA_951394225.1 of Harpalus rufipes. Lineage (NCBI taxonomy): Eukaryota > Metazoa > Arthropoda > Insecta > Coleoptera > Carabidae > Harpalus > Harpalus rufipes. Next base: position 42,549,143 of record OX596276.1, on the reverse strand, counting down.
TTTTTTTGGATACTTGATTTTTTCTAAAAATGTAAATATTTCAAACAAAACCACATTTATCAAGTTTTAGCAAGACTTTTCTTTTGTGTTTTTGCATTGTATGTAATATAAATAAAAATGAAAAAATGTTAATAGGTAAAAAAATAATGATAAAAAAACGTTTATGGCTTCCCCATATGAGACGCTTCTGGTTGAGATACAGAAACAAAAGAAAGTATAAAAATGCATCTAAATAAGTAGTATCCTCATACCTAATTGCAAAATTTTAATGCAACTAGTGCCAGACTTACTAATAAAAACGTGCTTGATGAGGTGCACTTTTAAAGGGTTGTAACTCTGTAACGAAATTATTAAAAAGCTTCATTTCATATTATAGTCCGAATTTTGATAACTTTCATTTTCATAGAAACTCACGCGATTTATATCTAACGTGGCTTCATAAACTCAAACAAGTATTATTTGGGATGCATTGAAAAACTACTCCAGAGCATCAAGCATGGTGCAAGTCGTTCCAAAACTATATAATACTATACTTCTAGTCCTAGAGCATATTCTACTTGCGTTTAAAAACTTGGAGTATGTACTCTCTTCTAGAGCATATTCTAGAGCATATTATCACACCCTGGTATTTTTAAGTCATTTTGAGTGTTGTGTGGATATTACGAGATATTTGTTCATAAGATTAAAAACAATTTTAGGTTGTAAATCAAACAGAATTTCTTAGGGCTTATTGATGATTAAGCTACTCTTGTTGAACCTCTATAAATTGAATTTCAAGGGACCGTGAAATTAATTCGAGTTGTAGAAATTTCGAGTTAAAGAGAAAATATACCTACTGTACACATGTTTTATTGGATAAAAAAAATCTAAAATATTCCAAAATGTAATTATGCAAAATAAAACAGTAACCAGTATTTGCGAAAAAAAAATTGTCATTATATGAATTATATTGTAAAGCCTGGTTTATAGATTGCACAGAATAGAATGGAACAGAATAGAATAAAGAATGGAATAGAATAGGAATAGAAAACCATTTATAGATTGCATTGAATAGAATAGTTTGGAATAGAATGACGTCACTTTTACAATAAATTAACTAATTTATTGGTTGTTTTTTTCTTTCACTAATTTCATTTAGAACTGAGTAAATAATATCATTGTTTGTTTTTACTAAAAAAAAGATAGTATTTCTGCAGAAAAACTGTTGTCCACAGTAAGTTTTTAGATTAGGGGATAAGCCAAAAGCAACGAAGTCACACCAGTCGCAGTCAAACGAATATTAACGGAGCAAGCCAAATGGAATAGAATAGATTACGTAGAGTAGAATGGAATAGAACAGAATAGTACAGGGAATAGAAATATAAACCAATATAAAAATATGAAACCATTTATGCTTGCACAGAATGGAATGGAATAGAATGCAATTGAATAGGAAATAACCAAATTTTATTTCTATTCCATTCCTATTCCATTCGGCTAGCTCCTTAATATTCGTGTGATTGGAGTGACTTCGTTGCTTCTGACCCATCCTCTCTAACCTAAAAACTTACTCTGGACAACAGTTCTTCTGCAAAAATACTTAATTTTGTGTAAAAGTGACACAAAAGTGACGTCATTCTATTCCAAACTATTCTATTCAATGCAATCTATAAATGGTCTTAAAAAATCCTATTCCATTCTATTCTATGCAATCTATAAATCAGGCTTAAGAAATACTATTAATAGTTACAAATATAGAAATTACAGGTTATGATATATTTGTGGACAGCACAAAACGTTTCAAAATACAAAGTGAAATGCAGTCAAGTGATCAAACTTTTGTGTAGTTGTAGAGTATTCCTCTACTCGGTGTATAAGTTTTGGAACGCAACCCTTAGTATCCTTTCTTTGTTTCGTTATTTTCTGAATTTTTTATTTTAAAATGAATTCCAGATTCCAGAAAGACGGTAGCAAAAGTAGTAAGAATTTGGAATAGAGTAGATAATGTGACGTAGATGTTAACGGTAAGGCCATTCAAAACTCGAATATTTTAAAAACTAATAACTTTTTTAAAACTAATAGTCCGTATCACAGTTTTAAGATCTAGTTTTAATATAAATGACTCATGTTCTAATATTGTAAAGACCGGGATTAATCGTATATTTATAACGATTGTAAATTTATACAATAAGGGCAATTGTCCTATAGCAGGGATTCTTAATTCTATTGACTAGATTAATAATAACAAAATATTTGGTGTGAAATAAATACTAAATAAATTATTTCAATTCATGTGAAATTACTTTTCGGAAAATAGCGTATTATTATATGACATAATGATACGATAAAATATTCAACGAAATGTAAGTTACGTTAAATTGCTCTAATAATTATATTAAAATTAACCAACCTTTCTTAAACGCAGTCTTGCCCTTACTCTGGTTATTGTACTTCCCAAATACTTTCATGTTCTCCAGTTTTTCTAATTCGCTGTCTGAGCTCTCGAATCCTGTAAGAGGTTGACTAACAGCTTCCGCTAAGTTGTTATACACGGGTGCAGTGTTAGGTAAGTCAACGAGTGGAGTTGCCCTTGGTGGTGGTAATGGAGGCAGAGCACCTAGATGTCGTCGGAGAACTGTAGCATGGCCACTCGTGCTATTACTGTCCCAATCGGTAGCGGAACTTGCTGAGCTGCTGCTATCAGGGCGATGAGATGTCTCTGCTTTCTACACGGAATAATGATTTTAATGTAAAAAAATAATTTTTAAGTATTCAATATGTATTTAAATAAATCTAAATAAAAATACAATATACGTCAACCGCATGATGCTGATGATAGTTTTTAGACGTTTTTAAGCTTAAAATTTATGGTTAATTAACTGATATATCTAATTTATAGTTTATTTGATGAATTTTCTATACTTTAAAATAAATTCATCGTCATTTTTGCTTACACACGTATTTTATAAAAACTGTAGCGAGTAGCATAAAACACGAGATTATTTTATGAATTGTATTTTATAACATACATGACTATACAGAGTGATTGAAAAAATAGGGACAAATGGCTATTTTCTTTATTATTAATTTTAGACCTATAGTTTAATTACAAAGTTGCGCGCGAAATTAAATGCCATTTTTTAGTGTGAAAAGTTCCGGAATTCTACTTTCGGTTTCGCCTATTGAATAGGGATATCAAAGAAGGATTTTTGTGATACCGAACTATTATTTTTATTTATTTGTATCAATATTTGCACGAAAAAATAGTATATTGTTATAGTTATGTCACAGATTGCAATGATATGGCGTCACCTGTTGACATGAGTAACTGATTTATTTATTAATAAGTTGAATTAAGCGTATATTTTAAATTTATCAATCAGAATTTACCTACAGACGTTTATAAAAGTATCCATAATGTAACACATTACAAAAAGTCGTACCGTGGAATACGAATATTTCATATTCCACTAGTGGTCTTTTATCTCTATGGATACTCACAAAATGTACGTATATTATGTGACTCGAGCGACCTTGAAGAGCTTGGTATCAGCTGATTTATATACGCTATCATTTTGACAGCTTTGACAAGAACAATATTTTGACTTATTTTGATTTTGAATTGTGAAATAGTTATTTATGTATCAAGGTACTGAAGTTCTATTTTTTATCACGAATATGGAATTTAGTTGCCGAGGCCGCAAGGCCGAGTAAAATAAACCATATGAGTGATAAAAATGAACTTCAGTGCCGAGGTGCATATTAAATTTTATTTGAAATCGAAAAATTGTGAAAATGAAAGAAATATTTATTTTTCAGTCTGGCATTCAATGTTACCAATCTCGGATATTAAAATTGTCGTAGAGAACACTCAAAATTATGTTTTATCTCAAACTTGTCCATCGGAATTATTTTGTTCGTTCTTCTTGAACATATTTTTGTCATTTTACGTACAAATTTAATATTGTATATCCTACATTTGCCTAAATTATCTTACACGTTCAATAATTATCATAAGGTTGTCAACACTACATTTGTATGAAATCGTCCTATTTACTTTAGTGCCGATTTCTGAACTTTTAATGACGATTTTTCTGTACTTTAGTGACGATTTCAAATGAAAGTTATTATTTTTTAATTCATGTGTTTTACTGCCTGAAAATTGTAAAATAACTTTTTAGCAGTTCAACATCAAAATGTCAAAACATTTGTCTTGTCAAAGTAATATTAATGTTGTCAATGTGACACGTGCACACAAATTAGCTAATTCCAAGCATTTCAAGATCACTAGAGGCACGCACATGTCTGCTCGCGGCCCATAATAGTTGTAGATAAAAATATTTTTTTCTACGAGTGGTATGAAAAAGAGACATTAACGCTCTCATTTGACATTGTAAATTTGATGTTTTTTACTCGCTCGCAAAATAAAAATTAATTTTTATTTAATTATTTACAATATTAAAATAGACTGTACACTTTTGACAAGTTTTAATACTAATTCCAGAGCTTTAAATTATATTAGATAAATTTTACATTACTTCCTACTTATCAATTTAAAAAAAAAAATCAAACGAACGTAGAAAAAATGTGTATAGAGTGTAAAGTGTTATTGTCTAAAGATTGCGCGCTGCGCTACGCGTCCCGCGTCAACTTCTTTATTAAACAACAAAGTATCACTTTACGCTCTTAATACACAAATAATTATTTAATATCCCTATTCACTTTTGAGTAGTATAATATAAAAGGCAGTTGATCCGGTTCCGGCAGCTGGTATTTATCAATATTCCTACAACTCCCGGCAGCTGGGATTTGTTTAAGAGAATAAGGTCGTTTACACACACCCCGGTAAAACCGGAGCCGGTATCGGTACAATTTCCGATGGCGCACATCGGCATTTACGGTGCTGTTTGTTTTTAAACTAGAATGTTTTTGGTCCTGATGGAAGAAATATGAATACTGCTCTCAACAATCATTTGTCTCCTTGTGCTATTGTATCTTGGAAGGAATTACTAGCAGAGCCGTGCCGAGCCATTTTAGTACAAGGACAAGAATTAAAATGACCCCCCCAATATATTTTTTTTGTAGATGAGTAGACGTCCGATGTGTAAATGAAGAAAAACTTATCTATCTATCTTAACTATCCATTTACAAATAATTATATATGTATACTACACAACAGAAAATTTCGTTGCAAAAACAAAAATAATATATAAATTAAAGCAATATTACCTATTAAAAACAACAATAATATGCAACTAACATTTATATGAATGATGTGTGACATAGGCTTTACGCGAACGTACGTCATCAATGGGGTCATTTAAAAAAAAAACGTTTTTTTTTTTATAAAATCGTGAAATCCGTCTCATTTAATAAATATAGTAATATAAAATAACATGAAATATGCGACTTTTCATTCATAAATTTGCTAATAAACTTTCGCGGCTGTAAAATTCGTGACTTCACGGTTTGTTACTCACACAAAGACATTCCTCTCTCACACACACAACGGTCCACGTGGTTTCCGTTTGCTATTGTAAACTAACTAACCCAAAATTATGACAGGTGACAGCAGAGTTAAGAGTAAAGGTATGTAAATAAAACATTTATTAAAATAAATATCAAAAGTTGTATGAAATATGTTTTTAGTTAACAATATATTACTGTCATAAAATCAAAATGACAAGTGATAACCCAATCATAGTTCTAAACAAAACCTGTAGAGAGCTCTATTGCTGCATCCGCTAAGCCGTGACGTCAGCGTTCAAATATTTGAAATTAAAGACAACTTTAAAAAAAATCATATCTCTGATTCTAAAGACTTGTAAGGTGTAAAACATATACCACATATATTTGATTTTATTTAATTTCACCTATTCTTTCAAGAAAAAAATAAATTAGAAAATGTGAAATGACCCCATTATAAACATGTATTTCAAATCGGCGGGGTCGAATTGGAATGATGACGTAATCTTGTCAGGTGAAATCGTATGATTTCAAAACTCAAAAGAGATATTACTTATTAATCAATATCAATAATAGCAAAATTAATGAAACTACCAACACACAATGAAGCACAAATTATTGCTGCCAAAATCACCTTAATTACCACATGAATGACATGAATATTCAAATCATTCAAATATTAGAAAACAACATCCGTAACCGCGGTTACACTACCGTTTCTATTTCATTTTTACCTCCCGCTACCTTTGGTAAGGGAGGTATAGGGAACGTGCTAAAAATCGCATATCGAGATTTTGGTAAGTGACCACGTTTTAAAGTCCCTAGAATCCATTTTTAACATTTTCACGATGATGTCTGTGTGTATGTATGTATGTATGTGTGTGTGGATCCTGTACCTTTAAATGTATTTTTTCTCAATTTGTTATTATGAAAATTAAAGATTATTCCATTTTCTACAAGTTTGCTTGAATACTTTTTCTATATATTGTATGGATAAATTTATAAAGTAATATAAAAATTATATACATAGGTAAATGGCGGGAGGTACTGTGTTGATCACATCAGATTTTTTACCATTGGTTGGATGCAGGTATAGTTTGGTTCACGAAAGAGGACTATTCAAGATCACTCGTTTGAAGAAAGAATACACAGCACTTTATGCGGCAATAGCTTAGCAACATTTCATGTTAAAAAGAGAAAGATTATTTAACGTATGTCTATGTAATTGATGTTGTGTGACAGATATATGTAAATGGTGATATTACTTTCTAACACACTATAAATAATAATTCCGTATGTCGTAGAGTTACAGATATCGAATTATCTACTACACTGCCCTCTGTGCTAATTTTTACCCAGTGACGTCGACAAATCAAATTATTATTCCATGGTTTTTGTTAAGTGTCTGGTTTTTGTGTTTTGCAAAAACATAAGTGAAGAACATAGATCTTTGAGAAAGGCATTATTTAAAAAAAACAATTCTCAAATAAATTATACTTATTTTTTCCGTTAAAATGCATCCACAAATAGTTCATGTTGCATATGCAGTGAAGTTATCTGCAAGTAATATATCACGCAAAGATGCTATATAGACAAAAATTAAGTAATACACTGCATATAATTTGTACGATCAACAAAATTCAACTGTAAAGAAATAATAAAAACATGTAATCGGAAACTAAGATAATTAATTTTTGGCACCCCTTTCTACTGTTCATCTGAGGCAAGTGCTTCACTCGCTTCGCCTCACCCTCGGCCCGGCCCTGATTACTAGTTTACTTTTTCTACAAGTTCAATTAAAATACCAACATTAATTAACACTTTACCCGCTACATAAATAGAAATAAAACAATAGTAAAATAAATAAAAAATTCTGATCCCTATGAGAACAATGATAATACTGAAGTAAAATTAAAAAATCCGTTGCCTAGTTCAACACTGGCTGCATTTACCGAACACGTCTACCGGACCGACAAGTTTGCTGGATCGGGCCATATGTGCAAATATTCATTTGAATACATTGCAGCCGGTACCGGTACCGGCACCGGCTCCGGTTCGGCCTGTGTGTGTGAAAACGAAAACGCTCTAAGGCAGTGGATCCGGTTCCGGCAGCCAGGATTTATTTAAGAGAATAGATAAAGTTCCGGCAACCTGGATCCCCTCAATCGAAATTCCGTCACTTGTTGCTTATTTGTGTTTAAGGTTATGTGAACGTATACTACTATTTCAGCGAGGTTATAATTCATTTGACCAATCATTTCGATGCAATATTGTGAATTTAAGCCGAGTTTAATATTTAAGTTACGGTGGTGCAACCGGCCATAAATGTTACATGAACAACCTAACCTAACGCACAAAACTCGGCTCGAGCTTCCCTAGCGTGTCTTGTTTAGAGAAATATACAAATTAAGTAAGCTGTTCGGCCACATTTTACCCGCCCATCTAGCCATGTACAGTGTGTCTGCCGTAAGTGGGCCACCATTGCTGAATTCCTTATTTGAAGAGATAGAAAGACAGTTAAATGGACAAAGTTGGGCCATATTATACGAGTAATTTAACAATGAAAAACGAAAAACTATTGAACATCAATTACGCGACTTATTCAACAAAATAACATTTCTTTAAATAGAATACCATATTGAAAGTGGTACCATTTAAAACATTTTTTCTATCTGAATATAAAAGTTCATTATCACTATACCTCTAAAATTTCTTATTTTAATACAAATATGACATTGTTGCCATGAAAACAACAAAAAATCAATATCGAAATTAATAATTAACTAACACCGATCAAAGAACAAATAAATAATTGCTAATAAAAATGTTTGGTTTGTATGAGTAAAACAAAAAAAAAAATGTTCAAAATCAACTAATTCATCATTAGTATATTTTTCCATTTTGTTGATACCATCTATCAATAAAGTAAATAATTAAACAAAATGTCAATTGTTCTTTGGTTAATGTTAGTTTTTGTTATTTCCATAGCAATGTATTTATATTAAAATAAGAAACATAAATTTTAAATTTCAACTTGAAATAACTCTTTTGTTTTTAATTTTAGAGGCATAGTGATAATGAACTTTTATATTTAGATAAAAATATCATTTAAATGGCACCTTCAATATGGGATTCCATTTAAAAAAAAAAACGTTATTTTGTTGAATAAGTCGCGTAATTGATGTTCAATTGTTTTGCGTTTTTTACTGTTAAATTTGTCATATAATATCGCCCAGCTTTGTCCATTTAACCGTCTTTCTATCTCTTCAAATAAGAAAGTAATGGTGGCCCGCTTACAGCAGACACTCTATACATATCATAATCCTATGCCAATGGGGTAGTTACCACATGTTAAAATTTAATGAAATTCTTATTTGTTTACAATATATGACTCATAATAAGATATATACTGCAATAAAATTCACCATTTATTATGTAAATATTTCAGAAAAGTTATTTAAAATATTAATGATTCAAATCGACCTCTTCTCTGTGACGTCACTTAAAGCCGCAAATGTCGCTAGCGTCGTTTGCAGCGATGGGATGTGACATGTCAAAGTGACAGTTCATGGTGATACTGACGCCGTGGAAATAACCTGGTTTCTATTTATCAACTGTAATACGAATCGTCGTTACAAACTTGCTCAAGCAAAATTAAATAAGTAAAAATATGTGCTAACTTGACAGCAATCTAACCTAACAAACAAGTTCCCCTTACCCCGCAAGAATACGTCGTAAAATATCTTTGTCATACTTCGAGCAGCACGTCGGAACTCAAGTTGCAACGGAAACAGTTGGTAACGTCATAATGGCGGGAATAGATGTGTCCGGTATTTTCAGTAATTTTTCTCATTTAAATACAAAAATTGTGCAAAATAAAAAAATATGGAAAATTTAAATTTAAAATTACTTGCTTCTAATAAAAAATCAAAAAAGGCGAAACTACCCCATTCTAGCGCTTTGCACTGAATAACGTTAGGATTGGTAAACAGTTAACGCCGAGACTTGATCTATTCTCTTAAACAAATCCCGGCTGCCGGGATTTTTATATATATTGATACATCCCGATTACCGGAGCCATATCCACTACCAATATACAAACAATTGTTATGAATATGAAGTATAGTAAAATTTGCCGGAATATTCTCGTATACGTAGACAACGCAAGTTGTGCGGTTAAAGAGAAATGTTTATCATCGAATAAATATTGTCTAAATATTTTCATATTGCATCAGTTCAATTTATGGGCTATGGCACAATTTAATAAATATTTCCTTTAATTTATACATACATCCGGCACAAAATGTGACCCTTGTGGCGCTCTCTCCACGACAGCTTTGAGAGCCCGTGAGGTGACGCCTGGTAAACGTCCTCTACGGTACAAATATGTCATCATTACCGAAATCTGCGAATAGAAGCAGATTGGCACACCCAGAAATGGGTGATAAGCCGTGATGATATATTTATTTATTTATCCTGCAACATTTCAAAAATATTTCTCTTCTTCTTACCTCAGCGTGCGAGTAGAGAGTCCTTATTCTTGTCTGATGGGCTAAACTAAGGGACATGGCCGGCGCACATGGTTCATGCGGCTGAGATGGCTGCATGACCACAGGTGGAGACGGTGTAAAGGCAGCATCAGATTCTCCGCCTCCTCCAGGTCTACCCACGATGGCTGAAGGTGGTTTTCGTGGCGTTGTAGCTACGACGGTGGGAGGTTGTTGTTGATGCTGCTGCCCGTCGGGCTCGCCGCGACGGCGGACGTAGCTGGTGAAGGCGCCACCCAACCTACACGAAAAATATATTTATTTGATTTGGATTCTAGAACTCTGAGTAATCCATAATAAAAATATGATTAAAAAAAAATGAATTTCAAAAAAATCTGATGTGGCCAGAAATGATCTCCCGCCAATTCCATGTTTTTACAATAGCAATGAACTTCCGGTTGATCGTTTGTAAACAAAATCTAATTTCTTGTTCCAATAAATAGAAAAGTATGTAGTACGAAATTTTGGAATATATTTTATTTTCCTCAAAAATCTGTTTAGAGCTCCAAGTTAAGTACCACATCCGGTTTATCATATATAGTCAAAATCTAATGTTATCTATGTATGTGGGTTGGCGGGAGGTTAAAAGATCACCTCAGGTATTTCAAACTACCGAGATTAGAGAAGAGTCATTCTTGCAGATGAAGAAATAAATAACAATTAATAAATAAGTGTCCCAATGCAAAGACGTTGTATGTCTACGATGAGATACAAAACCATAAATGTCAAATATAATTTTGTTATATGTCTGCCGCGTTCAAAATAATTTTAAAATTATTAAAACAGCTATTAAATTAAGTTTGTAAATTAAAAAATTCACAAGGATATGGTTGCTAATAGAATGTACAACACAATTAAAATACGTAACCATCGCCATATAGAAAATATAAATTAAATGAAAATAGCAAGAAAAATGCAAGGTAGAATGATAAATAATCATTTATTTATTTACAAAAAAAAAAATTCACTAAACATTTACTTTATTATACTAATGTTCATTCCTTTACATATAAGTTAAGATGTACGACGAATTCAGGGGAAAAATGGTAAAAAAATATTTTTTCCAAAAATTAGGTACATACATATGATGATTGTATAAGATTCGTATTTCTCTATAGAAAAACTGGTACCAGTATTTCCTAATGATATGAACAAAATGCTTAAAACTATACAGACTTCTCTTTGCTTAACTTAAATCACTGTGTTTTCAAATTTTTGATTATATCGCTTATATCAAACATTTATAATTTCAAGGGTGACACTGAAAAACTGGCCACTCAAATTTTTTTTTTTATTTATAATTATTTTTTTAATTGTCTTGATAATATATTTGCAAAATAGGCTTAAGAGTTCATAAATCATGGTATTTGGAATAGTGTTGCTATAGTATTTGAATTGAATTCACACATAAGCAACGAATAGTACACCCGAGACATCTACAGGGACTATGACGTCACGTTTACAATAATTAAGCATTTTTGTTCTAACAAAATAATATTTCATCATTTTCTTTTACTGAAACTCTTAATTTAACGCAGGCTCCATGCTACCTTGTAATTATTGGAAGTTTACTACATCATTGCAATGGTAGAATACACCATTACGAATTTAACAATATGCTTGAAATGCATTTTTATTCAAGAAATAAAATACAAATACGTAAGAGAAAATTGTGAATAATTATCCTGCTAAGCCATGATATCAGGCAGGCTGTGAAAACAGTTGAGATAATACTGACGTCATATTTAAGTTAATTTTTTAATGGACAGTTGCAGCGCTTTTGGTTAAATTGACAATATCGTATCGAAACGAAATTGCAAATGAGTTATTAAATATTACTGTAGTTAAAACTTTAACTATAAGCTGTGCAATTGGCCATATGTGGTGCAAATGACCATAAATAATAAGTTATTTTTGTAAGATACTATATTTTGTTACAAAAAATGATCAATTTGTTATCACAGCCTACCTGATATGGCTTACCAGGTTAATTATTCATAATTTTCTCGCACATTTTTGTAATTTATTTTATCAATAAAAATTCACTTCAACCATGTCGTTGAAATCGTAATTTTACATAGATTCCACATATGTATACAAAAATATATAGGTTGACTCATTTGAAATATGAAAGTTCCGGTTAAATCGGAAGCGGTACCACTTATATTCGGAAACGGTGCGTTTTTTCGAGCTACAGACTCTTAAAAGATCTACCTTAATTTTGGTTGGCTGTGGCTGTTTATTTTAACTTCCAGAATTGATTTTTTTTAAATAATTTTCTTCATTTTTGTAATAAATATTATAATAATTGCTCAAAATGAAGACCACCAACTTCATAACGTTCGAAGCATATTGATACATTCGTTCAAAAATGCCAGGATTTGTTCGAATTCTTGTGCTGCCCGTACAGTCGGCTGAACAGAATGTCTTATTTTCGATGTTTTTTTAAGGTATATAGAGCAAAACCGTTCGCACATTCCAAGGTCAACTTTTCGAGAAACGTTTAGTAGTCGCCACAGAAATTTTCGACCTTCTTTTGTTTTTGAGCTACAATGAAAAACTCGTTTTTTACTAATTTCGAAAATATCTCATTTTATTTATTATCATAGTTATAGCAAAATTGATTAGACAAATTTTGTACCGTTTTTTACGCTGAATAAAATGGAGTAATTAGAGTTTTTAAAAATTAAATAAGTCTTATAATATTTCAAATGTGAACCTATGTATGTTGAAAATAGTCTCATCTTTTTTCTTATTTTATAAGCATTTCAATGATCTGCATTATATTGTTTTACACATAAATAAAACATAAATTATTAATTTTTTGGAATGAAAAAATTGAAAATTATTAAGAAATAAAAAATTCTATTATAGATCATTATTTGTTTATTTTCATTCTAAAGCTATTAATTATGTTCTTGAAATGATTCTTCATTAATTTTTTTTCGGGTTAGATAAACTATATTTTGTCAACGTTTATAGATGGCTTTGGCTCAGCTCTAAAAAGTGGTTTAATATGTTTTCTGGGGTATATAAATTGAAGAAAAGATAAAAACTGGATAAAATAATATTAAAAATAAAGAAAAGGTAAGTTGTGATATAGTTTTTGTTTCTTAATTATTTTCAATTTTTTACCCCAAAAAACAAAAGAATGTAGACTTGTTACATATCATTGAAAAGCTTATAAAATAAGCAAAAAAAGATGAGATTATGTTCAACATAGGTTCCCATTTAAAGAAATATAAGTTTTGTTATATCTCGAAAATTATTAAGTTTTCCAAAAATCTAAATACGCCATTTTATTCTGCGTAAAAACGGTACACAAATTGTCTAAACAATTTTTCTATAACTACCATAATAAATAAGATATGAGATACTTTCGAAATTAGCGAAAAGCGAGTTTTTGCCTGTAGCTCAAAAACAAAAGAAGATCGAAAATTCCTGTGGCGACTATTAAACTTTTCTCGAAAAGTTGACCCTGAATGTGCAAACGGTTTTGCTCTATCGTTAATATTATCCGAGATATTGTACATTAATACCATGTTTTGCGTAATCGCGAATAGTATGTTCATTCATAATAAGTCTGAAATTCAATGTTAAAAGTTAAAGTAAACAAAATAATAACTGAAGTAATAGGGCACAGCCAACTAAGATACATGTAATGTATAACAACTTTTATACATGTATTTTATCACCCCTGCAATACCATGATTTGTAAGCCCATAAGTCTAGTTTACAAGTATATCAAAATTATTAAAAAATAATTATAAATAAAAAAGTTATTTCGAGTGGTCAATATTTCAGTGTCACCTGGATAGTAATTTATAAGATAAATAAAACTGCATACATAAAATATTACCCAATGTCAAGGTAGCATTTTTTTCTTGAAAATTCATATTTACTCTATTTTAATCATTTTATCTAATTAATTCGTCGAAATGAATATTGCACTTGTGCAATTTTTTTTAGGAAACCTTAATAATTATAAAAAGCATAAATCTTCAGCTGATGAGTTTTTAATTATACTCAAAAAAATTCATTGTACGTCTGTTAAAATTAAAATTGTGATTTATTGAATTCATAATTTCAAGTCCATTCTTTACTAAATATTGTAATTAAAGCACATATTCCAGTAAATGTCTTATTTAAATTTTTATGAAACTCATTTATCATTCAAATAAAAACAAACTTACCGTTTTCCGGGCAAAAGTGATCGAGCAAATGGCGCAGGAATTCTAGGAGGTGGTTGAACTGGCGGAAGTGCAGGCTTCTGTGATCTTAGAACTGAGTTAGTACTGCCTCCTCCACATTCATTATCTGAATGCGAATAATCGTTTTCAACCGATGCTAAAGACTCTAAGCTGCTGGATGAGTCAATGCTCAAGCTCTTTGGGGCTTCTTGCGTATCTGGAAGTTTCAAAAATAATATCCTATTTTTTCTGTATGACATTTTTTTCTAAATACGAGGATAGTTGGATAAGTAACTTGGTTCACATATAAATATAACATCTATACAGGGTGTTATATTTTAGTGGGCCCAGCAAATATCTCGCTTATTTATTAAGTTAGTAATTTCTTTCATAAACATGATTTATACAGCAACATGTAAGCTACTTGATGACGGCTGTACATTCATGATACCACTTCCGGTTTATTAGTAATTAATATCAACTTTGAAATTTCAAATGGAACATACTATATTTTTTTACAAATTTGAAAAGTACATCAAATTTGCTTTACAATCATGTAAAATAATCCATATGTTACATTATTAAAAAGTAAAATGGCGGGCACTTTTTTACACACCTAGTCGAAAAGAGAATAGTGAGCCATGACTGTGGCTTGAAATAAAACAATTGTAACTATTATTATTACACGAAATAATATTTTTTTTGTCATAATAATACAGAAAATAAGAATAAGGAACACAATAACAATAAAATTATTTTACAACAATTATGCTCTTTTATTGATAAAAGTTGGTAATGCTAATCAAATGCTCGCTAATCACACTTAATCACTTGTTCATACTAGCGGCCAATAAATTTAAATCTTTAATAATATTATTCGGACGCCACTGAGACAAACCCGCTTAAGTACAGTGCATGCGATTGGCCCTTTAAGTAAGAAGGGCGGAGAATGTGTAAATGCGTTTTACGCGCAGGTCATTTGTACTTGGCACGACCTATAAGTTACCCACTATAAGGAAAATTCTCTCATGAATTTCCTTCGCTGTTTTCCCTAAAAAGAATGAGGTATGTGACTAAATTTTGATTTTTACATATGTGATAACTAGACAAAAAATCTGTTGTGGCCATCACAATACCTCTCGCCCTTTCCATTGTGGTATATAAGTATTGTATTTAACATTTCTTGCACACACAAAAAATTCTAATTACACCTAATCTTTATATTTACGTATTTTCTATAATTTTTAATTAATTCTATGAGTAAGTTTTCTCCATTTCTTCTAAATGTTCGAGGTTTTTCCAATTCATTAACGGGATTATCGGTATTTCTAAAGGGTTCATGTAATATAACTACAATTTTAAATATATAATTAATAATACAATAAGAAATATTAAATATCGCACCCACAAAAAGCCTGCAGTACTATCTCTGAATTTTTGACACTGATATTAGTGACATTTTTCTGTCAATTACACACATTTAAATTTCTCAAGTAGTTACCATGGAAATGTTTGGGCTGTGAGTAGGCTGTGAGATTTACTACACCAGATTATTTTATAGTTCTGTAGAACATATAATAAAAATTTCAAATGTGTCGGATAGAGAATTTTGTTTTTTAATATTTGTAATAACATAAATTTTCAAAAAATAATATTTAGAAGATTTTTGTTAAAATACTACTACTTCCGGTTGTCCAATTGTTACCAGAATGTATTCAACTATTCCCATTACTGTTAGATTGAGGAATCCGTAGTTACACAGGTCTTTAATCTTATAGAATTTGAGAAATTGTGTCTCCAACAACCCCACACACACACACACATCCACACACACACACACACACACACAGAGACAACATCGTAAAAATGTTATTATCGGATTCTAGGGACCTTAAAACGTGCTTATTCACTAAAATCTGGATATGCGATTTTTAGCATAATTCCAATACCTCTCTTGGCGAGAGGTAAAAAATAAGGTACCCGTATCTTTTTAAATCAACTAATTATTTGTATTTTACGAGAAATAAATTATTAAAGTTTTGGAGAAGGGGTATCGGGTGACGTGATAGTGTACTTAGCGCGACATAACATAACATAACGGTAGATGTAAATCTCTGAAAACACTGGCGTCACCGTATCCCCTTTCCAAAACATTCAATAGGCTACTCACGGGGCTTTTTTTATTTAATATTTTTGAAGAGAAGATAAAAATTTGATACCCTTATTTTTCTTTTGACATTTTTTTGTTAATTGGCCAGAAAAAAAAAAAATGAAATCTGAATATTTAAATTGGCACCATGTATGACGTAGAATTACGTCGCACCAATGAATGGACCTTTTACATCAAAAGTCAAGTTGTCAAAGTTGTTCTTGAAATGTAATTTTAATAAAAAAGGATACAGTATATTGTCATTCGCTGTTTTCTAATTTGTTTCCATTCCTAAAATAAGATTCAAGAAGAAAAGCACCATTTGCAAAGCTTTTCTAAGATTCAAAAAGAAAAGCTTTGCAAATGGTGCTTTTCTTCTTGAATCTTATTTTAGGAATGGAAACAAATTAGAAAACAGCGAATGACAATATACTGTATCCTTTTTTATTAATATTACATTTCAAGAACAACTTTGACAACTTGACTTTTGATGTAAAAGGTCCATTCATTGGTGCGACGTAATTCTACGTCATACATGGTGCCAATTTAAATATTCAGATTTCATTTTTTTTTTTCTGGCCAATTAACAAAAAAATGTCAAAAGAAAAATAAGGGTATCAAATTTTTATCTTCTCTTCAAAAATATTAAATAAAAAAAGCCCCGTGAGTAGCCTATTGAATGTTTTGGAAAGGGGATACGGTGACGCCAGTGTTTTCAGAGATTTACATCTACCGTTATGTTATGTTATGTCGCGCTAAGTACACTATCACGTCACCCGATACCCCTTCTCCAAAACTTTAATAATTTATTTCTCGTAAAATACAAATAATTAGTTGATTTAAAAAGATACGGGTACCTTATTTTTTACCTCTCGCCAAGAGAGGTATTGGAATTATGCTAAAAATCGCATATCCAGATTTTAGTGAATAAGCACGTTTTAAGGTCCCTAGAATCCGATAATAACATTTTTACGATGTTGTCTCTGTGTGTGTGTGTGTGTGTGTGTGGATGTGTGTGTGTGTGTGGGGTTGTTGGAGACACAATTTCTCAAATTCTATAAGATTAAAGACCTGTGTAACTACGGATTCCTCAAACTAACAGTAATGGGAATAGTTGAATACATTCTGGTAACAATTGGACAACCGGAAGTAGTAGTATTTTAACAAAAATCTTCTAAATATTATTTTTTGAAAATTTATGTTATTACAAATATTAAAAAACAAAATTCTCTATCCGACACATTTGAAATTTTTATTATATGTTCTACAGAACTATAAAATAATCTGGTGTAGTAAATCTCACAGCCTACTCATAGCCCAAACATTTCCATGGTAACTACTTGAGAAATTTAAATGTGTGTAATTGACAGAAAAATGTCACTAATATCAGTGTCAAAAATTCAGAGATAGTACTGCAGGCTTTTTCTGGGTGCGATATTTAATATTTCTTATTGTATTATTAATTATATATTTAAAATTGTAGTTATATTACATGAACCCTTTAGAAATACCGATAATCCCGTTAATGAATTGGAAAAACCTCGAACATTTAGAAGAAATGGAGAAAACTTACTCATAAAATGAATTAAAAATGATAGAAAATACGTAAATATAAAGATTAGGTGTAATTAGAATTTTTTGTGTGTGCAAGAAATGTTAAATACAATACTTATATACCACAATGGAAAGGGCGAGAGGTATTGTGATGGCCACAACAGATTTTTTGTCTAGTTATCACATATGTAAAAATCAAAATTTAGTCACATACCTCATTCTTTTTAGGGAAAACAGCGAAGGAAATTCATGAGAGAATTTTCCTTATAGTGGGTAACTTATAGGTCGTGCCAAGTACAAATGACCTGCGCGTAAAACGCATTTACACATTCTCCGCCCTTCTTACTTAAAGGGCCAATCGCATGCACTGTACTTAAGCGGGTTTGTCTCAGTGGCGTCCGAATAATATTATTAAAGATTTAAATTTATTGGCCGCTAGTATGAACAAGTGATTAAGTGTGATTAGCGAGCATTTGATTAGCATTGTTTTATCTCTCTCAATCCGCTCAGGATTATTTTAGAGAAAAATACTTCAAATAAAAAATGCGTACAATTAATTTTTTTATAACTCTTATTTGAAGTATTTTTCTCTAAAATAATCTAGAAACGATTGACAGAGATAAAACAATGCTAGTCAAATGCTAGCTAATCACCCTTAATCACTGTTCATACTAGCGGCCATTGTGTATAGTGAAGTTGACTAGAAAACATGGTACTAAATAGTAAAAGTAGGTTGTTAGTGTACAAGGTAATCAAATTTATGGAGAATATTAAATGATCTTTATTTATTTTTAGGTATTTTGTACATATTTTAGTTTTTAAGTATTTAAATATTCTAAATACTATTGTTGCCTAATTATTTCTACGCCCCTGACACAACACAGTGTTTACATCCATTGTCAGTTGAACGCTTGTGTCTTCATCGGTTTTGCATTTATGTCATTACAGTACTTACACGAGCGACTAGTGGGCAGTCCCTAGAATTCTTTTTGGCTAAGCGGCGCACGGAAAAGGTGCATGTATCACTATGAAATGGATAGTGAGAGAGTACTCCGCTCTAAACATAGTGGTACACAGTATATGCGCAAGAAATGATTGACAGGTCATTTCTATTTGGCACGACCTATAAGCTCTTCTCATTAAACCATTTGTGATTTTGAATTTAAGCTTGACCAGAACAAGCGTCCCGGAAAAACGTTCAGGAATGGCAAAAAAAAAGTTTTTCCACAATAGCAGCTCGCCGGCGCATTCAAGCTGTAGCACTTCGTAAGAAGGGGGTTTCCACGATTTTTAATTATTTTTTTACACATATGTTTATCTTTATAAAAAAATGTTCCTTACTTTTTATTTCATCAACTTATTAATATCCGAAAAAAAAAATAAAGTTGCTGTATTCTGAGCGCCCGACTAAGCAAGTGACTAGCTAGTCGCCCGACTATCATAATGTTACAATATATACTTTAGTTGAGTGACTAGCTAGTCGCGAACTCTGAATACCAGCCTATATGTATTAGTATAATTACAAGATATTGAAGTTTAAAAATGGTATACAATATGATTTTTTTTAAAAGGCGTTGCCTTGAAAACCCTCGTTGACTGTACGATTTGCACTGCTTCCGCATTCCCCTATTCACCCGATCTAGCTTACAATGTTTACTATCTGTTCCCGAAACTCAAAACTTTCCTCGATGAACAAAATTTTGTATCAAATGAAGAGGTCTTACAGCGGGTAAACGAGTATTTAGAGGGCCTCGAGGAAACAGACTACCACGAAGGAATCATGAACTAGGAGAAATATTAAGGCAAATGCGTTGAACTTAAAAAATGAAGCATGTTACAAAACTCAAATTATTGTCTTTAATATCAAACCAAGTTCCCCATCTATATTACCTTTAATCAAAAGAATAATCTTTGAAAATATATACTA
This sequence comes from Harpalus rufipes, assembly GCA_951394225.1. Taxonomy (NCBI): domain Eukaryota; kingdom Metazoa; phylum Arthropoda; class Insecta; order Coleoptera; family Carabidae; genus Harpalus; species Harpalus rufipes. The sequence goes on along the minus strand of OX596276.1, from coordinate 42,529,331 downwards.
GCTAGTTCAATTGTTGATCATTTAGAAAACACCTTACTCATTATTTGCTTCCATGATTGCTCTGCTTTGAACCTACTGGACATAACAACATTTCAATAATGTTGTTATTCTGCTTCACATATTTTGATATTTGAAGTTACATTTCTGAGATAAATGGAGATAACTTTATAATTCGAAGCCAAGTATATTTGAACTATAACTAATTAGTTTAATGTATTCTGATATGTAGGTAGGTGCCCACCGTTTAAATAGTAACTCAAAATATTATAACCCATTAGAATTGCATTAGAAGAAAAAAAAAATAGGCAAAAACATCAGTACTTGGGATGCATGCGAACGTAAGTTAAAAAGAAATATAGTATCGATTCAGTTTCAACTTACCAAATAGTGCCAACAACGCCTGCAAAACAAACTGCACGTTCCTCCTGTTTGCTTGTTTTCCTGTTCTTAGTGTTACTCGGTCCTGTCCAACATCTATAAGATCCAAGCCGAGAGATGCTAACAATTCATGGCATCCAGGAACTCGCCACAGTCTCACGCCCACGCTTACTTCAGCGCTGTTTGCGTCGTTAGAATTAGCAGTTGCGGAAGTAGAAGTAAGTTGACTTAGATCCTGTGTTGACTTAGTTAATGACCCAATGCTCAATTGGGATAATACTTGTTGGATTACTGATATTATATCATCTACTACTTCAGAATTTGACGTAAGTTTTGTTAACGCATGGAGCGATGTACTTGACAAACCTGAAATAGAAATTTCAAAAATAAGTAAAACTAGAGTTGCACAAAACATCTGGTAACTCTTAACAATGTAATTTTAATAGTCTATCAGTAAAACAGATGCGCAGGAAACAGTGATAATCTACAATTTGTTGTGAAACATTTCTTAAGCTTGTTTGACACGGTCATCATTATGTTCAGAAATTTGTTTTTTTTTTGACCATGTCAAACAGGGCCTCATTTTGTAACTTTAAATTCTATTAGATTTTAAATTCGACCAGAATTGAGATTTTTCTCCACTCTTTCACAGAGTAGATTTCAAATTATACTGATCTGGAGCAATAGAACTTGTTTCTATCATTTATGCTTGACATTTTTTTGAACGTCTGAAGACACGTTTATATACTTAAATATTATGTACAGGATGGAACAAATTCGAGTTCCTTATATGAAAAACGCTACAGAAAATTGATATAGGTCCTTATGGGCTAACTTTTTGAGACAATTTTAATAGGCACTACAGGAATTTTCTATCGTCATTTGTTTTTGAGCTACAGACTAAAACTTGATTTTCGCTTATTTTGAAAATACCTCGTACCTCGCTTATATTATGGGAGACTTAAGAGAGTAAAAACATTTATACGAGACACCATGGTGCTATCCGCGTTGGCTATGCGTAGGCATAGAAAAGATATTTATTAAAAATAACTCAAATTTCAATGATCTAATGATAAATAATTTTACAGAATCTAAGGAAATAAAAATAGACAACATTTAAAAATTAAAACCAGCTACATTGTTCCAAATTAAGAACAATTATACAAGTAATTATTTTGTAAGTACATAGTATAAATATTTACCAAATTTGACCCACCAAATTTTCAACCTACGAGCCGCCAGGATTATTTATGAAATTTTCAACTTAGCGTATAAATTTTATAATAACGTACCAAGCAAAGCCTGTAGACTAGCAGAACATTGAGTTAACCGTTCATCCGGATCAGATTGAGGGAAAAATACACTGCTTGGAATACCATTTGCCGCAGGTTCAAATCGAAATCCAACTGACATCAATAATTCTTTCCAACCAGTAGTACTGCCGACCTATTAATAAATAGACATTTGTTAAACTAGAGAAGAAAGCGCTTCTTTTCCACACTCACATTCGAAGTTTGTTGTTCGAATGAGAATTGAAAAAGGGCGTTTCTTTCGTATTAGACAAATATTTTTTTTCACGACATACACAAAAATATTAATAAATAATAAATTGTACAACACTTTAGTAAAAGTTGTACGGTATGGGAAAAAAATCTAATTTTTGTATGTTTTTAATGAGTCAAAATATAGCAATAGGGTTTTCCAAGTTTTTAAATTTTTTTTAATGTTAATCTGCATATAAAAATATTAAACCCATATCTTGTATTTTCCCCGAAAAGTTCCTAATACGCCAGAAAAAAAAAAATGTTTCAACAAATGAGGCCGAGAAAAAATCGACGGCGCGTGGAACGCCATCTACACCGAGAACATACGTTTCTAGAACTGAGTGAGACGGATATATGACAAACGCGCTGGGTACGTCGAATCGTATCACGTCGAAACCAGTGCAAAAATGGAGGAGGCCATCACGCCCTTCGCTTGCGCTTTCGGAAACCCATTAGCCACTAGCATTTGCCAGTACCCGCACGCCAAAACACAGGGTTGATACTGAATTTTATGCGCTCAATTTAAATGCATTAAAGTTTCATTTTGATATTAGGGTAATAAAAATATTCGATAAGTATAGTATCGTCCATTAAAAACAAAACAGAATTCCATAAATAATTTTAAGATCTGACTTTTTCCACAAAATATATTGGCAAAAAAGTAAAACAATTATTCAATGATCATTCCATACCAAATATTATTTATTGAAGCCTGTAACTTTCGCTTTATCCAAGCTCTAAATAACATTTAAATAAATACTTATATTCCAAATAGATCAAACTTTCTTTTAATGAATAACCACTTACAATGATACATATAAATACTAGACTATACAAACTATAAAGCACTTTAAATTTTGTGATCTAAAATTTTACCTTATTTTCAATAGATTTCTGAGTAGTATACATAGCATTCTTCTGTCCTCTATGAATTCGTTGTAAACTTTTTTCAACCAGATGTAGAGTGACTCTAAGAGCATCACGGCATTTTTCAGGAGCTCTTAGCAATTCACAAAGCGCTTGTCCCATTAAGGCAACCTACGGAATAATTTTAAATTATATATTAAATTTTACAGTAATTATCCAAAATATGAAACCTTATTTGACAGCCTTGTATTCATACCAATCAGTAGAAATCCAGCCCAATTTGCAGGATGAGCAAAATGTTTTGTATGCTGAACAGTCTGCATTGCTTCTGCCAAAGCCCTGAAATTATCAAAATTGAAATAAAAATAATTAAATACATTTTTATATGAATGAAAAAATATCGCCGTTATTAAACAAGAGCCAATTTTTTTAAACAACAAGATTTATTATAAAAAAATGGGCAGAAAGATGCTGTATCTAGAAGTATGTATCACTTCCGATTCAGGAGAATAGGATAACAACTTTTAAATATCAAAATAAAACATACTTAATTTTTTATATTAATGAAAGGTATACAAAACTTTCTTTACAATAATGGTAAACAAATAGTATTAGGTTTTATAAAATAATAAAATGGCGGACGTTTGAAATATTACATGAAATAAATCAAAAGTGTAAGAAATTTTGTTTCATTATGTTGGTTCTTTTATCTAATAAATGAAATGATTTAAAAAATATCATAATCAGAGCTGGGCTGTAATTAATTACTGTTGATAATTACTAATTAAATCACTTTATCCCAAATTGTAATTTGTAATTAATTACTTTGTAAAAAAAAGTAATTATACTCAATTATTTTTGAAAATTAGGTTTTTCAAATATTAATTAATATTTTGAACCAACAAGTAAGGGAACCCCCGGGATACGGGCGTAGCGTAGTTTATATCTGCGTTGTGGGTGTAACAACAGGTTAAAATGCAACTTATCATGCGCGTTAGGCCGTACGACGTACTTTGGACTTTTACTTCAGTTATAATTTATTATTTTTTCTGAATCCTAATAGTAATAATATACTTTTCAAGGAATTTGCAGAGTCTTCATATAGGGTTTCAAATAAATCAGTATAAAGTATTTTTAATAACCATATAGGCCATAGGCATATACTCGTATACAGGATGAGTCTGGGAAGATGCCCACACTTTCAACATATTTATTATACTCGTAAGTAATAGAAAAACAAGACTATTATAAAAGTTTTATATTTACTTAAATTTACTATTTGATGCCACATGTAGATATTTTTTATAAAATCAGGTTTGCGAGAATTATATAAGGTTTGTTACAATTTATAATCAAATCAGTACGGAACTATCCGAATTATGCGCAGTATTAAAATGGCGTTCTCAGTTGAATAATGCGCATACGTCGGACAGTTCCGTACTGATTTGATTGTATGTTTGGAACAAAGCTGTTATTAAAAAATATTAGAAATTGTTTTTGTTCAAATATTCAAACTGGCTATGTGAACATTTAATTTAAAAGTTAATTTATTAATTTTAAAAAAACTCGTTCAACAAGTTACAATTAAATGTCTATTTTATTTTATTGTTTCCCATTATTATATTTTGTTTATTTTCACATAGCCACCTAGAATATTTGAATAAAAATAATTTCTATTATTTTTCAATTCTTATTTTTCTCGATTTTTTTTCATATTTTTGATACACAAACTTTTACCTCGATGAAAAAAGAAAAAATTGCGGTTTATATTTTAGTAAAATAATTATAGGTTGCTATTTAAAAATAAAAGTTGATAGTCGTATCTTGTAAACCTGACTTTATAAAAATATCTACATCTGCCATCAAATAGTAAATTTAAGTAAAAATAAAACTTTTATACCTGGTGCATCGACCTTTTAAAAAGGAAGAATTGTTCAACCTTCGAGTTGCATACAATTTAAATCCAAAAAGGTAGCTGCGAGTACGTCAAAATTTTACAGTCGGCAATTCTTTATAAATTTGTTTTATTATTCCTTTTATTTTTATTTATGTTGTATTTCATATTAAACAGAGTGGTATTATCTTTTGTTTTTTTTTTATTAATGTAAGGTGAAAGTTTTTTTAAGTAAAGTAATTGAAAAAGTACTTAAAACGTCAATTACAATGCAAAAGTAATTGGTAATTTAATTACATTTTTGTAACAGTAATTATTTTTAATTTAATTTGAGTATATTTTGGTTAAAGTAATTGTATTCAATTACTTTTTAAAAGTAATTTGCCCAGCTCTGATCATAATCTAGGATTCAAATTCCTTCGGGGTCCATGAATTTTTCGCAAATTCTTTTTTCGTTAATTTTAAATTTCCTTGGTCATTAAGGTCTATTTCTACGATTTAATTATATAGGTATGATCACAAATAATTCTTATCAGAATATAATTAGAAAATGTAAATACTTGCCTAGCTGCTCTGGTGCCTTGTAACAACGCTGAATAAAATGCCCTCAATAAAATCTTTGTCGCTGTGTCGGGAACAGGCCACAAGGAAACCAGCACCGCTTGTGCTCCAGCCGCCAAAAGTGCTCTTACCAGAGCTACCAAACCATCTGAATTCGCCCAACCTTGACGCTCTCGTGTATGTGATGAACTCACTACGACAAGTCGGGCAGACAGTCGTAAAGAGAGCAAGTCAGCTGCACTTAACAAGAACTCAGAAAGAGGAGGGAGTTCCACACTTGTAGAAACTTCACTACCGTCGTCTTCATCGGGAGTATCGGAGGTAAAGTAACGTTTAGGTTGACCTTGTTCAAGCATCTACAAATGACAAATAGAAAGAAAATAAATAATTTCTATAATTAATTTTAAATAAAATTAAAAATTACAATTATTTTACTACAATAAACTTTATTGTAGGTATAAAATGAAATAATTAAAAGTGGTCCAAAGTACGAGAACATGTAGAGAAAAAATAGGTACTCATAAAAATAGATTTGTTTGTATTATGAAATTGCTGCATTGTCAATACATAATGTCTTTTTGATAGATAAAGTGCAAAAAAGTGTAAAAGTTTAACACATAATATTTTTATAAAATGTATTAACTATACACTAGATATAGGGGAAAAGAAAAAAAAATAGCAGTTTTTAACTTTTGAAACAACACTGAGTAGTATTAAATATACTGAATTTTTTGTTTACTTCTTTATAACCCTTTTTCAAGCTCTTTAGAATACAATTTTTATATGGATGCCATAGTGGAAAGATGCATCATTTTTTATAGCTTTTCAACCATGTGTATATTCATTTGTTTCACACAGGTAAAATGCAAGAATTATAAAATTTATAGGGAGAAAACAACGATTGTGGCAATGAAACAAATGAAATCATCATATAAGTATTCTCAAATGTTTGTTTTTAAATTTATTTCACTTTTCATTCATTTTTACCTTCCGCCATAGGTAAGAGAGGTAATGTTTTCGGTCCAAAAATTCCAGTTCTCAGTATATAAGCACGAATTAGGGTCCCCACAACAAGTTTTTACTATTATTATAATGAAGTTTGTCTGTGACGATTTTTTTCTTTCACGATAACTCTTACATCAAACTTCCAAAAAATTCTATTCTCCGTTGAGTTGATTATATTTTGGGCAAAATTCGACAATCGGAAGTGATACTTGAAGCTCATAACAGTTTTTAATGAAAAATTATATTAAAATATAATCCAAAACTTTTCAATTTTAGTATTTAAGAATTTCATATCAATGGGAATAACATATTAAATTTAAAAAAATGATAAACCGGAAGTAATACTTTACTTGAAGTTCTGAATAGATTTTCGTGAAAAATTAAATGATATAATCCAAAACTTTTCAAATGTGATATTTAAGACTTTTATATCAACGAGAATGACAGATTTTTTGCTATAATTGATAAACAGGAAGTGGTATTTTAATTGAAGCTCTGAACAGATTTTCTTGAGAAAATATATTAAAATAGGATCCAAAATTTCTCAAATTTGGTATTTAAAACTCGTATATGATTGGAAACAACATAAAGTCTGACCGACGATCCATGATCTGTGGGGATGAATCATATACGTATTAGAAATTTTCTAATACGTATATGGGATGAATAGTGTGCAGAGAGAGAGAATGCATTAGGCGAGAAAGAGACAGGTAGTTACACACGAGAGTATACTGCGAGGCTGAAGTTTGGTTTGAAATTGCACTTCCACCCAACATGGATTTGAACTCCATGCTCTTCTGCCTCAGAATGTACTTTCTCGATGTTGAACTCTGTAGCCGCTAGCAATCGACTGAAATCCCAACCACCATTTTAAGGCCAGACTACTCCAAGCTATTCGGTCACGAGTCGTTGGTCAGACTGTCAGCCCTATTTTGTAAGGAAGTTGTCTTAGCAACGTTGCTAAAAAAATTAACCAATAGAAACAAATGTAAAGCCTGTCAATTTCATGTTTTACAAGTTACTACATATGCAATCAAATTTGCTTTGATTAACAGTAAAAACAAATCCATATCGCGTTAAGTCAGGAGACCTACACTCTATATCTCCGAGATGATCCCCACGTCATCAATTTCTGATGCAAGAATTACTAAACTCTTATCTAGCATCTTTGTTGTACACATATGATATATATGACACTTTTATTCGCTCTCAATATCGTACGTGTCACAGGGGGGTATATGCTATCTCCGTCCAACCAACGGAGAAAACTGTAATATAACCACGGCAACGAAAGTCATTTTCAAATATTTGAATTACTTTAATATTCATGCCATTCATCAGGTGATTAAAGTGATTTTGGCCACTTGCGTTGATAGTTTGTTTAAATCTTCATATTATATTGTGCATTTTGCTATTGCAAAGACGGTGTTTCTAAGATTGCCGACAATTATTGCAACATATTGCTTTTGGACAATATAAAGAGGTATCTATATTTCATCCATTGTACTTATATCTTATTTATTCAATTCGTTTAGGATTGCTAAATAACTATTTATACGACGAATTTTGATGAATAACAAAACTGACACAATATAGGTTATATTTATTATAATACTGTCAGTTTTGACATTACATCATAATTATTCAATTGATTTATAATTGTAAAATAAATGTTTTACTTCAATGATCAATAATAATATTCATACGGTAAAAGATATACTGTATACTGTCAGTTTTCAGTTTTGATTTATATAAATACTACGGAAATCAGACGATTTCGCCCGATTTCACCCGGCAACATGATGTCATCAATTCCCTCCCGCCCCTGGCGATTTGAATCATATGGTTACAACTGATGACGTGGGGATCAAGTCGTGGAAATGGAGTTTAGGAAGCTATGCCACTGTGCCTCTTCGTCCTATCCATCTTCTACTGTACCTTTGATTTAAGTGTTCCGTAACCATAACAGAATAATGCGGTAGAGCTCCAACATGTATTAGCCAATAGCCACATATTAAACCTGTCGTTAATGGGCACATTCTCTAACATTCCGGGTAAAGTATTAACAAAGAAGTCGAGAAATGCTGGTCCTGTTAGTAGATTCGGTAAAAAAAACTGGTCCTATCAGCCGGTCGCCCAGAATGCCCAACCATACATAGTACATTTCTGAAAACAGCTCATATCTTTGAAACGGTTAGTTTGCGGACCCATATTTATTAGGCTTTTTTCACTTATTTTGGTCTATACTATACACCCTTAAAAATTCCGAACACTTTTTTTTAACACCCTATATATGATAAACCGGATGTCGTACTTAACTTGTAGCTCTTAGATTTTCGAGGAAAAATAATAAAATATAACCCAAAATTTCGTATTACTGACTTTTCTATTTATTGAAACAACAAATTAGATTTTGTTTACAGACGATCAACCGGAAGTGATATTTTACTTAAAGCTCATAGTTATTTTAAACATGGAATTGGCGGGAGGTCATGTGCTGGCCACATCAGAATTTTATTCTTATTTTTAAGTTATTCAGCGCTAAAACAGCTATTACTAAATTTCATAATGAATATTGCCTACTGTGATGTTCATATAAAAATATTATTAATTGGATTGAATAAAATTTTGAGTATTTCCTTTTTATTACTCATATAATTTATTTATTCCTCGTTCGTGATAAAAAGTAGAACTTCAGTGTTTTGATTAGAAAATCAGCAATCAAAATTTTAATGTATAAATTTAATGATTGTCTGAAATAAATGAAAATAAATATACATATATCGTTAGAAATCTAAAATGGTGTAATTTTCAACAATACCGTCCTTATATAAAAATTGTCATTGGCATCATAACTCCAAATCTAATGGTGAGGAAAAAATGTACATCGCCATTTGAAAGAGCTTTAAAAAGTGCAAACCCTAGTAACCCATTTTTTTTTTCGGATAAAAAAAAAACACCGCTAAAATGACCTCCAAATGGAACTTTTGTCTAATTTATCTAACTTTGTATCATTTATGGTTCTCGCACTGAAATATATTAATGACTGGAACTAGTATACTCTACCTATCACCATACGCTGAATTAAAGCCCCAATGAATGACAATTGCTGACCCTAACCGTGCATGTTCGTGTCGAACCGAACATAGCTGAATAGTTTATACACTCTTCTCACTACTCATATTTAAAACCTGCGCCATGGCCACTAAATGGTGCGGCACTAGACGAAATAATATTCGCCCTCACGAATTGTTCCGATGTTTGCTGATTCCTCAGCAGCCAGTATTCAACTTCACTATCATAGTAGGTATGGGCATTTCAGTCAATAATATATTTCAGTCGATTCTCGAGATCCCCATGTTGAACACGTTATCCTGGCCACATCCACACACACTTGAGCCCGAATGCGAAATGCTTGTGGAGATTCTTTGATACACCATCAACCATAGCACTTGGATTTGTCTGAGGCTGTGCACCTCTTCATATTCATGCTCCAGTATACACGTAGCTTTATAATATTGTATTTATTAAATAATGAGGATTATTTCTAAATTACATAAATAGATCCACATTACTTCAAGCAACTATAATTTATATTGTGGTAAACTTTTGATGGGATGCTTAAGATAAAATCTTACCTCAACAGGGCTGAGCACCAGACTAGACAACTTCCACGACACATGCGTCGCCAGATGTACACATTCCGCCTCTTGTATTCTTGCTAGCACCGCCTGCTTACTAGCTTGCGCTCCTGTTAACGCCGTACTCTGCAGCAATTCTGCTACTAAGTTCGCCTCATGTTCTGCGTGGGGTATATCATCCCATCCCCAATGTTCTGTTACAGGTCCAGGAAGTTTGGGATTTCCTACCACTAGAGCACTAACTCCTGATGATTCATCCTTAGATTTGTTAGGACGACGAGCACGATCGCCACGAGCCAAGGCACTCAGACTAGGAGCAGCAAGGAGAGAGAAACGTTCACAGAGGTAGTCGCCACCTGGACTACTAGGACGTAAGACGGGGAATGGCACGAGATAGAGTTCGCCTTCCAATATGAGAATGAGTTCACGGCGGCCACCACCACATCCAGATGAGTTTGGAGATGCTAAAGAAATATTAAAATACATACAAAATTGTGCATAAATATGGAGAGTTATAGGACACGAGCACACATATAACTCGAGCGATCTTGAAGTGCTTGGAATCAGCTAATTTGTGTACGCTTATCAATTTGACAAAAACAATGTCACTTCGATAAGATAATTTAATTTTGAACTGTTAAGAAGTTATTATTTTTAATTTTCCAAGCACTTCCAGGTCGCTCGAGTCACTTGTCTGCTGCGACCCATAAGGTTTTACTACAAAGATTTTGTTGATGTTATTGTTATATTTATTTCATTATTGTTATTTCGTTTGGCATTGTTTATTTCACTATTTTCATCGTGAATTTTTCAAACAAATTTAAAATATTAGCAAATATAAGTTCAGCTATCTATCTAGAACTAGTGCGACAAGGGGTAAAGCAAACGAACAAAATCAGAGGAGGTAGAGGGCTAAATTTTGCAGCGAAATTGCTAGGCTAAATCTACTTGCAGATTGCGGACAGGACCAGTGAGTTCGAAGCTGTCAGCATACCAACCTTCACTCGTCGTTGTCATAACGCCCCCGCGTATAGCATGAATTTAAGTATCTATATGTACTCGTATATGTAATATTTGTAGTATTATGTATGTATACGAGTATTTATCTAAATTCTTTATAATATACATATATATTAACATTATCCCGGTCCAGATCCAGTCATCACGCCCAGCAGATCCGGGAATATTATCTAGCACAGGATAAGTAAAATTATCTTTATTTCGCCCGCTCCCATTTCGGTACAACCTGCACGCCCACGCTATACGTGGTTGTGGAACGTCCTTTCTCTCATCGCTAACCACCGAAACAGAGTGAAATAACCATTCCTTTGCTATATTTCCCTAGTGAGTAAAATTGTCTTCTGTTATATTTGGCAGCAAAGGCGAGGAAGGTAGTTTTCGTCGTTTTCTGTTACACTAATTATACACCTTTCCTAACCGGACTCACCGAGTCACACTTTTTTATTACTGCCGTACCACCGGTTAGATTTCAGCGAATATTACACCTTATTGAAGATATATAAGTGCTTATAGTATCCGAGTGAAATAAATTCATGTAGCTTTATTTGTATTTTTTAACGATAAATCACAGGGAGATGTGCGCTAACTCGCTCGACCACCATGCCGACGACGTAGCACAGCAATTAAATTTTAAATAAAGATATACATACATATATTCAATGAATGAGGTCATGCACGATTTTTCATTTTTACCTTTAATTGATAGAGTAATGAAAAATAATAACCCCGTATTTGTTATTTTTCCTCAAATTGGTCTTTAATAATGAGAAAATTACAATCAAAAATAACACTATCCAAAAAGCGGCTGATTTTCCTCGCTTCACAAAATTTGAATTTTTGCATTTTCCTACTGACTTATGAATTTTACGGGGAAAACAAATGCATCTTAAAATGATTTACTAATGGCCGGTTGCACCAACGTAACTTAAATATGAAACTTATGGTGAAATGATTAGGCAGAAGACTCACGTCATCAATCTAAAAAAAACCTTATAAAAAGAAATATAACTTGTAGAAATTATTAGTTGTTTTTTTTAAAAAAGAAGAAAACATACTAGTATTAAAGAAACGTATATATTAATGAATTTACAATTATTTCTAAGTCAATCCTTATTCCTTTTATGGAATATAAAATTATTTGACACAAAATGGTCATTCTCAGTAGTGCCAATTTTTTGTACGAATATAAACTACAATTATTTCAAATAATTTTATATTCCGTAAAAGGAATAACGATTGACTTAGAAATAATTGTAAATATTATTAATATATACATTACTTAATACTAGTACTTTTTTTCTTCTTCTTTTAAAAATAAATCTATAAGTTATATTTCATTTTACAAGGTTTTTTCCAGGTTGATGATGTGAGTCTCCTGCCTAATCATTTGCACTATAGTTTAAATTGACAATAATCATCGAAATGAAATGTCAAAATGAATTAAAATATATTTCTGTCAAAATTTCGATTTTCTTGTTTAAACCTAGATTAAAATTTAAGCCTTGTTGATGTAACTAGCCATAATGGGAAAACTTTGCAATAATTTCTCTTATAGTTTCCGAGATCCCAATGGTGAGCCTCGAAAAACGGTCACCTATATAATACCGCCGGCGAAGATATTTAGTCACTTTCTTCATTCGAAGAAAGTGACGACAACCAACAATGGAATCCACACAATTTCATAGTATATAGTATTCTCGAAATAAATTAAGAAAGTGTGAAAAGATAATGTCAGCCACATGGATTTGAACCATGGACCACTACTTTGCCGGAGTAACGCTCTACCAACTGAGCTATGGCCAACCTATCCAATGGCTGACATTATCTTCCACTTTAGCCGCTAATGTATCTCTCTATGGAGAATACAGTTTGTGTCACGTTGTATGATGTGGGGTTGGATAACCACTACATTTAAACATCATTGTGAACATGTCAGAAATTACTCATGGCCCTATCGGTCCAGTTTTTGAAATTAACGTAGAGTTAACAGTCTATATTTTTTCGAAATATAGTATATAGTATTCGTTTGAAAACATCTCTTGTAGATAAGGTTAATATTATAATTCAAATAATTCATTTTTTTTACCTGAACCTGTTCCGTTAACGAAATGCTCTTCAAATGGTTCTACTAACAGCTTATACAGTGCATGTAAACAGCTTGGCCCTTGCCATTCTGGCGGTTGACATCTCCTATTACTACCCCCTCCTCTAGATCTCGTACTTCCTTTTACACTTGCGCTGGATCTAGTTGACCCCTGCAAACTTGCCACTGATCCAGTTCCTCCTCCTCCAACAGACCCGAGTGAGAACAACGAACTCAGCGAGTAATTACTGCTGTTTAACAAATGGTTACGGTTCACCATGCGAAGAAAGCCCGCATTAGGAGTATTAGTTGGAGCAGCATCTTCAGTTGGCGCTGGTGTGCTCTGCCAGTCATCTTGTTCAGTACCAAGGCTGTCACGGACGGATTGAATGAGACGCTCCAAGTGGCTAGAGCTGGTAGGTACGTCTGTGGTGGGTTCGTCAGAGGAAGAGTCTTGTGAATCCGAAAGAGGTGTTTCGTGGAAGTGAACGACACCTGCAAAACAAAACGAGTAACTTTTTTGTAAATATTTGAAACTGATGGAAAATACTAGACATTGAAATTACTTTCGTGAATAAATGAATATAAAAATTAAAGTATTATATAAGATTATGAAATCATAGTGTTGCAGAATGTAGCATTTTCGATGTTTTTTTAAGGTATCTCGGATATTATTAACAATAAAGCAAAATCGTTTGCACATTGGTCAAATCTTCGAGAAAAAATTAATAGTTAGCACAGGAATTTTCGATCTTTTTTTGTTTCTAAGCTACAGACAAAAACTCGCTTTTCTCTCATTTCGAAAATATCTAATAGTTGGAGGAAAATTGTTTAAACAAATTTTATACAGGTTTTTAGGTAGAATACAATGTATTCTTTGGTTCACGAAAGATAACTATTCAAGATCACTTGTTCGCAGAAAGAATACACAGCACTTTATACAGTAGTAGCTTAGCAACATTTCATGTTAGAAAGAGAAAGATTATTTGACGTATGTCTACAGTAAAATTTTTGAAAGATGTCCGATCAAGGGCACCTGTATCACGAACGAATTAACAAATAGGCATACATTTATCTCTTTCTTTTACAAAGGCTGTAAGACTGTGTGATAAGGATGGATATAACACGCTTGTCTTTCAAAAATTCATATTGTTTCGACTAAGTTAGGACATTCCATTTATAAACGATGCTCGTTGTTGATAATACTTTCACTGTAACGTAAGTTTATTTATTAATTCAGATACATTACCTGGATTCATAGCCGTACGTATAACGTTATATTCTGTCAGAGTCACTGACACTGACATTGTGTCAGTATCTTATTTTTAACATATTTGGTTTTACATTTGCTTATAAACTTACTAGTTGACTTATTTTTGAATTTTGAATGTTTTTCCTGTAATATATATTTTTATAATAATAAAATAACAGTAGTATCTTACGTACCCTCATAAAAACTAAGCAAACGACACTACTGAATTTGTCATGATGGGCGGAGCAAAAATCTGAATTCATACAATTCGTAGACAACTTGATCGGACATCTTTCAAAAATTTTACTGTATGTAGTTTATGTTGTGTGACATTACTTTCTAAACTAAATAATAATGACGTATGTCGTAGAGTTATAGATATCTAATTATCTACTACACTGCCCTCTGTGTTAATATTTACCCAGTGATGTTGACATTTAAATCAAATTATTATTCCATGGTTTTTGTCAAGTTTATGTTTTTGGGTTTTGCAAATACATAGGTGAAGAACATAAATCCTTGAGAAAGGTATTATTTAAAAAGAAATATAATTTTCAAATAAATTACACTTATTATTAAAATGTATCCATAAATATTTCATGTTGCACGTCTATGTATACGAAATGCAGTGAAATTATCTGCAAGTAATATTACACCATACGGTTAATAAATGACCTTGAATTGTCAACTTTCGTGACCCAAACTATAATTTGTTTTGAAAACTTAATAATTTTCAAGATATAACATAAATTTATATTTTAAATGGGAACCTGTTGAAAATAGCCTCATCTTTTTGCTTATTTTATAAACTTTTCAATGACATGGTGTTCGTTTTCCTAACTTCACCATTCGGATCTCAAAAACTATACGTGATACGAAGTCGGTTAAATTAGGGCAAAGTTGCCCCATTAGTAGACCATTTTAAAGATGTATTTGTTTTTCCCTAATGGATAAATTCAAATTTTGCTGATTTTTATCTTTACAAATCAAATAACGTTTAAATAAATTAAACAACGTTGGAAAGCTAAGACATTTCTCTTTTCAATGGTGCAATTTTCCAATATAGCAACCAAATAAAAATCACAACCTTGATGTCATAACTCAAAATCTGACAGCGATAAAAAAATTGAGCATCGTCGTTAGAAAGAAAATAAAAACGTGTCCCAAAGAAGTGCAAACAAAAATTATGTATTATTTCATATTTACAAGTTATTTGTAAAAATAAAAATCAGCAAAATTTGAATTGTTGTATTTATCTAGTGATTATGAAGTTTTACCGTGGTAAATAATAAAAGAATATTTGCATGAAGAGATATTTTCTTGTACCTCATGAAGACATAATTTAACAGTCATAAATCTTTCTAAAAGTTCTCAATTCACTACAGACTAAAATATTTCTTGAACTCTATTAAGTAAAATAAATTACGATCGCCAGCTGGATTAATTTTTTTTTTAAAAAAACTCACCTTTCAGAGGTACGATGAGCCAGGCATACAGATACCCCGCTGCCAAACTGTAATATAAAATTGATGCACGTTGTCTATTTACAATTTCTAATAATTGATCCAGGCTATTAACACTCCCACTGCTTACTGAACTATTAGGATCATTATTTCCATTTCCATTGGTGGTTCTTGACTTACGACTCAACCCATTTTCTGGTTGATGTCCTTGTCGTTCTAAAAGTAAATCAACAAAGGCCCGTGTACGACCTCTTTCAGCTATTAGTAAAGCTTCTTCGTGACGATTTAATGCTGAAAGAAAAGTAGTCAATATTTGACTTTCAAAATATATAAAAAAATAACTTACCGACTAGTACTCGTTGTAAAACTTGATAGCTGGAAGATTGTAGTTCAAACAAAGATAATTTGTAATCTGGAGAATTTCTAGTTTCTCTTCTGATACTTTCCAAGAGATGAGTTGCAGCTTCTAGTTGTTTATGAGCCCCATCTAAGTCTCCATTTGACCAAAGTGCCAGACCAAGCCTATTCCTAATTCTTGCCTATAAAAATAACTTCATGATTATAATAGAAAAAGTACAAACGGTTATGATTTTACCTCTTCATCTCGTCGGCCGAGAGCTTCGGCAATGCAAAGTCCCTGAGTGAGATAAGCAACCGCTTGAGTTCGATTGCCTAAAAGTTGATGAACACGACCTAATGAACTATATGCTAAGGTTTTAGCTAGTTGATCATTTGTGCTTGCTGCTAAAGATAGATGTTGTTCTTGGTACCGTACTGCTTGCTCATAATTACCTAGAAATGCATTTATTGTAGATAACTTTGAAAGTTACTTCAAGAGTTATGGAAATATTATTCACCCAGTGCTTCATGTACAGCTCCAAGATTCCCACAAGCTCGTCCTTGTAACGCTGGTTGTCCCAACCGTTCTGCGAGTTCAAGATCTGCTTGATGATGCCTCAATGCTGCTGCATGTTCACCCATTTGTTGGTAAACACATCCAAGACCTGAAGCTGCATCTGCTTCCATTGCTGTATCGTCTAATTCTTGCGCTATTTGTTGTTGGTGTTCTAAACAGCTTACTGCTTGCTCCAGATTTCCTACAAATTATATAAACACAATAGGGTCCTCATTTTGTTCTCAAACATTAGAATTCGCTAATACATAATTTGTCAACATTTATATTTAAAAAAAATGTCAATAATTTGAAATTAGATGGATAAACAATTTAATAAAATAATAAGAAAGTTTTAATTGCCACTGGCACAATGTTGCTGGCTATGCCATTCAAAATTATCTTTCTTTTCCATACAAACGTACGGGATTTTTGTCTGGTAGGTATTGAATCATAGATTGAATCAAGTATTATTTGATTTACTTTCATTGTTTCGTTATTTGCTGCATTCATTTATTTAATAATGGGTTTCGAATTAAAAAAAAAGTCGATAGCAGAAGGCTTGGAAGTAGTAAGAATTTGAAATAAGTAGTGTGAGTGAGAGAGATGAAGAAAGGTAGCAATGCTTTGAGGCAGATGTTGATATAAATTCAATATTTTAAAAACAAATAACTTTCTTAAATTTTGATTTTTTGTATTATACAGTTTTAAAGACTAGTTTTAATATAAATAAGCAATTTTCAATTTTTTTATTATGGTGAAGAACCCCATTACGCTATTTTTCACAATGTGTGTTAATCGAACCCAAATAAAGCAAAAATCTCCACCACATATTTTTGTTCAAAAGAATACAATAAAAAAGAAAAACGGTTAACAGTTAACCTGAATCGAATACGAATTTAATGTAGAAGGCCGTAGGTTCTAATAAAATTTATGAGCATAGACATAAGTCACTTTATTTTACACATAATTGGACGTTTCGGAACAACATTTGTCCATCATCAGTAAATGAATAAATTTTGTTATAATTATAAAGTTATGTTTAAAGTGCTTATGTTACATTTTGTTAAATTACATACTACACAATTTGGGCTTCAACTACTTTTGTATTACGTAGTTTAACAAAATGTAACATAAGCACTTTCAACATAACTTTATAATTGTAATAAAATTCATTCATTTGTTGATGATGGACAAATGTTGTTCCGAAACGTCCAATTATGCAAAATAAAGTGACTTGTATTTATGGTCATAAATTTTTTTGGAACCTACGGTCTTCTACATTGAATTCAAACTTCAAGATTGTTTCCAAAATCCTAAATTAATCGAGTACATATTTTTAAAACGCTTTTTATTCAGAAACCGGTTAATAAAATTATTAAGAAAATAATAGTTTTAATTTGTTTCGGTTAACAATTATCGCTTTTTTAACAAATTAAAAAATCGACTTCAGTTAAATATCAACATTTTTGGATTTAAAATGCTGGTTAATTCAAATTAACCGTTTAAAAAAAACAGTATCTGGTTGAAGCATACTTTATTTCCACCTCATCCACATTTATAATCGCATTCATCTAATTAGACACTGGTCGCCCAAGCAAGAGAACATCTTCAAGACATAAAGCAAAATATTTCAGTGATGTTTGTTACATACCTAAAGTGGAATGAAGTTGTCCCAGTTCGCCATACGCAGCAGCCTTTCCTTCCAAGCTTCCAAGTTCGTGAGCAACTACAAGCCGTTTCTCGAGACAAACTAAAGCTTGTTGAAGATTTGCAAGTGCTCGCTGTGCTTGTCCAAGCCCTCGATATGCACGTTCTTGATCTCTTGCACTTTTTAGCTTTAATGCTACGGCTAGATGTTGTTCGTGACATTTAGCAGCTTCATCTGGATCTCCCAAAGCTGAATAACAGTCACCAAGGGAGCCAAATGCGCGACCGCGATCTAATTGTGCGGTAGGTGTATTGAGACGTTCTAAAGTTGCCAGTTGTTGTTCGAAATAGCCTACAAAAAATATATTATAATAATGAAATTTAAAGCAATACATGCATTACCAATTGCATCTTCGTAATGTCCCATGTTTAATCTTGCAATTCCTAAATTTCCGTATGCTTGTGCTTCAACACTGCAATCTTGTAATTCTTGCGCTCGTTCTAGTTGTTCTTGGTAACATTTTACAGCGTGGGTATAATTACCTATAAAATAAATAATTCTTTCATTTAAGTATGAGTACAATATGATACAATAGAAAATACACACACACAAATTTATGATCATGTTAAAGTGGAAAGAGATTTGTTATTCCGAAGTATGAGAAATACTCTGTAGAAATGTGATATACGAGGGTAGTTCGAAAAGTTCTCAGCCTGACAAAGAAAACACATGATTTTTGACAATTTTTATTTATATTTACTTTATTTGCAACATAATCCTCTTTTAACGACCAACTTTTTTTTACTTTCGGAAGAGAATAAAAACATAATGTATACCTATTACCTAATATAATACTAGGGATTAAATCTGGTGAATACAGTACGTGTGGTAGTAATTAGAGCTTTGCGGCTGAAATTGTCAAATGCAGACGTTTGATTTTAATACCATTGTTTAATTGCTCCAACAATGCACTCCGTTGGTGGATCTTATTTTTAGGCTAATAGACCAGTTTCACTTTCTTTGGAGCATTTCCGCCCTTTTCTATCAATGGTTTACTTGCGTGGTACTGAAAATCCAATTTCTATTACTATATACCTAATTTTATGTTAAAAACGTAATGTAAAAATGGAAATTTTATTTAAAAAAAATCTGATGTGGCCAGCACAACACCTCTCGCCACTTCCGTTTTTGGATTCAATATAGGGCGCGAGCAGTCATGTGACTTTGTTGGCCTTAACAAGCAGATATGGGAGCCCGATTCAGAATGACAACTAGTAATTATATACATAGATGTCAAATGTCAAAAATTTTCATTCAAATATCAAGATTTTTTAAGTTCACATGTGGTTAATTTGTCACCAGGAGAGTGGAATTTACTTGTCGAGGAAAATAAATCACATTGAAATGGAAAATCACGAAATTTAGAATGAAAAATTATAACATTTGATATCTATGTACATAATTACTAGCTTCCATTCTGACACAGGCCCCCATATCTACTTGTCAAAGCCAACAAAATCACATGACTGCTCGCGCTCTATTGTATTTAGCATTTCTTGTATACCTACTATCTACACCAAAAATTCTAGATATAGTTTGGTTCACAAAAGATGACAATTCAAGGTCATTTATTAACCGTATGGTATAATATTACTAGCAGATAACCTCACTGCATTTCGTATACATAGACGTGCAACATGAAATATTTATGGATACATTTTAAACTGAAAAAATAAGTGTAATTTATTTGAAAATTATGTTTCTTTTTAAATAATGCCTTTCTCAAGGATTTATGTTCTTCACCTATGTATTTGCAAAACCCAAAAACATAAACTTGACAAAATTCTATGTGGCGGTAATTTGTATATTCAAATTTCAAAATGTTTATCTTCTCTTCAAAAATATTACATAAAAAAGAGCACGCAAGTAGTCTATTGAAAAACGTTAATTCAAATGCGTTTCTGAGACTTCGCAAACGCAGCACTCATACCACTGAAAACTTTTTCATATACAAAAGTTCGTGTCAACTATTTTAAACACAATCTATTGAAACGTTCGGAACGTCAGCAAACTCATGCACTTTCACTTGTGTATAATTTAACACGGTATTGTGGATTTTTCCCATGATTTCCTCAATCGTTACTATTTTTTTAGGCGATATGAACGCTCTTAATCAAATATGGACAAATAACCACACTTAGATTCAGCAGCTCATTTCTTCCCTTTTGAAAACAATGGTGAATATTTCCAAAGTAGAATTAAGCTAGTTTTTATTTCCGTTAAACATTTTAAGACGATTAGATCAATGCACGACCAAACTAGGAAAAAAATGCCTTTTGATACTGCAAGTATCACTGTCAAACATTTTTTTTTCGAACTACCCTCATATACATACAATAATAATGATTTATTATTTGACAGGAAAAACCTAATACAATAAATGAACCGTTACATGAGAAGAAAATAAAATTACATGTTATACAACAAACACATTACATTAACAGGAGACTTAACTAAAATATTAGAATGACACAATGGCAAATAAAAGGCGTTATGTGTACGAGATGTTGATCTGGGGACGTGGGAGTATAATATTGTCCATAATATTGTATGGTGTAGATAAAGCGATGCTAGTATGTCTGCTTTCAATCGACTCGATAGAGAACGGCTTCTAGTACAATGCGTTGGTCATATCCCCTATCAGGGTACATAGAAAATCTTTTCAACCAAAAATATTTTAGAAAGCGACGCTAAACTTGCTCAATACTAGTCTTATGAATACTATACGACGAATACTAAAACAAAATGGCATATTCTAACTTTGAACGTATAAAATTAAAATACAAAATTTTTAAAGCCTGTATATTAAAAAAAAAACCTAGAATTACGAATAATAAAACCAAGAGTTTTATTACATGCTAACACCGTTTCAGTTATGTGCATAGTAAAAGCTAGTACGATAGAAAATTCCTGTAGTTTCTGTTAATGTTGTCCCAAAAAGTTGGCCCATAAAGACCTACATCCATTTTCAACAGCGTGCATAAGAAAGTTTTCCATATAAAGAACTCGATTTTGTTCCACCCTATACAATAATAAAAAAAAAATATTGACAATTTTTGAATTTACTTACCTAGTGCCATGTGGACAGCACCAAGTAATCCATGTGCCCGGCATTCTCCAGTAAGATCACCCATTTCTTGTCGTAACGTCAATTCTTGTGTATGGAAACCAAGCGCTTTGTCAAAACGTCGCAACAGTCTGTGTACAGTTCCCAGCGCTCCACATGCTGTAGCCTCCATAGATCTATCTCTTGCACTTCGTGCTAAACTCAGTTGTCGTTGATACATCTTCACAGACTCATCAAGTGAACACATCTTTATTAGCACGTCACCTATATTGCCAAGTGCTCGAAATTTACCAGAATTGTTTTGCGTCATATGAGCAATAGCTAGGAAATATTTTTGGCATTCTAAAGAAGTATCAAGTTGTCCTAAAGCAAGATGAGCTAATCCTAAATTGCAATAAGCTCGTCCCATGTTCATTTTATCCTGTAAGTCTTTCGCTAGAGCAAGATCTTGGTCATAATATCTGTAAAATAAGACGATAAATATTTTATCAGATAATTACATTAAAAAGAAAGTATTATAAAATAAAAATAAATAAGCATGTAGTTTGCAGATAATTTATGTAAGCATATACTTAAGAGATTATTTGTCTAAAAATTATACAATCTTAAATAGCTATGATAAAAGTTCTTCCGCTATAGATTATCTAAATTAACAGATTAATTATACGAGTACATGTATATGTAAATTTAACTTTGAAAAATATATAATTTAAATAAGGTGAACGTACCTGACTGCTTCTCGGTAATTGCCGATGCAATAATGAGCATATCCTAGAAAGTGACATGCCTTGGCCTCGCCCTCAACGTCAGCGAGTTCTTGGCTTAACATTAAATACTGTTCATAATAAGGGATAGCTTCAGCAAATTCTGAACGAGAACTAAGGCAATTTCCTAAATTTAGTAAAGCACAGGCTTCGCCCGCCGTATCTTTCAGTTCTCTAGCAATTCCTATGGAAAGAATATAATTAAAATTAAATTCATAATATGAGTAATAATAATATAAAACTTTTACATAAGCAGGATTTCATATAATCAAGGTTTAGTTATAATCAGGTATATGTCCGCGTGATCACTTTGTTATTTTTTTTTCTAATTTTAGACGCCCTTATTGAACCTTTGAATGTAATTTCTCTGATTTGTTTTATTTGTTTCCTTATTAGTGTTGACATTTGTATATGTACCGGGTTGGTGTCTATTCTTTTCGGATCATAGGAAATCCAATGGTAAAATTTTAATATGATTGTAATTTCTGCTCTATTTATTTATAGGTGCAAAAAATGTTTAGAATTAAAAACTGCATGTAATAAATCCAAAATTACTGTTTACATGCGTTTCGCTCGAGAGGAGCAAAATAAAAGCTGTAATTTTTAGCTACTGCCATGAGAAATAGAATAAAAATGTTAAACAGTTGTATTGTTTGAGTTGACATCATATTCATTCATGGCTACATTTACCAGCTGATAAAAATATAATTAATTAAAAATTAATTTAATCAAATCTATAATTAAGACTTTATGACATATGTCGTCTGTCAAACTCAAACCACTCAAACATTTCAAATGTTTAATATTTTGTTGTATTTATCATGCAGTCTGTACATAGCCAAAAATTACAACTTTTATTTTGCCTCTCACTCGGGAACGAATTGCATGTAAACAATTATTTTGGACTTATTAAATGCAGTTTTTAATTCTGAACATTTTTTGTATTTACACTTTTGTTGTAAAATAAATAGAGCAGAAATTATAGTCATATACCCGGTTTCTTCTTTATTAATATATTGTTTATTTTTTGCATAAAATAATAATTATTCATGTTATAAGAATCGGAAACTCATTCATTATGGTAATAGAACTATAGTTTAATTTTACGTTAGAAAATAGATAGTTTAAATAGAGAAATAAATTCTGCCCTTTGATCAAAATGTACACTAAGTTCACAAAAGCAAAAAAAAACATTACTTGACAGCTGTCATTTATAAAATAAAATAGACAGAATTATGCGTTACTGAACCATTTCAACTTTGTAATTCTTAATTTTCAGGTATGGTGCATTTTTACTGATAAAAATATTTAATATTGGCAAAGTTTGGTTTGACGAATTAAATAATAATTTACATTAAAGTCCGGTACGAATAAGATGTTTTTGGACAAGGCGACGAAGAACCCGAGTCAGGAATTTCAAAATGAGTACCGTGAAAATCATTTCAGACATATGACGTATAAAAGTTTATTTCATACTTGTGCCGCATTTTCTGATGAAAGTTTGATATCATTCTTCCTTCCTTTCTTTTTAAAAAAAATCAGGTTACTTTAGTCTTAATAACAACTAAAACAGCAACCAATTTCGTTTGATTTTTTTATATTTCTAATATTTTTCGCAAATGAATACGAAAACAGTTATTTCTATACTAAGTGCTGAAATTGTTTCTTTGTCGAACCAAAACAAAAGTTTGTGTTCGACAAAGGACTTTCAACACGTGTTATACACACTATTTTTTTCTACTCCTGTGAGATAATAAATAAGAAAATAAAAAATATTTTAGTCAATTGGCTTTTTTTGACAACTACCAGTCTGTAAAACGTCATTTTACTGCCTACGCAGTAACAATATTTTTGTTGTCTACTATTGCTATTTACATAACAATCGGTCAACAAACGTATAGCAACCGTTCAACAAACGCATCGCAGCATAATTTTGTGGCGATAACTTTCAAAATAGATATTAAAAATAATCAGTTAATTAATATTAATTCTAAAGTCGGCAAAAAAATGTGTTCAACGCGGCACTAAACACAGATTTATAGCTTCGGTAGCATTCTTGCCCAGGCTTCGCCTCGGCAATGAAACGGCACTCTGATGTAAATCTGGTATTTTAGTGTCTATATAAATATTTTTAAATAATTTGACATTTATTGTCAATTTTTGTATTTGCGTATCTATGACAACAACAAACATTCTATACAACATTCATAAATAAAATTCGTTTCTAAGATACCGAAGCATGCTGCAATGAGTCACTTTCAGCATGAAAAACGAACAAGAAAATTGTATTTTCAGACCAAGAGTAGAAAAGCGATATTTTCGATCAAGTCCTATTAAAATCTTTGGAAACCAACGGAAAATTGATACCGAAAATATCCCCTGAAAGATATAGGAGCGAATGTTGGCTTTTTTTTGGTATGGGGAAAAAAAAATAATTTTACACACATAACAGAAGATGTAATTTTGGCATTTATGTTAGATCTGGTAAGTATTAGTGTTTATTATGTTGCAGTTTTTCTCTTAAATGAGACACAGTATGAAATATATTTTTTAAAATCCATGCAAAAACGGTCGGCTTTCAAGAGCCATCTGCTATTTTCTTATGTGAAATGAAGTATAGTCGTGAATATTATCGTAAGAGACGAAGCTGAGTGTGATAACACGGCGTTTCGGAGTATGTCATAAATGATCCATATTCCATACTAAATTTATCTGACATAGATCAATGAAAAAATAAAACACATTATTTTATTTCATCAAATACAAATCGTAAAAATCAGGTACTTACACTGTTTTTGATTTGTTCGTAAACAAGTGTCTTGTTACCATATAGCTAATTATTGTAATAAATACTATAATGGATTCATTATGGAACTCAGTCCAAATGCCATCAGAGTACTCAAATTGTGGTTTATAATGTTTTTTTTTTATGACACGGCATAATATAAACCAAATTATAATGTTTAATAAACATTTTAATATTTATCAAAAATTAAGCCTTTTTTAAATTTCCATAGCTCACTGGATATACGTGACTTGTAAATATTCACTAAATAATCCTTATATGAAACACGGGAAATAGATTAGACTGAATAAATGCATTTGCAAGGACATACTTTATGTAAATGGATGGAAGTTATTCATCTCAAATTAGAACAGAAAAAAGTGTGAAAAAATAAACAGTTCTATGAATTTAATTATAAACAAGGATGATTGATGAGGCGAAAGTAATATGCCATGTATATTTATACATTGCTGATTCATATTAGCGTGTCTATACTTATGTAAAAAGTACAACAGACGCCTTACCTAAATGAGCCTTGTAATGTAGTAACGCCATATCATGTGCTCCCAGTGCTTGATATGCTACTGCCAAATTTCCATGTGTACTTGCTTCTGAACTCCGATCGTGAACTTCTTTACTGATAGTCAGTTCTTGTTTATGATACTTTATGGCAGATTCATAGAAACCAGCTGCCGAATATGCATTCCCGATATTACCATACGCCCTGCCCATTCCAGCACGGTCACCTAAACTTCGCGCTATATTTAGATGAGCTTGATGGAGTTTTAATGCTGCATCGTATTCACCAAGCAGTTGGTAAACTATGCCGAGGTTGGAACAGGCACGACCCTCGCCAACCTAGAAAGAACATTGGAAATGTAAAACCACAAATATATCTAAATGTTTAGCGGACAAGGTGACTAATGCTCAGTTGCACCACCGATATTTAAAATATAAACTTGGTTTTATTCAGTTAGCCAATGCAACGTAATTTTTCTGCGTGTAACAACCTGTTATATGCGTAACGGCTTTAACCTCTAATGTAATATAGAATTTTTTACGGGTACTTTAGTTGTAGTTGGAAATGCAGCAGTGAACCCAAGTAAGGTTCTTCCATTTATTTCTATTTTTATTTAATTGGCAGGAACTATGTCCATAAGTTTAATTCATTATACGATTTACCGTTGTACTGGTTCAGTGATGTCAATAAAATGAGTAAAGACACTTTCTATGTTCATACGTTACCTGAGATTCGAACCCAGAACCATTAACTCGTGAAGCGACTACGCTATCTGTGTTGGCAATTTTTTATAAATTTGTTTTATTACTCATATTATTTTTATTTTTGTTATATTTTATATTAAACAGTGTAGTATTATTTTGATAAATGAATGATTTTTTAAAGTAAATTAATTACTAATTAAATTACTTTGTTCTTGTAGCAATTATTTTTAGTAATTTAATTACATTCTGGTTAAAATAATTGTAATTAATTACTTTTTCAAACTAATTTGACCAGTTGTGCGGATATGAGTATGCTTGGAAATATTAATCAGAAGAGATAGCATAAGTTCCACTAATACCATACTGATTACAAAGTTAATTCAAGACTATCATATGAACAAATAATTTCGAAAACAAACAAGTCACACGATGAATATGGTAAAACAGGTGGTTTTGGTGACAAATGTTGGGATTTTTACCCATAATCAGCATAATTATACTTATTTGAGGCATAAAACAGTTTTTAAAATATTTATTTTATTAAAAATGTTCAACTGCTTTTAAATGAGTACTTTTACGCATAGATTTATGGTTTGATGCGATTAATAAAACGATAATTGTATCGTGTGTGGGGCTGTCATACAACGAGCAGTACAACTTGATAGTATCTGAAGGTAAGATGGTCTGCATAAAATTCATCGTACAATTGAGTTAGTTGAACGACCAGTTCAAACGTCTGTATGCATCTCATGTAACAATTGGATAGATTTCTTATATTTCAAACTGTTCGATTATTAGATTACATTGTGTTTGTAGAATTAAATACCATTGTTAAATAATACTGCAAATCCTTGGGTACGTACATTTTCAGTACAATAAATTCATATGCAAGTAAAGATTACATTTAAATAATCAATTCTTACATCATTTTCTTTTCTTTTTTTATTTTTATCTCATTAACATCAGAAGATACGTAATAACAATATTATGGAAAAAACGGAAGTAGTTTTCTTTATCATCGCAGAGCACTAATTTCTATATTAACAATTATTTCAATAGTTCGTTTTAAAAACACAAAAATGTGTGTTTATTTTATACATACAGTACTGATCGATTCACATAAAAATTTATACAAATGATATAAATATACAAAATTTCACTATAAATACCTAGTTCCGATCTCAGTTTTTATCCGTTCTGATCATAGTGAATCATAACAAGAAATATTAATTCGGAATTGAGACCCACCTTGTCTCTGGCGGCAAGAGCCATATCCAGCTGCCTTTCATGCCATCTTTTAGCAGCAGCTGTATCTCCCGCACATCGAGCAGCATGTCCAAGTCCAGCATACGCCCGCGCTTCCACTGCTCGGTCACCTAGTTGCTGCGCTAACCGCAAAACATTTTCATGATACACAATTGCTTGTGTAAAGTTCCTTCTGTAATGATGTGAACTTCCTAAATTACTATAAGCGCGGGCTTCTTCTACCAAATTTCCAAGTCTTCTAGCAATTCTCAAATGTTGAGTATGGCAGTCTACAGCAGAATCGAAATCTCCCATGGCAAGATATACAGCTCCAACGTTTCCGATCTCACGGGCTTCTTGTAGTCGATCGCCCATTTGTTTAACGAGTTGAACGCATTGTTTATGGGAGGCTAACGCATTTGGATAATCACCGATTGCTGTGTACACGTGGCCAAGGCTTGTTAAGGCCGATGCTGCTGCCTGCGTATCCTACAGCAGAAAAAGAAACAAATATACCTCGAAATATACATAAGAAAAACATGAAATAATCATTTATTAATATGAAATAATAATGCGTAATATTTTTTTACAATTCAAATACACACGTCTCAAGAACCTTTTTATTATAACATAATAAACTTCAATTTTTATTCCTTATTATTCTATATCTCTCCGTCTCCGATTTCTTTCGAGCTTTAGATGTATAATAATAGTATGTATATTACTATTCTAATATTATGCAATCCCAAAAGAAGAAATACAAGCGTTTGTAAGGGTGAAGAACATATCAAAAGAAGCAGTTATTTAAAAAGGCAGTGCTTTGGCTGCCGGCGCCAGCTAAATAAATTTATCTTCTCCTTATTAAAATTATTTAAATGCCAATAATTGCTCTCTTTATGCACTTACAAGCACCACAATAATTATTATTATTTCTGTACTAATTTAACTTAATAAGTTATTATGTTATTAGTAATAACCTAACGCAGAAAACCGTCACCGGTTACCATTTAGTTTTTTTTTTCAAGGTTATTAGTTTTTATAATATTCGAATTTCATATCTACGTTACACATCTACTATATTCTTGCTACTTCCAAGCCATCTACTATCGCCTTTTTCAAACCCGCAATCCATTATCGACTAAATGAATGTAAAAAACAACGAAAGTAAACCAAATAATACTTATGAGAGGGAGTTGTTTCTTGGCTGGGTTAATGATGAAAGTATAACAGTTTCTGGATATCAGCCACTTTATTATTTCAAACTCTACAGTTTCGACCCCACCTGGGTCTTCTTCAGGAGATGAAATTTATTTTGAAGAACACCCAGGTGGGGTCGAAACTATAGAGTTTGAAATAATAAAGTGGCTGATATCCAGAAACTGTTATATTTTCAAATAATACTTGTTTGAAAATATAATGCCTCACCAGATAGAAACCATCTGCGGTTGTACGAAAAAGAAAGACATGTTGAATGACACGAAAAATATAGGACTGTAAATATACAAACATAGTTTTTTTTATCTATTATTTTATTTTGCTTATTATCCATGCATATTTCCAAATAATGACCACGAAAGTTAATTTAAATATATCTATATATTTATTTCTATAAGTACCTACCTATTAAAATACACTATTAATTTTCATGAAAATTGATCTAAACTAAAAGCGATTTATAGTTTTAGAAAGTCTTTATTGATTGTTATTCGTTAACCTGTAATACTTTTTTTTTAATATTCTGTATTATAGATATAGTAGAGATGATTTTATTTTCAAATAATGGACTTCGCTAATAATTGGGATCACATAAATTCATCTTTTTCAACACTAATAAAAATATATAAATATCTCAAAACAAGTTTTGTGGTCAACAATTGGAAATATTTGTGCTTGGATAATAAGCAATTTAATAAAATAATTAATAAAAAACTAAGTGCATATATTGTAATTAATAATAGGAGGAGTTTAAGGTTAAATTATAAGTAAAACTAATAAAATATGTATTTAATTTTTATTATAATTTTTAGGTTAAGGGGTAATTTTATTAGTTTAAGTTACATGTACTGTAGTCCAAGGTGTGAGTGTCACCGACAGCCTAAGTCATTCACTATATCTTTCACCTTCATACAAACGTATGGAGTCTGGCGTAGCATCATAAATTTTAACAAGTGTTATTTGGTTTACTTCCGTTGTTTTTTTGTTTCTATTTTTGCTTGTATATACTTGAAAATGGATTCTGTATTTTAAAAAGGCGACAGCAGAAGGCTTGAAAGTAGTGATAATTTGAAATGAAGTAGATGTGTAACGTAGATTGGAGAGGAGAAAATGGTATTAAAAACCAGATTATTTTAAAAGCTAATATTTTTTTTCAAACTTTGATAGTCGTTACAGTTTTAAGATCTAGTTTTAATATAAATGACTCATGTTCTAATTTGTAATTACGGTGTAGGACCCTACTATTAGCGAATTCCACTGTTTGAGAAGAAAATGAGCTAAACATTCTTTGTAGAACTACAGCGATTATTTTCAATTTAGAAGTTTCATAAAAAAATAAAAATAAGAACAAGATTCCATTAATCTTATTCTACGTTCAATACTTTCGGCAGATTCAAGTTAATTATCCTTTTTTAGTATTTAACATTTAATAATTGAGATAAAGTCTGTGAGTGAGTGCATTAAGTAGTAACTAAATCCTTTTATAATAGTTAACATTTAAGAATTGAGATAGAGTCCGTGACTAAGTGTATTTTATTCTGATTTCTTGAGTTCGATCCAGCTGAAGAAACAAGTATTTCGAATTATTTGTGGCAGAATTAAACCCTGTCAGCGTTATCTAAACTTTTCATATAATGGACCGGTAAGTCCTGCACTAATCTAGTTCCCGATTATACCTTGTGGACCCCACATACAATCCGAGGTCCCTTATATTTTCATATGTTGGACGGAGCTTAATAATAAAAACAGAAATATTGCCATTTTTCTATTTTATTTCGTTATTCGATAATTTCTCAAGTATTTTGTGCGGACCACTATTATTTTCCTGCGGACCAATAGTGAGCCGTGAATTACAATTTGGGAAACGCTGCCCTATCGTGTATTTTCCACAAAAGCTATAAGCATTCATAAGGTAATATCTGGAGAACACCCCTTACGATAAAAATATATCATTACCGAAAAATTCCAACAAATTTGAACACGTAACAGTTCGTAAAATTTTTAATTTATAACTATTCATTGTTTAAAATAAATTTTCTAAGCTGGAGTAGTCAGAATCTTATGCTGATACAAAGGAGGAAGAAGAATATTTTTTCTTTATACCTTGCATTTCATGGCGAGGACCAGCTGATACCTATGTGCAGTTAGAGCCTCCTTGTAACTTCCTTGACTGAAGTACGCTGAACCTAGGTTCCCATGAGCACGACATTCACCAGCAGTGTCTCCTAGTGACTTAGCGATTGCTAGATCTTGTTGCATGTACGCTATAGCTTTATCAAGTTGATTCAGAGCCCAGTGTGCTGAACTCAGCGCAGAGAATACACTGCCACGTAACTTTAAGGAACAACTCCCGATACGCAGAGCAGATTCTAGGACGGTCACAGCGCTGTGATAAAGGCCTGCGGCGAGAAGTTCTTGCCCTACAACCTAGAAATTGAAATTATGTTTTAATTATTAATTTTAAAATCAAATTCATTAAAATCAACAATTATTGAGGACTAAGTACCTTTTAAAAAATAAGCATATGAAACAATCAAAATTAAAGCTGTTTATATATACATAATACAGTTTGTAAAAATATTTAAGTATCTATTTACAAGGTATAATAATACAGTCTATCAAGTAATCTTAATTCAGGTTAATTTAAAGCCGGGGCCACAGATTCGGCATTCGGTGAATCCCGAGCAAATATTCGCCAAATACCGAATGTATGGATGGGCTGCTCGTCGCGAATATTCAGTGTTGTCGTTTCCCGCTTTGTATCGGTTTTTCGAGCAGAGTCAAAAGGCCTGTTTGTTTGTCTTACTCTAAACATCTAGGAGTTTTTTCTCTTATTCGCTAGAATTTGAGCAATTACTCGGAGCGTATACAAACGAACGTAATTTTTGTGTAGTGCAAACTTTAGAGCTATCATAGAGAAACAAATAGTTGAAAAACATGGACCTTTTGATACAAAACGTAATAATAAATGATAACGATGATTTGTTGTATATATCGGCGGACAGTAGCAATAAAGATGAAAATGTTCACAAAAAATTTAAATTATTTATTAGCAGATCATTTAAATATAACCTAAAGAATTGAAAAAATTACAAGTAAAAATAAAAATATTTTATTCATTAATAAAATTTTCGTGCTATAAATATTTTGCACTTTATAAACACAAACCAACTGAGAAAATTACCCACTATACTTGCTTGCTCTTTCTTACCCGTCCTGTCTACGTGGAGTAAGAAAATCATGATCTAAGCAGAGATGAGCAGTTGCTCGATTGAAACAGAACAGTATTCAAGTAATAACAAACGAACGCGGATATCCGCATGGAGTAGAAAAAGTAAGACAAACGAACAGACCTTAACTGAACGAATATTTGCTTATTGTAGTTGTATAGAACCCAAAAATCGATTACGCATGTATGTACACGTATGCTTGCCAATTGACAAACATTGCTCGCCGAAAGGCGAATATTTGGCAATCGGCGAATACCGAATGTCTGGCTCCCGGCTTAACATACTGTACTCGTATGTATACATAGCCAATTATTCGTACTGTGTAAACACCCAACTAGCAATAAATATAAAATATAAAGTAGCATTTAATTAGCTATCCACAATACATCTGCAGAATTTTGTAAATAAACCTGTGTTAAAGTCTATGAAATAAGAGCAAACGAGTTTTATGTTAATGACTGTTTGTCTCTGGTGTTATATGTGCCCAGAAATGATAGTTTATACCTACTTTACTAAGTTTTTATTTTTTATTTTTACGTATACCTACATATTATTAAGATAATTTTACATACAAAATCAACTGGAAATTTAATATTCAAAAATTCAAAGTTAATGTATTTAAATAAATAAATAAATATATCATCACGGCATATTAGCCATTGGTGGGTGTGCCAATCTGCTTTGTATACAGATATCGGTAATGATGAAATATTTGTACCGTGCGGGCGCTTACCAAGCGTCACATCACGAGCACCCTTAGCTGGCGTGGAGAGTGCACCGCAGGGGTCAATTTTGTGCCATTAAAATTCGAAATAATTTTAAGCGTCGGTCGGGATCGAACCCGGGTCCCCACATTCGCGACCAGACATTCAGGCACACGGCCACGAGACCCCATATATCAATTTAAATAACATTCCGTATAAATCAATCAGTGATGTATTATTCGTTTTATATTTTTAAAGTAGATAATTTTATTTATCAACTGGATGTATTTTGCAAATTAGCGGCCCTCAGGTATTCGAAAATGATATTTTACCAAAGTTAAGGCAATAGGTTATGTGTTGGCTACTGTAGTTTGCACAACAAATACAGCTGTCCCAAAAAACATGCCTGTATGGAATCTCGAGAACGACACGAAGTCGGTTAAATTAGACAAAAGTTGCTCTATTAGTTGACTAAGACTATTTTAGTGGTGTATCTGTTACAGTAACAGTAAATGTAGAAACTCTCAAAACTACTTTTTTCTTGCAATTCAGTCAAACCCAACAATAACCTCACCTAGTTCTAGCGCACAAAAGTCACTCTTCGAAAACTAGGTGAGTTTTATGCGTTAGGTGAGGTTACCGTTGTTATATTTAATTGAATTGCGAAAACAATTTTAAGCGAATCTCTACATTTGCGGGACAATGTGCACATCACCCCAGTATGTACATTTACTGTGACATACATAGGTCTCTAGATATAGCGTTATAGGAGAAATGTAAATCTTGTCAGTTTTTTTTATTTTTGCAAATAATTTACAAAACCTAAAAAAATATCTTTTCACTGGGGTAACTTTCCAGTATGGCTTTCACTTAAAAATTAAAACTTTACCATTAGAACTTGAAATTTTACAGTAGGTAGATAATAAAAAAAAATATTGGCAAACCTGGTAACTTCGGTCGCTTGAACTAATTTGTTGCCTAAGCTTTACTAGTTGTTACTAGTTGTCCAGCGTGGAGAGTACGTAGTCTTCTATACGTTCATGGTTCATGTATCATGTATCATGTAGGAATTTGTTTTATTGATTTATTTTAGTATATTTATATTATATTTCTACTAAATAGTTTATTTAATAAATAAATGACATAAAAATAATTACAGTTTGTTTGTCTCTAAACAAATCTCAGAAACGCATAATTATTATTAATACATAATTACAATCGTAGAAATTACTGCATATCATGTAACTTCAACTACTAACTTGCATAGGTAACTGCATTATTTCAATAATAAAATACAGAAAAGAAATAAAATTCCTTGGACATATTTTTTACAATACAAGAAATCAAAACAGTTGTTACATATTTATAACAGTGAGGTCGTCAGCAATAATAAAAATTAGAACATGGGTCATTTCTGCTAAAACTAAACCTTTAAACTGTACGATAGGGACTATCAAAGTTTAAAAAAATATTTGAATTTTTAATAACGTCTACGTCACATATCTACTC
Organism: Harpalus rufipes; assembly: GCA_951394225.1. Classification (NCBI taxonomy): domain Eukaryota; kingdom Metazoa; phylum Arthropoda; class Insecta; order Coleoptera; family Carabidae; genus Harpalus; species Harpalus rufipes. The sequence goes on along the minus strand of OX596276.1, from coordinate 42,495,277 downwards.
CATTACAAATTCTTGCAACTTTCAAGCTTTATGCTATCGCCGGTTTGGAATACGGGACCCATTTTCAAGTAAATGAATGTAAAAAAAAAACGAAATAATGAAAGTAATAGTAAACCAAATAATAGTTATTTGAATTTATGAATTATGATGCTACGCCAGATAAAAAACACAAGCGTTTGTATGAAAGTGAATGATATGTGAATAACATAGACTGTCAGGGGCAACCAAATCTTGGACTATAATATATGTAGGTACCTAGTTTTTTATTATTATGTTAAATTTCCTATTATTGATGCATATTTTCAATTATTGAATACGAAAGTTATATTAAACATATACAGGTGGTGGCGGTTAGGGGTAGGTAAACACACTGATTTAACATGGGATTTTAATTTTATGCAGTTTCCTCTTCTCCTGTTCATTTTTGTTTTTTATTTTATTTTGATTTTTCGAAAATCCATATAATTAGGTATGTATTGCAAGCTGTATAATACATACAGTATTATTATACTTACCTTAAATACACGTACATCGTACACAGAATGTACATAATATGTAGTTTTATTTTTGTTAGAATTCTAAGTTTTATTTAATAAAAGTTTTATTGAGAGATTATTACGTTTTATTAATATCTCATGCGAAATTTAAAGTGTTGGACGAAAACTTGATGTGTTTCATTTAAGTAATTCGCAAATTTCCATATTCCAATAATTAAGTAACCTGTATATTCCATTCTTACATCAACATTTTTTTACAAATATCTAGTAATCCAGACAAATCGATCATTCAGACGTACCCCATGCATTTAATTGTCCGGATTAAAGAGGTTGTACCGTATATCAAAATCAAATATTAGAGGAAAATTATAAAATATATTTTATAAATAAATTAAATTCTTACATATTAATACTTTTTTAACGGAAAGTACAACTACCAGGAATAAAATTACGTGACAGTTGCAGTCTGTCAAAACCCAAAACAAAACTGTGAATCTGTTGATCATAATTCCTTGATTCAGAAACCAATATCTGATTATTAATCAACGGATTAATAGTGAATTCGGCCGTTAATATTTTTTTAGCTCTATATCTATTGAACATGAAGGAAAAAGTTTAACCAATTCATATAGAGAATAAAATATTCTTTTTGTGCAACCGGCCGCGAAATAGGCATTTCGCAGCCGCAATATAGGCCACGAAATTGAATTTCGCGGTTGTTGTTATGGCAACGGCCGCGAAATCCATTTCGCGGCCGCTGTCATGGTAGCCGCCGCGAAATTGAGTAAACAATCACTATGACAATTGTTTTGTTTATCAAATGTCAATTCCATAGCTACCTTGAAAGCCAACTTTCAATTTACAGTGAAACTGTTTAAAATTAATAAAATTTGTAATTACATATTTTTTACGGTTGCACAAAAAATATTGTGTACACCTTGTCCGCGAACTCCTTTAGCGTCCTCGAGATTGTCTTGCCTCGGCCGCAAGCGGTCTCGGCGACAATTTTTCTCTCGGTACGCTAAAGAGTGATTTCGCGGCCTTGATATACAAATAACTATTAATATTAGAATAACATAAAATGTCAAAAAATGATATTTAACTGCGTTTTTTCAAGAAAAACTGTTAAGAACTGCAAATGAGGATATTTTTTCGGTTGACCAATTATAACCAAAATCTAATCAAATCTTCATATGGATGTAACGAAGAGGAATGCGGAAGAATTATAATCTTTAGAATTATAGTGTTGGAGATCCACAGATCCATACATACATACAGACAGACATCATCGTAAAAATAGAAAAATCGGATTCTAGGGATCCTAAAACATGCTTATTCATCAAAAACCCACCAGCGAATTTTATGACCAAATACAACACCTTCCTTACCTGGATGGTAAAAAGAAAATTAAAAAGTTCCGTCAATTAGTAGCAATGGCAATGACTAACTTTTTAAATTTCTTTTTAAAATTGTGATGAAACCAAACACGTAATAAAAAAATATAAAAATAGTTTTGTATGCAACTTTTAATATACTTTAAATGTTTTCACTCTACAATTTTCGCCGAAATATGGAGAGCAGGAAATTGCATAAAACTAAAAATCCATGTTAAATCCATATGTTCACCCCTAAACGCCTCAACTCTGTATACATATTAATTTATGAGACTGCAATTATTAGCAAACTCCAGTATTTGGGAACAAAATGAGCATAACATCTCATTTACGTTACATAATATAAAAAAAATCTGATGTGACCAACACAGTACCTCCCGCCATTTACCTATGTATATAATTTTTATATTACTTTATAAATTTATCCATACAATATATAGAAAAAGTATTAAAGCAAACTTGTAGAAAATGGAATAATCTTTAATTTTTATAATAACAAATTGAGAAAAAATTACATTTAAAGGTATTTTTTGAAGAAAAACTATCTTGAGCTTCAAGTAAACTGCCATTTTCGGTTATCCGATTGCCACCAAAATCTAATCAGATATTTCCATATTAGAATAAGGTGGAAATACATGGTTTCAAAACTTTCTGAATGTTAGTATTTGAGTTAGAGCGTATGCAGGATCCACACACATACACATACATACATACATACATACATACATACATACATACATACATACATACATACATACATACATACATACATACATACATACATACACACAGACGTAATAATGTTAAAAATGGATTCTAGGAACCTTAAAACGTGGTCATTTACCAAAATCTCGATATGCGATTTTTAGCACGTTCCCTATACCTCCCTTACCAAGGGTAGCGGGAGGTAAAAATATTACGGCTTAACGAATAACAAGTGTCTTTATAGAACTACAGATCGCTTTGATTTTAAATGAAGTTTCATATAAAAATAAAATAGTTATTTTACTATGAATCAATCGTTATATTGCTTACTTGTTAGTGTAAATTAGAAATAACGGTGAATATTAGAGCAGAATATAGATAACAGCGTATTGCAATTTAATAGCTAGGTTACATTGTCAAAGAAAACTAAATAAAATTTAATTACTAATTCTCAAACAATTATTAAATCAATTTCCTTTTACTAGAGCATATTAACAATAGCTCCTTGAAAAATTAATACTGTAATATGTACTACGATCATTTTTTTATTTTATAAAGTATAATTGACCTATTTCTCATGGAATTCATAATGAAACTAATTATAAAGATATTTTATAGTTTATAAAAAAATCGTCTAGGCCAAATGAACCGAATAATTACTCAATGAATACCACAAATAAGAGCTTGACAGTGTAATACCATACTATGGTTTAAAAATAACTTGAATATTCGAAGAGAAGCGAATACGAATACTTTGGCTGTCACGTGTCAGAACTTTAGCATGATAATTACCATACGTGAGTAGGTCTCGCTATAAACAAAGAGTCTACTAGTACTAGTAATTTTAAAAGTCAAGTTGTAAAATATAATTGGTCCAAAGAACATAGGTTTTAAATCAACCAGTTTGAATATGTATAAGTGAATAAAATTAATAGTTAGTTACCTATTACAGAAATCTTTTACTATATTTAGAAATAATAATAACGAATAATTTCTTCTTTGTCGGCTATACGTTAATGATAGAAAAATACAGAAATAAAATAAAAAATATTTCGATAAGTAATACGAATTAAAATAACTTTCTGTGAACATTAATAATATTTCAAACTATTCTTGTCCTTAGAAAACCGTTACCGTGCAACAAAAGCTTGCCAATGTAGTCATAAGCAAAATTTACAGTTGTCGCATTTAATAAACTTCATACGCAGTTTGATTTGTTCTACTCAAATGAGAAAGAAAAAGTGATTAAAAGTGTGAATATTGTTGAAAGATAAATTGAATTTACTTTTTATTTTCTTAAGTTTTATACGACATTGTTGTACAAACAATACGTATAGCGTTAACTAAATTTCTATTACTTTTACATACATACATACATAAAATCACGCGTGTCCCACTTAGTGGGTTCGCACAAACCCGATAACAATAAGAACAACATCAACATCATACAACAAATACTTACTCTTAAACATATTAAAGTGACCGATTTTCGGTAGCGAAATACCGCATCCGGATCACAATAATAGTTAGGAAACAATCATCCTTCGCCACACATTCCTATCTAAGCAGACTTCTTTCGCCTCGGCCACACTCATAATCGCATTCATACATGCTCTTCTTCTCTTCACACTTGGAAACGCTCTCTCTTTAAGCACCCTACCAATCACATCCATCCACTTACACACTGGTCGGCCACGCAATCGAAAACCCTCAACTTCACCAAGATATATACGCTTAACAAGCCGTTCACTCGCCATTCTCTCCACATGCCCAAACCATCTCAACTGACTCACACCAACTCTCTTAATCACATTGTTCCTAACCATACATTCTTCATACACCAAATTATTCCTCACGCGATCCCGTCTGACATACCCACATACACCACGTAAATACCTCATTTCCACGGTAGTCACTCTCTTTTTTATGCTTCCCCGTCCATGCCCAGCATTCACTTCCATACATCAAAGCAGGCACTAGCACTCCATTATAAACACTCAACCGAGCATCCCTTGATACGTTAACATTTCGTGCAAACGTACCCAGAGCACCCATTACCTTACATCCCGCACTCACTCTCCTTTCTATCTCTCGATCAATTCGACCATCTCTCGACATCAAGCTACCCAAATATACAAACTCATTTACCTGCTCCAGTTTCACTCCATCCACCAACACATTGCACTCAGTCACCAATTTACTTCTTTCAAATACTAACACTTTGGATTTATCAACATTCAACATCAGATTCATACTTCTTCCAACTTCATGTATTCTCTCTATCATTCTCCTGAGTTGCTCTTCATTTTCTCCTAAAACAACTACATTATCATTACTTTTAATTTATGTATATTGAAAATTATATCCCCTGTACTGCTTTTGAAACTTGTTACTAACACTTTACAGACTATGCGTGCGATTCGTGAATGTGCGATAGTTCATATGTCCGATTCGTTGTAGTTCATAGTAATTCGTAAATAAAAGTTTACAGACTATGCGTGTATTTGCGATTCGTGATGCACGTCGACATGATTCGTCGTGTTCGTATTAATTCGCTGGAGTTTGTGAACAAAACCAATAACTCACTATGAGGTATATTGTAAATTCACGTTCAATACACAGTTTACTGCTCTGAAAAAATGAGGAGCGACGACTATCTGGCAATAGCTAGTGCTATTTTCGTTACCATGGCGCAAAAAAAGAAAACGAAGAAGAAATCAAAACCAAAACACAGATTGTGGACAGACCATTCGTATTCTTGTTGGGCTCTTGAGAATTCTTGGTAGTGATGGGTAAATTCCCGTATTTTTTTTTCGGCGAATATTTCTTTTTCAGGGAATATATATAATATGTGAATTTTCATTTATCTATGAAATAAATGGTCTGTCTAAATTATGAAAAAGAAAAAATATACAGAAAGCCCAGGGTAAACGTGGCCGACATGGAGATCTCAATAACTATGGTTAACTTAGATAATAATTATTGCGCCAATAGGAGGCTATTTTAGTTGTGTACTGTTTATTCGGAAAAAATGCACAAGTTACTACAGTTTAATAAATATAATAAATAATTTAATAATTAATAATAATTAATTATGGGGTCTCGTGGCCGTGTGCCTGAGTGTCTGGTCGCGAATCTGGGGACCCGATCGACGCCAAATATTACATCGAATTTTAATGGCACAAAATTGACCCCTGTGGTTCACTCTCCCGTGCCCGTGAGGTGACGCCTGGTAAGCGCCCACACGGTACAAATATTCCATCATTACCGATATCTGTATACAAAGCAGATTGGCACACCCAGCGATGGGTAATATGCCGTGATGAAATATTTATTTATTTATTTAATAATTAATTTATGGGCCTAAAATATCACATGATTTACATGTATTTGGTGTCATTTGATGCAGAAGATTTCTCAGCCAACAACCATAACCCACAAAACAGCGAAAATGTTTTACTTTAGATTAAATTATTAAAACAAACAATATATCATACACGGAACCCTGGAGATGCTCTAGAATTAATAAAATAAAGAATAACTTCACGAACTAGCACATACTAAAGAACTGGCATGTATCAAATGCGAACTTTATTGAATCAGCGATTCGTGTTAATGTGCGGCTTTTAAGAGCATTGTGTACTCCTATACTAAAATATGAAGCGAAAGTTCAAATAAATTGTTCCTGTACCAGAACAATTTACATTTTTAAAAAATCAATATTAGACAAACATACTTCTGATATGAACCTGCTTTTAAAAAAAGTATTATTGAAATCTATCAGTATTTGACTTTGATTTAATGGGAAAACAAGAAATGCTACTGAATTTTGGGTTTCTCATTAAAATAAAAGTCCAGTATTAATAGATTTCGATATTTTTTTTTTTAAATGCAGGCTTATATCAGAAGTATCTTTGTATGATGTTGAATTTTTTAAAATGTTAATAGTTCTACAGGAAGAATTTATTTGAATTTTCGCTTTATATTTTCGTACAGGAGTACACAATGCTCTTAATATTCGTCAATTTACCACCCTCAAGAGCGAACCACTGTGAACACACGAACCTCGTTATTTACGAATCCATTTTGAACGAATACACTATTCACAAATTGCCCGCGAATCATGCATCACGCAACACAAATCGCGAATATATGCGTTGTCGTAGAGAGTTTTATACAGGCTGGTGCATCGGAACTGGAAGGCGCATCATGGTAACTTCAGTGTTAATTATTAAATGTTCAAATATTGTCTCCTATACCTATTTTTCAGAAAAACAGTTAAATAGTTTTTGTAGAGAAAAAAAATCTGCACTTAATGATATCTTACCTAATTCATATTTTTTTATTATTCGGAACAGGAAAAACCGAAGATATTTAAATGTTAATCTTATCAAATCAGTGGTGTCATGAAATAATAATAAAAAATCTGATGTGGCCAGCATATTACCTTCCGTCAATTCTGTATATTATGTACAAATTCCATACATAAATTTTCTTGCAAAAGATTCTATATTTCCAGTAAAATTATTTCATGAACAAACTATGTAAATTGCACTTGATACTGACATCTTTTTCTTTAGCTTTTCCCAATCGTTAGGGGTCACTATTCATAATTATCAACCTCATTTCTATTTTGTTTATCGTCCTCATTCAGTTTCTTTTTTCTCGTCTTCCGCAATATAGTCCTTCCATCTTCTCTTTGGTCTTCCTCTGTGTCTTCTACCTTTTACTACTCAGCTGTTCGTTCTTCTTCCAATATATTATTCATCTCTCCTCATGACATGTCCAAACCAATGTATTCCGGCTCTCTTGTAACTTTCTATAACTTTTATAACTAGAGTCATTTCCTTTATCCTCTCATTCCTTATCCTATCTTTCCGTGTCTCCCCCAACATCCATCTCAATATCCTCATCTCTCTCTGCCACATTCTTTTCATTGACATGTCTATTAGAATTTTCTTAATATAGTAGCTGTTTCCATGATTATAGCATAGCTGGCTGATTTATAAAATTTAATTTCTTTATAATATTTTAACTCTATATCCAAAGAATATGAAGTATAAAATTCAATCAATTCGTATAGATAATAGAATATTCTTTAATATTTTTAATAACATTAAATGTCAAAAAAATGATGTTTAACAGCGTTTTTTCAAGAAAAACTGTTAAAATCTTCAAATGAGGGTATCGCCGGTTGACCAATTATAACCAAAACCTAATCAGGTCTTCATATATGAGCCCAAAATAGTTCAGCCGGCATAATATTTTACCTTCATGATATTTCATATATTACAATATATATTTTATTCTAACAAAATTATATTATTACCGTAAAATATACAATTTCAGCTTAAATTAAGAACAAAAAGAAAATAGTATCGATAACAATTATGTTTTAATCTAAATTAAATTAACTTTAACATACGAGTGAGTATAGTTCGGCCACTTATAAATTTTGCACAAAGTAGGCGGTGCATGATTCAACTGTTGACAAAACAATTGATACATTGTTGAAATCAACAAAGTACCTATACTTAACATTTATTGTAAGTGATAAGTTTTCACACTAAAATGGCTCGTGGTAAACCATATAGTCAAGATTTAAGAAAATCCATAATTAATGTCCATATGAACAGCATTTCGGCACGATAAATTTCGATTTCACATTCGATTCCGCGATCGACAGTACAAGATATAACAACACACAGACACACACCTAAAACGTGCTTATTCATTGAAAACTCACCATCGATTTTTTTGACCAAACAATACCTTCCTTACCTAAAAGTGACGGAAGGTAAAAATGCGCATCGAACCTGGTGGCAAAATTTGGAACTAAAAACAAGGGAGCAATTTTATTTCATTCGTATGTTTTTACACACGCGCGTAGTTTATATAGTGGAAAATAAATAATAGAACTAATATTTACAATTAATTAAACTACTATTATCAAAAATTTACTGTAAAACAGTCATCTCTAACAAAAAACAAAACTGTGAACATGACCTAACAACTCCTGACTAAAGTATTTAAAATAAAAAATAATAATCTATCGCTACAATTAATAAAACAGGGCACATGGCAATATACTCTACCCAAAATAATAATAAACACTGAGAGAAAAGTCAAAATACAAGAATAATCAAAGAAAAACTATTGACAGCAATGATTATGGAAGTTAAACAAAAGTGCGCTTTTGTCGAAGGTTTAACGTTGGTACACAACGTCATCTCTACGTAGTGAAATATCCCAATAGGGTTGGGAAAAATATCGATACATATAGCGATATCAATTTTTTGTAATATCGATATTATTGGTAAAAATTGTTATCAAAATATCGAAATATATAATATCGATATTTATCGATAATGAACAATATTTAACAATATTTTTCGATAAGTATCCATAGTTATCGATATTGTTAACGATAAGTTTCGATATATACAGATAAATTTATATATTTATCGATGTTTAAATATTTATCGATGGTTCATTTTGATATTTATCGATAAAGGATTTTTTCGATACCAATATGATATCGAATATCGATATCAAATATTTTATTTTTTGATGGTGAAACTGGGCATGGCATAAGTTAACCGTAGTTATTTAGGTCTCCATGTCGGCCACGTTTACACTGGGCATTCTGTATATTTTTTCTTATTAATTTATTTAGTTATAAATTAGATTAGACCTGTTAAAATATTATAAATAAATGCTATTAAGAAGTAATAATATTAGTAAATATGATTTTAGTGACTGTCATGAAACATTTTAGAATTATTGTTGATGATACAGACGGCGGTAATGTTGAAAGATGTTTAATAAGAAAAAAAGACATCAGTTGTATATTCTAAATATAATTTGTAAGTTTTTACACACAACATTATTCTTACTGCCTGATTCATTCACAATTTTTGTCCATTGAAAACAGTTCATGCCTGTACAGAATTTCTCTGCTCGTATAAGCTTACTCACTATTGGTAACTTTTTTATTTGAGGAGATACGAGGTTGGTGAAATAAGAAAAATGGTGCCATTTTATATTAGAAAATTGGTCATGTCGACAAAAAAATAATTGTATCAGCGGTTCCCAAAATTTGGGACAAAATATATATTTTTTTAAGTGGAACTATATATACATATATTTATTTATTCTTTTATTGGAAACAGTATTTTTTCTCTTTTCAATAAGGTAATGTTGCTTATGTACATTTTTTTCAAATAAACGAGTTAATTACGTATAAAAATAATTTTTTTGTATACATACTGTTTTTAGTTAATTTAGCCACGATTCCAGGAATCAAGTTCATCCATGCGGTTTGTACAATATTTTTTGTTCGAAAAGTATAAAACTAATAATCAGTAATTATTGTACAAATAATTTTATTTATTAAAATGCATGAACTTGGTTCCTGGAATCGTCCTATGGCAGCGCTCACAAGCCCGCGCCGCCAAACACTTCCGGGAACCAAGCGTTCCCGCCCTTGGTATGTAAATAACTATTCCATGGCTTACTTGGCTAAATTAACTAAAAACAGTATACATTTTTTTTTAGACGTTAATAACTCGTTTATTTGAAAAAATTGTACATAAGCAACATTACCTTATTGAAAAGAGAAAAAATACTGTTTCCAATCAAAGAAAAAAATATATGGTTCCACTTTTAAAATATATATATTGTCCCAAATTTTGGGATCCGCTAATACAATTTTTTTGCCGAAATCACCAATTTTCTAATAAATAATGACACAATTTTGCTCATTTAACCAATCTCGTATCTCTTCAAATAAAAAGTTACCAATTGTGAGCAAGCTTATAGAGACATTCTGTATAACGTACATTAATAAATTATGTCAATCCGCTAGTGTCTTTTATTACAGAAACGATACTCTGCGCGATTTTCCTAAATCAGATTTATGACCAATTGCATCAGCGTAAGTTAAGTTTTAAGCGTTCCTTAAATTGACAATAGTGCTTCGAAATAAAATGTCAACTGAATTATGCACTGCTCATTACTGACACAATTTCGATTAATTTTAATACGTTTACATGGACAACATAGTACACAATGAAATATTTCAAACGAAATTTGGAAAATGTTTCAATGTTAATGAAAAGGAAGATAATATTCTTAAAAATAAACAAAATGATACTAACTGCTGAATTCATTTGTGTCAGAAACCATTGTTTTTAATCTATAAATAGACAAATTATAGGTACATCGTTGGAAAGCGTTGGAAAGCTAGAAAAAAAATCTCTTTTCATTGGTGTAACTTTCCAATATGGGGTCAATATAAAAATGCCAACTTTGACATCATAATTTGAAAATCGAAATCCGACAATAACAATTAAATTTCAACATCGCCAATCGAAAGAATATAAAAAAGTGCCCGAAAGACAAAGAAGTGCCTACCAAAATCGAATATTATTTAACATTTGGGAGTTATTCGTACAAATAAAAAACTGCAACATTTACATTTTCGTCTATATCTAATGACCTATACATTTTTTCTCAAATAATGATAGACTACTAAAATGGTCTCCTAATGAGGCACTTTTGTCTAATTTAACCGACTTTGAATCTCATAGTACTAGAGACCCCTTGCAAGGCGCGATTTTAGGTAGTGTATAACCTCTGTAATTCGAAATTTATTTCTGTGATCTCGGTAATTCGAAAACTCAATGAATCAAAACATCAACGAATATAATTCGAAGAAATTGAGTCTTTCCTTCAGATTCGAAATAGAGAGATTCGACGCGACTGTATATTAGGGAATTAGCAATGAGTGTAATTAAATTATGTTCAATTTTATAGCCACAACATCTGTCTGTATCCTATAAATTTAGTCAACGTTGCAAATCACTCTTTTCACTAGTACAACTTTTCACTATGGCGCCCATATAAAACTTTAACGTCATAACTTTTCCTTACTATCTTGATTACAGAAAGTAAATTTTATGATTATTTAATTTTAGTAAGTATTGAAAATTCGAAATCCAGCATAATAAAAGTTCGAAAGAGTATAAAAAGTTTCTCGTGCTCTTCATGCAGAGCTCGTTCTCGTTATTTGGGATGTTTGGACCGGGGTACGGCCAAAATAGCCATTTTGATTATTTTTTCCTCCCACTATCCTCGGTGTGTATGTATGTGTATGTGTGCGCGCGTGCGTGTGTGTATATCCCTTTTACGCTCTAACATCTAACAGGTGGCAAAGTCGTGCGCGATAATATGATTCGCATTCGATAGATGGCAGAACAAGACGTCATGTGGAAAGTAATTTTGATTATTCAGAGAAAACCCGCTAAAATATAAAAGCTTAATAAAAATAACATGAATAAATCATATGTTGCTTTATAAATAAATAAAGTAATAAGCGTTTGAAATATTTCAACAAATAAATTTGTTTCTAACATGTATTTTTCAAAGGATAATGTTTCGGAAATAATTGATAATATAACAAATGTAAAGCTGATTGAACAAAGTTTAAAAAATGCTGTTACCCTTAATAAAATTATTATTATAAAATAGCATAAAATAGTACAAATTTATTTAAAAAAAATGTTTCGAACATTACTTTCTTTTTCTAATACAATGTATAATTCCATATTTCCCGTAAAACAAGACCTAGCTGTTTTATTGCCAGTTACACCAACAAAGCTTAAATTTAAACTAAGTTTAAACAAAAAATCCAAACTGATGTTTTAGTATATTTTCTTCTATTATTCCAAGACTTATTCACAGTTTTACCAGAAACTAATTTTACTTTAACCATTATAAAACAGTAAGAGTTAGCATCAATAAATTAAAGAGCGCAATGCAGGGTTAAAACAACCCGCTTATGCTCATCAAATGTTCAAAAGCAAAACATTGCAGGAAAGTAGTTTTGATGAACACGTTCTACACGCATCGTCCAACTATAGCCATCTAGCGGTTACAATAATGAACATAAATAACATGGAAGCTTATGTATATTACTAAACAACGATTACATTTTATTAACTTGTAATAGAAAACCGAGTTTTTCATAAAATGCTATTCATTTAAACTTTACGCAAAACATATTATTCCTTCGTTGCCTATTTTTCTACAATGTCATAGTAAGAAAAGAAATAAATATCACTTTTTACCAATGTTCTATAATATTTATTTGTTTGTAAATTACAACGAATTTTGAACTCAAATTGTAATATGATGGCCAAGAAGGTTCAATAAATGTATCACAAAATTTTCACAGCCAGAAGTTACACAGTTGCAAAAAAATCGCGTACACCTTAAAAATCAAGTAACCGAGTTTATACTTTTTTTTAGCTATGTAAATACGATTTTTTTAAAATAGGTTAATATCAACTGTCAATGAAGATGTCATCGTTGTCACCGTCATGTCATTATTTTAGGTATCGTGGAGCAAGTTCTTCAATGTGCTAAGTTACTACTAAATTACAAATATATTCTAGAAAAATTAAAGAACAACCAAGTATTTATTTTAAATGGATTATAAATAAGTAAAAATTATGACTGAAACAAATTATGGACGAAGTAACATTAGTAATTTATCATCGTTCCATCAGCGTCCAGTACTTTATTTAATCTTAATGTTCTGCTATTGTTCTGATTGACCACCCCTCTTCTAACTTAGAAAGTATTACAACTTTCTCGTTTTCTGATAATTTTAGCACCATAATTGACACTAATGACACTGACTTGTGACACTGACAAGTTAACAATCGAGATCGACTCAATACAGCACAAAACACGTGTACGCGATTTTTTTGCAAGCCAGTGTACATATTTTAGGAGATTAATCGTTGTTTCTTCTTATGTAAAAAATTTACAGTGATTTGCCACCTTAAATACTATCATCAGAAAAATTTGAAAGCGTGTATTTGTACCTTTTTTATAATATATAAATCTGTTGTGGCCAGCACAATACCTCTCGCCACTTCCTTTTTTGGTTACATAAGTATAGGGCGCGAACAGTCATGTTACATTGTTGGCCTTGACAAGCAGATGTGGGGGCCCGTTTCAGAATGATAATTAGTCAGTATGTTTCATTCAGAATTTCTAGATTTTCTAAATACACGTAGTTAATTTGTCACCAGGAGTGTGGAATTTACTTGTCGAGGAAAATAAACCATATGGAATTGGAAAATCACTAAATTTAGAATGAGAAATTATGAAAGATCTATATACATAATTACTAGCTATCATTCTGACATGAGTCCCCATATCTGCTTGTCAAGGCGCCCTATTGTATTTAACATTTCTTGTATACCTACATTCTACACCAAAAATTGTACTTACATATATCTATTCCTTATATTTAGATTGTTTAATTTTAAATTCATTATATGAAGAAATTTTGTCCTCTTCTAATTTTTCGAAATGTTTCCAATTCATTGTCAGGATTGACTGAATTTTTGAAGGATATATGTAATAGACCTATAATCTTAAATATTTAACTACTAATACATTAAGAAATAATATAATGTATATGTACTTCCCAGAAAAACTCTTTAGTAATATCTATGAATTTCTGACACTGACATTTATCTGTCAGTTACAAACAGTTCAACTGGTCAACTATTTTCCATGGCATCCTTTCGGCTGTAAAATTTATTATAACGTTATTTTATTTATTATATTTCTTTTATCTCTAAATCCATAGAATATATAATAAAATATTTAAATGTATCAGATAAAGAATTTAATTTTCTTTAATATTACCAAGAAAAATTTTCAAAAAATATTATTTAGAAGATTTTTTTTCAAGAATCTTCTACTTCCGGTTGTCCAATTGTTACCAAAACCTTTTCAGATCTTCCCATGAATGTCCGATTGGGAAATACGTTGTTAAACAAATTTTAAGTCTTATAGTTTTTGAGTAACCGTCCTTCCAACATCCCACACACACACATCCACACACACACACACACACACACACACACACACACACACACACACACAGACATCATCGTAAAAATGTTAAAATCGGATTGTAGGGACCTTAAAACGTGCTTATTCAATAAAATCTGGATATGCGATTTTTAGCATGAATGCAATACCTCTCTTAGCGAGAGGTAAAAAATTTACAGTGATTTGCCACCTTAAATACTATCATCAGAAAAATTTGAAAGCGTGTATTTGTACCTTTTTTATAATATATAAAACAGCTATGGGGTGCAAAGCTAGTTCGCCTCCTCGTGGTGCACGACAATTCTCGAAATCTCCTGGTCATTATATTCATCACAAGAGCTCAAACATACTGGTAGAGACTAGACCTTCCGGCAAACAAGACAGTACTACATCATATTGACCGCAGCCTTCTACCATCTTGACCAAGTCAACATCTGCAAATGTACCACCGACCCCATTGCAACGAGAGCCAATTTCAAATGCGACCTCGACCAACAACTTATTTATCATTTGATATATTTAAATTGTGATGAATGTATGCCATAAGCTAAATAAATAAATAAGCTATTAGATTTTCGTGTAAATCAGATAACCGGAAATGGCACTTTACCTGAAGCTCAAACTTGTTTTTCTGTGAAAATTACCTATAAATGTTATTTTTTCGCTTATTTATTAAATTTCCTACAAATTTGTATCATGGATAAATTAAAAAAAAATATCCTTAATATAAATGCGGGAGCCTAAGCTTTAAAACACAACTCCTTGATTACACAGTTCAGATCACCCCGGTGCAACTTGTTTTTGGAAACGGCAGCAAACAGTAGGTAGTGAAAGTAGTGTACCGAATGTAACAGAGGTGTCACTAAAATGTTTATGTCGCTGCTTTAGTTGAAATGAATTAAGTAATCTATGAAATAAAACGAAAAATTTATAAATTTATTTGTCAAGAAACAGTCAGAAATATACAATAGCACAGACCATATACACTATTTTAGATAAGAAACGTACGTGTTAAGCATCGGAACCACATCAATGGCGCTATCTGATGCATGGAGGCATTAATTAATTTAATTTAAACACAGTGGCCCGTACTACGATCATGGTTTTAACTAAAACCTTTGAATATATAATACATATAAGAACGGCAACGCATATGGCCTAGCAAGATACTATATCTGTCTCTTTTTATTCACAAAATTATTATAGATAGCTATGACTCCTACCACAAAACTATGAACTACGGTAAATCGTGCTGACAGCATTGCCAAATAGTATTTGTTAGAGGTATTCAATAATCAATAATTCAAAAATATTGTTTCATAATAACCAGATAATATATTTTGAATCTTCAATGTACATGTATACTTGTTTTACAGTAGCAAACTTAAAAACCTTTATAAAATCTTATCTTGCTGTTCTAGCTACGTGGCAACACTGTGCAACATCCACCTATTATGTATTTTTTGAACTAACTCAGAAATAATTCGTATACGGAGGGATAGATGGCACCTTCTCTCGAAATATTTAATCTAAATACATTACGTTGCCGTTCTTATATGTATTATATATTCAAAGCTAAAACGCTGTTTTAAGAAGTGTCAGATATCATTATTTAATAACAATAATAAATAATATCGAATTTATCAAAATATGTTTTAAAAGCAGAACATAGTTGTATTACCGACATCTGCGTATGAAGCAGATTGGCACACCCAGCAATGGGTAATATGCCGTGATGAAATATTTATTTATTTTTATTTTATTTATTTAGTTTGTATTCAAACAAATATTTTTTAAAAAATCGATCTTGAAACATACGTGCAAAATTAAATGTTGAAATTTGAATTTGACATTTTTTAAAACAGCGTTTTAGTTAAAACCGTAATCGTAGTACGGGCCAGTAACTGTCTAAGGGCCGGTTTCATAAAGGTCCAGTTAAATTTACTTCCAAAGTAAATTTAATTGTATGAACAAATTCGAATCAGTTT
The DNA here is from genome assembly GCA_951394225.1 of Harpalus rufipes. Lineage (NCBI taxonomy): Eukaryota > Metazoa > Arthropoda > Insecta > Coleoptera > Carabidae > Harpalus > Harpalus rufipes. Next base: position 42,478,777 of record OX596276.1, on the reverse strand, counting down.
CCACGTTCTTATGACATTAAATTTATTGCTGTCAAAAAATCGCATTGCATTTGTTCAGATTTTTAAATTTACTTCGGAAGTAAAATTTAATCATAGATTAAATTGTTTTATGAAACCGGGCCTAAATCGTTTCAATTTAAAATGACAAATGTCACAATTCGCGCGAACAAGTGAAAAAAAAATTGACATACTAATGATACTGGTGTCGCCATCTCGTGCATGGAAGCAAAACTAAAAATGCTATGCGTTTCCCGGACCTGTACAATAGTAAAAAATATTGCTTGAAAATATTGTCACTGCTGCATTGTGTCAAATATAGGTTGTTGGTCTAAAAAATATACTTATGGCTTATGATAAGTAAGTAATTTAATTTTATTTCGGTTTATTTTTTCAACTATAACATTTTCGTCGTTAGAAATTTAAATGTCGACATCCCTAATTGCGAGGAAATTACCAAGAGACCATTTGTTACCAATTGGACCTACGACTGTTATGGACGAGATAAACCTACGTTAAGGGATTCTTTGTCTGTACTTCAAACATCTTATGACAACATCTGTTCCTCACGCATATTGACGACAGGACCAATACGAAATTTCAAGGATTTATCAAACTCTTCCTGTGAAGAAAACTGAATCAACAGCTTCGTTTGATGTGATTGTGTTAGCTACTTTAGTTTTCATTCAAAAACTTGGAAACTAATTTTAACACGTTAACTGCGGAACAAAAATAAGGTGGTATTGCGTTACTGACGATACATATCGCCGGCGATATGTAACTTGTCTTTACTGTGGTGCGATACATATCCCGGGGGATATGTACTAGATGTTAACTTTAGTTACATCTTGTGTACTGATAAGTAACTTTTTGCCTGTTTTCAAGTATTTATCTTTTAGGTTGGTATCTGAGCTTATTTAGACTCAAACCGTACATAACTCCGAGGACTAGAACCGCATATAATTAATTGAAATTGAATAAATGGGAGATAAAGTTATACATGAGAATTTTAATTGTTTTATTTGACAAAAGTAAAAGAAAAATAACATAATACATATTCTTGCAATGATAACTATATACAAAGTAAATTTATATTATGCCAAACTACTTAATTACTTATGATAATGATTAAAACTTGTTAGACAAAATCCCGGTTTATCGAGGCAATTCTGACAGTAATTAATCACGCGTCGTTTTTTTATCAGTACTATAAGGATCTATGTTTTCTAAATCACTATGAGAACACTCGGGAATTGCAGATATTTTCACTTCATTTTCAGGGAAGTGCTTATTTGCTAATTGCAGAATTTTTTTCGATCGCTCTGATATTTTTGTAAAAATTAATTATAATGATGTACGCTGCACGAAGTTTCTACTGACAATTACAAGAAATAAAACGCAATTTAGTGTAACAAGTTCATGCAAGTTTATACAAACCCCTGGCGATATGTGCCGCACAGAAATAAAAAAGAATTAATTGTGTGCGTTACATATCGCCGGAGATATGTGCTATACTATTATAGTTTAATAATCCAGTAAAAAACTACATTTAAAATGCTACGAGAATCGTTTAAATCGATCCACAAATAAAGATTATATACGCTCCGCACCTGAAAAATGAAAAGCGAAAATTCGATTACGCATGATGTCACCACTTAGTTATATATCGCGGGCGATATGTATCGCAGTTAACGTGTTAAAGTCGACTTTTGAAAATGGATATGTGCGGTATAAAATGCTGGTCAACCACTAAATTTGTTGAGCGCTGTTTGAGTGATACAATTACGTACTCCGTATTGTACTTGTCTTAAAAGCTACCGTCTCGGCGGAAGACCAATGTTCTACAGCTGGCAAGACAATAAGAAAAAATATAAAATAGAAGAACCGATGCCCCGAAAATACATGTTATTGTTTGAAATGGCATTTCAAAGTCCACACGGAACAACGTTCATAAGGACACCAAATACGTACATCGTCTAAAGTTGATACATATGTTTAATAATGTGTAATCATCAATATGAACAGGGACTCGCCCGGTTAACCAAGCAATCAACAATAAGAAGAAAATGCTTTTATTGTAATATTTTGTTTAAATAATGTAACTTGTAAAAAAAAAATTTTTATTTGAATATACTGAAATTATAAAAATTAAGTAATCATTGTATATTAAACAAATGAACGTTGACAGGTTCATATGACATATATTTGATATTTACTTGACATGTATTTGACATATGTCAAAAGTAGTGTACCCAATGACACCCAGGGGGCAATAGTTCCATGCTGCCAACTTGATGCATGGACTTCTCGTTTACGTTACTGTTTTGTGGTTCAGATCTCAAATGTATGTACCTGACAGATAAATGTCACTGTCAAATAACTAATCATTTCAAAAGAATAATAACGTTTTAAAAAGAAAATAAATAGAGCAATATTTAAATTATCACAAATTAAATGGTGGTATTGTATTGGCCACATCAGATTTTTTGTATGTATTTGGAATGCGTTTTGACATCATTTTTTCCAATTACGAATTGATTCAAGTTGTTTTTATTAATTAATTTGTTGTTTTAGCTTGGTTGTACAAAGTGATCAAAAATGACTGAAGGTCACGTGACAACTTCTATTGCAAAATAATGTTAAAATTATATTTCAATTTTTCATAATTCATCAAAACTATTTGACAGGTATATGATATTTGATTAATAGCATTGCCGTACGTTGATTTTTATTTTTTAATTTTATTAATTAATTTGTTGTTTTAGCTTGGTTGTACAAAGTGATCAAAAATGACTGAAGGTCACGTGACAACTTCTATTGCAAAATAATGTTAAAATTATATTTCAATTTTTCATAATTCATCAAAACTATTTGACAGGTATATGATATTTGATTAATAGCATTGCCGTACGTTGATTCATTTAATATTTGTGTCGCATACCGTCATGAAGTCTTTAAGTAATTTCTTTTCATTGTGACTTTTAATAAACAGCTTGAATTTTTTTTCCTGTAGCATATTTTCGTTCGAGTGAACGTAAAGAAGACGGTTATTAGGATTATGCTTATGACAGGTAGCAAAATTCGAAAGGTACTCCCATGGAAATAGTAATGCTGTCATATTAAGCAAGCGGCAAATGTCAAAATCGTATGAAGCGGCACGCTTCAGCCATTTGTGATTACTCTGTATAGCATACATTCATACATATATACATACATACATAAAATCACAAATGTCCCACTTAGTGGATTAGCACAAACCCGAAAATAATAACACCAACATCATACAACAAATCCTTACTCTTATTATATTAAAGTGACCGATTTTCGGTAGTGAAATATCGTATCCGGGATCACAATAATTACGAAACAATCATCCTATATAACATTGTTCCATTTTATTTATTTTCACATAGCCACCTAGAATATGTGAATGCCAATTATTTCTCATATTTCTCAATTGTTTTTCTCGATTTTTTAACGATTTAAATAAATTTCAAATATCTCGAGCTCTTTTTTAAAATTTTTGCATGACAATTAAGTATAGCGACATTATCGAATGTGAAACTGAAATGAAAATTGTGAATTTAATCGGCATCTATCGAATACGTTCCAAATGAAACTTGACCAGTAATGTAAATGACATGATTGAAATATTTTTAAATTAATGAGATCGAAGCAATAACGCTAAAAAATTGAATAGGGGTAGGGGGGGGGGCAAAACATAGTTTCGCCCCTTCTATATTTTGTCAGGGGGGCAACGCCCTCTCTAAATTATTTACATGCGTTTCTCGAACGAGAAGCAAACTAAAAGTAATAATCTTTAGTTATTTCCAGAGCGCCATGAGCAATAGAACAAAATTTTAAACAGTTTTATTGTCTGAGTTTGGCAGAAGACATCTGTCATAAAGTTTTAATAATTATGGAATTCATTAATTTATCGGCAAGCATGGATACATTTACTGTTGCAGAAAAAAATCAATGGAACAATATTAATAATTAAATAAATAAATATATCATCACAGCATATTACCCATTGCAGAGTGTGTGCCAATCTGCTTTGTACACAGATTTCGGTAATGATAATGACATATTTGTACCGTGCGGACGTTTACCAGGTGTCATCTCACGGGCACTCATTGCTGGCATGGTGAGTACACCACAGGGGTCATTTTTGTGTCATTTAAATTTCGAATTAAATATCAATTAATAAACTTTCATCTGTCAGTCTTACAATACGACTATTTGAATTGTATGTTTTGTCTTGCATGGCAGTCTGTAAAAATCTTAAAGACAGATATTTTAATTTACGTTTATCTCATGACAAGAACATCAATAAATTCAGGCTCAATTGAAATAGTATTTAATTCTAAACATTTTTTTTTTGTATTTACACTTTAGTTCTAAAATTAATACGACAGAATTTACAGCCATATGAAAATTTTACCATTGTATTTCCTATGGTCCACAAAAAAGTAGACACCCGGTATATACAATCTATACAGGGTGTTAATAAAAAAACTTTACACACTTTAGCAGGTGATAGTAGAGATGAAAACAAGAAAAAAATTCTAATACACTTAGGTCCAATACTCATTGGTTTTTAGAAAATTTATGTATGGAATTTGTACATAATACACAGGATTGACGGAAGGTATTGTGCTGGACTCTAGGTATTTACGATTAAGTGCGTGAGTCTCTTCGACGACGGCTGCAACTTTGTTTACAAATGATCGTAAACACCTAGAGTCCTTAGTTGTTAAATCTGATGTGGCCAGCACAATACCTTCCGTCAATCCTGTGTATTATGTACAAATTCCATACATAAATTTTCTAAAAACCAATGAGTATTGGACCTAAGTGTATTAGATTTTTTTTCTTGTTTTCATCTCTACTATCACCTGCTAAAGTGTGTAAAGTTTTTTTATTAATACCCTGTATATTACAATTTTTCTAAAATACTTGCGTCCAGAATTTCGTTTTCCAGCTTAGAAAATCGCGCGCTTGCAAAACACCTACAGACTCATGCCTGTGCATCAGTCAAGAAGGTCTCGAAACCTTCTCCCTTTATCGAGTAAAAATAAAAAATCTGATGTGGCCAGCACAATCCGTCAATCCTGTGTATTATGTATAAATTCCATGCATTAATTTTCTTCCAGTAAAATTATTTCATAAACAAACTATGAAAATTACACCTGACACTGACATCTTCTTCTTCTTCTTTAGCTTTTCCCATTCGTTAGGGGTCGCTATTTCTTATTTTCTTCTTCCACTCATTTCTGTTTTGCGTGTCGTTCCCATTCAGTTCCTTTTCTCTCAAGGCTTCCGCAATACAGTCCTTCCATCTTATCTTTGGTCTTCATCTGATTCATCAACCTTCTATTACTAAGCTATTCATTCTTCTTCCAATATATTCTTCATCTCTCCTCATGACATGATTAAACCAATGTAATCGTCTTTCTTGTATCTTTCTAGAAACTTCCTACACTAGAGTTATTTTCCTTATACTTTCATTCCTTACCGTATCTTTCCGTGTCTTCCCCAACTTCTTTCTCAACATCCTCATCTCTACCACATTCATTTACTTTTCATTGATACTGACATCTGTCAATTTGAATTATCTGAATATATTAGCAGTTTTCATGGTTAGCATAGCTTGCTGATTTATGAAATTTAATATCTTTATAATTCTTTAACTCTATATCTATTGAATATGAAGTATAAAATGTAATCAATTTGTATAGAGAATAATATATTCTTTAAATTATAATAAGGTTAAATGTCAATAAATGATATTTAACTGTTAAAATATTCAAATGGGGTACTTCCGGTTGACCAATTATAACCAAAATCTAATCAGCTCTTCTGGATGTAACTTGAGGAATACGAAAAAAATATAATTTTTGGAATCGTGATAATATTGAAGTTATGCAATCCGAAACTTTCGTCACACACACATATCGTATTATGTGGACCCTAAAACGTGCTTATTCACTAAAAACTCATCATTGAATTTTTTGACCAAAGACAATACCTTCCTTACCTAAAAGTGACGGATGGTAAAAAAAAATTATAAAAGTATTTATCAAAAATAACAATAGTAAAAAATATTGTTTGAAAACATTGTCATATTGTCATTGCTGCATTGTGTCAAGTTTAAGTCGTTGGTAATATATATTATGGCTTATGATAAGTAATTTTATTTCAGTATATTTTTTTTAACAATAATTTTCAGTTTCAATCGTCGTTATAAATTTAACTGTCAGCATCAACAGCGAAAAAATCATCAAGAGGCCATTTGAGAAGACAAGCCTACGTTAAGGGATTCTTTATCTGTACTTCAAACATCTTAAGGCAACATCTGCTCCTCTTCACACACATTGACAACAGCCGCAATACAAAATTTGAAGGATTTATCCAACTCTTCATATGAAGAAAACTGGAACAACAGCTTCATGTCTGATGTGATTATGTTAGTTACTTTGGTCCTCGTCCAACGGAGCTTCTCCTTGCTTAACTGTAGGCTATAACATGATCAACTAGAAGATGTGAGAAAAGCAACTCAAATGGTACAGTATCAAAAATGTCTCGGCGGAAGACCAAAATACTGCTGGCAAGACATAATCAGAGATAAACTAGAAGAATCTACGTCCCGAAAATGCATGCGATCGTTTGAAATAGAACTTCAAATCCACGCGGAACAATTTTCATGGGAAGACCCATGCGCACTCGACTATTCCAAGTAATGAGAAGACAATGTTTTTATTATAAAATATTTTGTTTAAATAATGTAATTTGTACATATAATAAAAAATATTTTTAAAAGATATATCTTTTTACCGCCCGCTACCCTTGGCAAGGGAGGTAAAGGGATCGTGCTAAAAATCGCATATCGAGATTTTGGTAAATGACCACGTTTTAAGGTCCCTAGAATCCATTTTTAACATTTTCACGATGATGTCTGTATGTATGTATGTATGTATGTATGTATGTGTGTGTGTGTGTGTGTGTGTGTGTGTGTGTGTGTGTGTGTGTGTGTGTGTGTGTGTGTGTGTGTGTGTGTGTGTGTGTGTGTGTGTGGATCCTCTTTACGCTCTAACTCAAATACTATCATTCAGAAAGTTTTGAAACCATGTATTTCTACCTTATTCTAATATGGAAAGAACTAATTAGATTTTGGTGCCAATCGGATAACCGGAAATGGCAGTTTACTTGAAGCTCAAGATAGTTTTTCTTCAAAAAATACCTTTAAATGTATTTTTTTCTCAATTTGTTATTATAAAAATTAAAGATTATTCCATTTTCTACAAGTTTGCTTTAATACTTTTTCTATATATTGTATGGATAAATTTATAAAGTAATATAAAAATTATATACATAGGTAAATGGCGGGAGGTACTGTGTTGGTCACGTCAGATTTTTTACCTTCCGTCACCTATAGTAAGGAAGGTATTGTCTTTGGTCAAAAAATTAGGTGGTGAGTTTTCATTGAATAAGCACGTTTTAGGGTCTTTACAATACGATTTTACTATTTTTACGATGATGTCTGTATGTGTGTGTGTGTGTTCGTATGTGCGTGTGTGTGTGTGTGTGTGTATGTGTGTATGTGTGTGTGTGTGTGTGTGTATGTGACTGCTTTTTCCTGCACGATATCTCCAATACTAGAATTCCAAAAATTACAATTCTTGCGTATTTCTCTTCCTTACAACCATATGCAGAGTTGATTAGATTTTGGTTATAATTGGTCAACCGGAAGTTTCCTCATTTGAAGATTTTAACAGTTTTTCTTGAAAAAATCAGTTAAATGTTATTATAACTTAAAGAATATATTATTATCTATACGATTTGATTGCATTTTACTTTTGTTATTCAACAGATATAAAGTTAAAGAAGAATAAAGATAATAAATTTGATATAAATTTCATAATTCAGCCAGCTATGCTAACTTAACCATGGAAACTGCTAATGTATTCAGGTAGTTAGGGGTTAGGTAATTCAAATTGACAGATGTCAGTATCAATAAAATGTAAATCAATGAAAGAAAAAGGGAAGTAACTCTAGTGTTAGAAGTTTCTAGATATAAGAGAGACGATGATTACATTGGTTTGAACATGTTATGAGGAGAGATGAATATATTAATAGAAGGTGGAAGAAACATAGGAAGACCAAATATAAGATGAAAAGGTTGTATTGTAGAAGACTTGAGAGAAAAGAAACTGAATGAGGACGACACGCAAAACAAAAATAAGTGGAAGAAGAAAATAAAAAATAGCGACCCCCTAACGAATGGGAAAAACTAAAGAAGAAGAAGAAGATATCAGTGTCATGTGCAATTTGCATAGTTTGTTAATGAAATAACTTTACTGGAAATATAGGATCTTTTGCAAGAAAATTTATGTATGTGGCGCGTGCAGTAACATGACTTTGACCGTGTCAAAATGACAGCAATTAATTATGTCCATAACTGGCAAGTGTTACAATTTTTCAATCAAAATTTCATAATTTTCTTATTTCATGTGGTTTGCTTGTTATCAGGAGTATGGAATTCAGTTGTCGAGAAAAGGAATCACATAATACCAAAAATTTATAATCTTTTGCAAGAAAATTTATGTATGGAATTTGACGGAAGGTATTGTGCTGGCCACATCAGATTTTTTATTAGAATATATTGAAATTATAAAAATTAAGTTATCACTGTATATTAATCAAATGAACGTTGACAGGTTAATATGACATATATACGATGTAACAGAAATAAGTACATTAAATTTAACCAGTGATAGAACTGGTCGAGAGCAACAATATTTCTTAATAACTTTTTTTCGAAATCACAATTTTTTTAGCATACCCCCTCCCCCCATATATTAACGAGTCGTTTTTAAACGTAAATAACTCGTTTCTTTGAAAAAATTGTACATAAACAACATCACCTTATTGAAAATAGAAAAAATACTCTTTTCAATAAAAGAATAAAAAATATATGATTCCATTTAAAAAATATATATTTTGTCCCATATTTTGGAAAACGCTGATACATTTTTTTGCTGATATCACCAATTTTCTTATTCAAAATGGCACAATTTTGCTCATTTAGCCAACCTCGTACCTCTTCAAATAAAAAAGTTACCAATAGTGAGCATGCGTATAGAGACATCTGAATAATTAAGTGTATATACATATTTGACATTTACTTGACATATGTCAAAAGTAGTGTACCCAATGGCACCCAGGGGGCAACAGTTCCGACTGCCAACTTGATGCATTGACTTGCACTATTCGTTTACGTTATTGTTTCGTGGAGAGAGCCTAAACGGTCTAAACTGTAATTCCAGGCGAAGGGATTTAAGCATAGTGGAAACGGACGCTACACGGAAATTTTCCTTATTAGAGTGGGGATACAGAGAGCCAAATTCAAATTGTAACTTAGAGTTGAAATTAAAACTTGTATAATACAAAAATCTGATGTGGACACCACACGACTTCCTTGTACGATTATTAAACTATACATATTTTTTTAATAAATAAATTACAAAATATTAATTTTAACTTCAAAACTGTAAGATATATAGCGACCATAATCTAACCCGGTTCTTTTTAAAGAGAGTTTTGATTACAACAAAGAAATATTTGATTACAACAATGAATATGACTAATTTCACAATAAAAATATTATATTTGTTATTGTACGAATCATAAAATTGCACGTATTTACCGTAATTTGACATGAATATTTTTTTTTCCTAATCCATAGCAAGCTTTATTACAAAAACAAAAAAGTATATAATTTTTAAATTTACATATCTCGCTTATACAAAGGGCTAATTTAATAATACTTGATGTGCTAGACGTAGAAATTAATTCTCTAAAACTTTAATTTGAAGCATTTATTTCTAAAATCAAAATAAAATCATTTTATTCAAGAAAAACTGTTAACAACTTCAAGTAATGTACCACTTCCGGTTAACCTATTTTAACCAAAATCTATTATGTTATTTCGATTGACATTAAAGTCTTGTATACCAAATTTGAAAAGTTTTGGATTATATTTTAAAACAATTTTTCATTAAAATCTATTATAGGCTTCATGTAAAGTGCCACTTCTGGAAATTGTGTAATAACCAGAAAGGGAGATGCACAACTAGATGTTATAAGAGTCCTAAATACAAAATTTCAACTTTCTACGGCTTACCGTTTTTGAGTTATGCGAGATACGTACGTACAGACGTACGTACGTACAGACGTCACGACGAAATTAGTCAAAATGGATTCAGAGATGATCAAAATGGATATTTCCGCTGAAATCTGAAAACCGAAATTTTTCGCGATTACAATACTTCCTTTACTTACGTACAAGGAAGTAAAAAGGAAGCAAATTTTAACATTAGTATAAAATATATTAAACAAAAATTGTTTTTTGTATATTGAACCGTAATGAATTGATATTAAATTTTATGCCATATTTTTATTATAAGCCAGCAAAGAAAAACTTATTACGGACGGACTTTTTTAGAATAAATGAAAGAAAAATGTAATAAAAAACATTAGTAGATTTGTATTATACTTAATTAATTAAAACAATTTTTACTTTTATGTATGAACGGAACGGGGAAGAGGAATAATTTTATGAAAATAACAAATTTTCTATGTATATAATATAAATAAATATGTAATACGTGTATATAAAGTATGTAGTTATACGAAATATATAAATAAAGTTATTGTCCATTTTATTGTTGAAATTTCTTATATTTTCCGAGTTGTCAATTTGCTTTCGGGATAGAATAACTACAATAAATACGCTTCACAAAATGGTTAATGCTTCTCTAAAATATTTGTAGCAATAATAACTCATCTTATTTCCAAAATACGTTGTAAAATCACAAAAAAAATCATTTGATTTTGATGTTAACTTTAACTTAACAAAGAAAGCAAGTCTTTTTGGGTTATGTCATGTCAAAACTATTGAAATTGAGTTATTATTTAGTAAATAAACTCTTGTTTTTACTAAATAATACAGCTTTAATAAACTATAACTTGTATTTGATAACGACGACTCGATTAAATGACATTATTCTTCTACGAACTACGACGCAGTACTATGTGAGCATCTAGTGGTGAAAGTCATAAACTGTAATAAAAGCTAGCCCATTGGGGTGGGAGCATCCGGCTTCAATGTTTCGGATAGCTCTCCCTCCATATTTATTTATACCTCCATGGGGCGTACCGATGCTATGGCTTTACGGCCATTCATTGGTTCTGCGTAATTTACGTCATACATGGCGGTAATTTAAATTTCATTAATTTTTCTCTAGCCAATTAATAAAAAAATTGTCAAAAGAAAAAATAAGGATAGCAAGTTTTTATCTTCTTTTCAAAAATATTAAATAAAAAACTCACACAAGAAGCCTATTATTTTATTTACATTTTTACTAAATATAGTTCAGAGCGTAAAGTCTATGACATAGATTTTTCTGATAACACCTCAAAATTTTTGAACACAGGTTTACTATAAAGCGGAAGTTGCATGTACGCCATTGGAGAGCTGTCACCTGATTCTTGTGTTTAATTTTAGTAGCTTTGTCACGTTGTTTGTGTTATTTCCTTTTACAAACACGTGAAATAAAACCATAAACAATATAGATAACTAATATGAACATCGAATATCAGCAAAATAAGCTAGGTATGAATCATGAAACAAACATGTCCACAATGTCCACCTTACACCGCCTACCAAACAACTGTCACACTGTCACAAGCGTAGATGTTTCTATATTTCAGCAGTAGGAAGCGGTATCATCGGAAAAATCTACGTCATACCAGTAATATTAAAAAAAGAAACTTCTCGCTTAAATTTAATGCAAAACATCTTAAACAATGTATCAGAATACTGATCCTATTTAAAAAGTTCCAAATACTACTGAAAAACATTTGTACGTATGATTAAAAATAATAAGTTTTTTACTTACCGATATAACCACAAACGGACTCTGATCCAATTTCATCACCTGCAGCTGCTGAAACGTCGGCTCCAGGGTATGCCTCAACGGACTCTTCACCGAGGCTTCTACTAAACCTCCTAGCAGTTGTTGCGAGGAGGGGTCCTGCGCTAAACCAGCGCTAAATGCAGCCAAAGCGTCCCCGTGTCTGCCAAGGCACTGGAGCGCCACGCCTTGCCGATAGTAGGCCTTAGGCCACGTGGGGCAAAGTTCCCTAGCACGTACCGCGTCCTGCAGGGCCTGGGTGAATTGGCCCTGTTTGAGACGAGCTGCAGAGCGGTTGGAGTAAAGGATGTGGTTAGTTGGGTCAAGTTGAAGGGCGTCGGTGTAGAGAGCGACTGCTGTGGAAAAATCGCCATTTTGGCAGGCGGCGTTGGATTGGCGAACCTAAAACAATTTTTTATTTTTATTTATAGAAAAGAGTTATGAAAAATTAAATAACTGTAAGAAAGAAAGAAGAGATCATGGGATTCAAACTCAGGATCTACAGATAGCAGAACGGTATCGCTTCCTTGGCAGGCGAAGAACAATATTAAGTGAATAAATGAAAGAACATATACAGGTGTCCTGATTTCGAAAACCACCATTGGAATCTCGTAAGTTAAGACATACGACTTCAGTTGTGGAATATCTGATGCGCCGTCGGGAGGCCATCTTAGATGTTAACGCTTCTTTTGGTTGAAATTTTCATTTTCAAATAACGCTTAAACAATTGATCATTTATAAAAATGTTTCAGATAAGAAAGTTAAATATTTTTATTATTCATCCAGCGGCGCACGAAAATAACATTTCTATCGGTAAATATTTTTTGAATGTAACCCCTATTTGCTTTATTTTAAGAAAATTCTTATTTTTTTCTCTTTCGATTGGTATGAGGGTAATTCATGTTTTATATTTATTTTATCCTTAAATCTTAGATTTTTCATGAAATTTCGTCAAAAAAACATTTTACTGAATTACCAATTGTTTAAAAGTGATTTGAAAATGAAAATTCCAACGAAAATCAGTTTTTCGTCATTATCTATTAACAAATAGCCTGAAAATTCCAGTTATGACCTTCAAAATGCAGACACCTGTATAGATGAATATACATAAGTAAGATTCCAAAATAACACAATATAATATTGATATAACTTTGACTCATTAGTTATTTTCGAGGTTATTTCAATAAATTTCAAATGGTATATTTTTGTTTCCTCCTCGGTTCTCGGAATAAAAATGCTCATTATATGCGAGCTGTAACAGAATTAACAGTTTCTATGTAGGTACATATATTAAAAATATGAATAGGTCTATTCTTTTTCACAATAGGTATCGAAATGAATCGCAATAAATAATTCACAATACTTAGTTCCACCAAAAATCTAATGTAGTTATAATGATTTTTTTTTTGAATTTATGAAAGTAGCGCAATTGCTATAACATTAATGATAAAATTACAAAAATAAAAATGCATAATATTTTCTTTATTTCCATGGAGTCCTCCACCGTAGTAACAAATTAGAACACGGGTCATTTTTATAGTCAGGTTTACAAGATACGACTATCAACTTTAATTTTTTATTTATATAAAATATAAACCATTATTCTTTTCTCTTTGTATGTATTAAATTTTATTAATGTATTTGAAAAAAATCGAGATAAATAAGATAATTGAGATATATGGAAAATATTTTTATTCAAATATTATAGGTGACTATGTGAAAATAAACAAAATGTAACAATGTTAGTATCAACAAAGTATACATTTGTTTGCTACTTATTTATTATTACTCACCTATTATTTACTTATTATTTATATTCACATAACCACATATTTGAATACAAATTATTTTCCATATATTTCAATTATCTTATTGATCTCGATTTTTTTCAAATACATTAATAAAAACTAATACATCGTTGAAAAGAGAAAAGAATAACGGTTTTTTTTTTTAGTAAAATAATTACAGGTTGCTTTTTAAAAAATAAATGTTGACAGTCGTATCTTGTAAACCTGACTTTGTAAAAAATATCTACATCTGCCATAAAATGGCAGACTCACCCTGTATTAAAACTAGGTCTTAAAACTGTATGTTACAGAATATTAGTTCTTTTTTTTTAAATAATCGAGTTTTAATTCCATTTCATCATCTCTATATCTACGTCACAAATTTACTCTATTCCAAATTACCACTACTTTAAAGCCTTCTGCTATCGCTTTTTTTAAAATACGGAATTCATTTTCAAGTAAAAAAGAACATAATAGGGAAGTAAACCAAATAACACTTGTAAATTTATGTTATAAGCAGACTGACACACCCAGCAATGGGTAATATGCCGTGATGATATTTATTTATTTATAATGCCATGCCATACTTCGTGTGTTGGTATGAAAATGAAAGATATGTTGAATTAAATGAAAAATATTTTAAAGTTCACTGGAAGAGTTTAGTATATTAACGCATATTATGAAAAACTATAAATCATATATGCCATTAGCAATTATTAGTCCATAGAACCAATTCAAGTCGTAATATGCACTTATTTTCACTAAACTTGTTTCGTATATATTTTATCGACTCAAATTCGCGTTTATGAATATACGTACGAAAAAGTTTCAGCTTTTAACAACGTAAAGTCTTTTGACGACGTTAAAGTAAGTAAAATTTGAACGTGTTCCCAACCTTCAAATCGTTTCTCTAGACTACTCAATATACATATCGTTTGTTAAAAATATTTAAAAGAAAAAAATATTAAATAATCCTCATCCCAGAATTAAATTTGGCACATTATCATATGTCAACGGACTACAATCAATTTCGAAATATTTTCTTCACAGTGAACGTGTGAAACTAAATTTTAGATACACGACTCTACAGACAGACAAATGTACACAGACAAACTTGGTTAATTAGAGAAACTGCGACATGTGCAGAAATCTTCTAATACACAATTTATCCGATCCGACCAGTAATAAATAACAAAAATATACATAGATATGAACCAAACAACATACAGGTGGCGACCATGGGCGCCAACTATGGGGGAGGACAAAGGGGGCGTTCGCCCCCTCCCACTGAGAAAATATAGAAGGGACGAAACTATATTTTAGCGCCTCTTCCACTGTAAATAATTTTTAGCGCATTTGCTTCGATCCCATTCATTTAAAAATGTTTGAATCATTGCATTTGCATCACTGGTCAAGTTCCATTTGGAACTTATTCGATAGATGGCCATTAAATCCACAATTTTCATTTTAAAATTAAAAATTAATGCAATCCCTGTGACAACTCGTAAAACAGAACGATCTTTTTTCTTTGCTACGTCGCTTAAAATAGTGTATTATGTGGCAAGTGTGTGAAGCTGAAATTTTTACATGAGGGTGGAGATTGCGACACGAGCCGAAGACGAGTGTTGCAAACCACCCGAATGTAAAATAGGCTTCACACATGTGTTACATACTATACTTTTTCTACGACCTTACAATAAAATATATATTTTTTTATAAATTAATAACACATTTCTCATGAAGTTGTTATTTCTACGGACCATTTACCAACACATGATTTACGTGTATATAAAAATATTCATTATATGTGTTAAAACTGAAGTATTTACTTCACGCACACTATGCGTGAAGTGACACTTCACGCACAGTGTACAAAAAATCAAGCTTCACACATAAAAATTGATACGTGAAGTACTCACTTCACGCATGGGAGTAGAAAAACTTATTTACGATCGATGACACAAGACAGGTTAAATCATATATTTATCATATATATTTAATTTTAATGCAAAAATGAGAAAAAACACTATTCGATGTAACATGTTTAAAATATAATAATAATTCGTGTATTTAAACTATAGTTTATTTAATTTTACTGTAATTATTATTGATAAGATAATATATACATTTCATGAAATAAAAATAAAAAATATGAAAATAATAAATTTTATTTTTGTTGAAAGAATTTTTGGCCCCTCTGTGTAATAGAAAAGTCGGCGCCTATGGTGGCGAACGGAACTCCCGAACCATTCCCGAACATATGCCTTTAACAACTAAAATCATACTTTCATAATTTCCTACTTTCCTAATTATTTTAGATAAAAAGCTTTAAATAAAAGTTGTAGAGCATAAAATTCTGGATCCAAATCAATAAACATTTTGCATGCTTTGTAACGGCAGAAATTAGGTTATAAAAACGTTGAAAATCATTCCAAAAAGAACAATAGCCATGTAACTGAAATAAAAAAAATAACAAATGTTCAACGGTTTATGTCAAGTTAGGTTACTTTATTTGTAATTTCTGAACCGTTAGACAGCTTTTTTTTGTTTCGGGGTGATTTTCATACTTAAGTCCTGCTTTTCCCTCGGCCTTTCCTTAAGGTAGTTGTCACTCGAGTGTACCTATTCAAAAACTTGTTCTATGTTCAAAATAAAAATTAAGTTAACGCAGTTTATATTTGCAATAACTTATATTTTTTAACATTATATTATATAAACAGATTGCATCAAAATAGTTAAAAGCTAATATCAACGACTGTAACATATGAATTTTCTTTATTTTTCCGTAGAAAAGTTTTTTTTTGAACTGTACCACTCGCACTAACGCATACACAAGTGTCGTATTTCAATGTTGAAGAATAACTGTGGCATCGTCGTATCTAGACATTTATTGGTACATTCGGGTATAAAAGTAATAAGATATTTTAAGATATAATACTAATTCTAAACTACAAATGGAAACTGCAAAACAAATTAATATATTTATTTCTTAAAATTACAAAAGTAGTATTATACTGTTTAAAGTTTTCATGCTTTTCACGTAAAATACCAATTTCAAAAATATTTCTTTCGAATGTACGTCTGAAATTCCTTTAGCCTAAGATCACCTCTTATTCGCTAATACCAAGCGGGTGTTAACTTAACTGATACTTCATCTGAAACGTTTGTACATGGTTGTCAAGTATAATTCTACCTATTTATCATATCTTCAGATTAAAATTTTCTAGAGACAATAAAATTAAATCTGGGTGGTAAATAATTTTCTAATTTTTACATAAAATCCGTTAATTAGTTTACTATAACATACTAGTTTTTCGATTAAATGTCATAGTGGATATAAAAGTTATAATTTAAAATGTTGTGTTTATTTTGCCATTTCCTATTCTTCACGTGTTAAAAAGGCCAAATTTAATTGCAAATATCTCAGGTACCGCTCGGTCAATTGTTTTAAAACTTGTAGAGCAGGTACATTATACTTCAGTTGAGATGTACTTAAAATTTCAATTAATTCTGTTGAAAATGATTTCACGATATAACTACCTTAATAAAAAAATAGGGTTGAAATTATACTATTTTCCTAGAAAATGTTAAATACCGTGCGAATGCGATAATAATACTTCCCTTTATATTGTAGCCAGTAAAAAGTACATATTTACGAAAAAAAAATTCAGATATTTCAATTTCAATAATTTCTAAAACAAATTGTTCTGGATACGACCTTGCCAAAAACTATTAAAAAAAAAAACAAATTTACAATATGTATTTGTTAGAATTTATATGAATCATTATTAATTGAAACAAATATTTAGATACAACATAACTACATAGTGAAATTTAAAAGCTTATATTTCAGTTTTTCTTGGAATGTGGTGATTTTAATGATAGATCAGAGTGGATAAATTTAAAAACCGATTAATAATATAAATTTATTCGGTAAACGAAGAAAATTTGTACATTGTGTATATCGACCAAAAAATATGAACTTATGAACTAACAAAAAATTTAAAATAACAGTACCTTTTCAAGAAATAGTGTTCGACTAGCAGCCGGTAATTCTGATGTACCTTCAGGTTCAACCTGAAAATAAATTAATATATTCATTTAAAAATATGAAGATATATGAAATAGAAAACTATGAAAACAGTTAACATGATTTAAATCTTTAAGACATAATTTACAACCAGCGTTAATATTTACAAGTATATCTAATTACTACCTTTGCTAGACAGTTAATTTTACAACACATTATTGCCTTAGTTGACATTACACTAACATTCCTCATTCCAAATTTTTAAACATACCGCCTTATTTCCGGTATCAGCGGGGCGAGGAGAATAGTTTGAAAACAAAAGTATAAACAAACAAAACAAAAAAACTCAGGTATGCCGCGCAAATTATGGCCGTAAGTTCCTTTGGAGGGGCAAAGAAGGAAATGATACATTCCGATATAAAATTAAGAGATTTCTATCACTGATTTTATAGCTCACGATTTAATTTTCACGTAATTATTACTTCTACACACTTTAATACGTGCTGGAATGTGTGGGAATATAACATGTACTCAACTGGTTCATATAACCATACAGTACCAGAGTAAAACACAAATTTATATTTAAAAAATAACAGAATTATATTTAACTTACCTCCGAAAAATCTCGTTGTGACATACTTTATAATCCAGGATTTATCCAAATTCATTCTAAACTCACTTTTAACTTAAACTTTATAAAAACATTAGTTAAATCACAACTTTTTCACTATTTACACAAACTAGTCGTTTCACACACTACTTCACTCATTTTCACTTTAAATTTTGATTCCGGAACAAAATATTTCGTTACTTGTTGATACAAGTGGCAAAAAAGTAATTAAGAGCCCTAAAATCTAACAGTTAATTTAATGCATTCCAGAGTCACCGCCATCTTGGAATTTATCCCTTCTACCTGTTGCAGATCTGACCTTGGGTTACCTGCATCACCACAGAGGAGTATTCAGAAGATTTAAATAGAGGTCAAAATAATATAAATTTTGCTACATAATTTTCAACATCTAAACATTGTCAATTTTTTTCAATACAGTTTAGGTAGTGTACTATTGAATTCAAGTGTATATTTTCTAAAACAAATTGGAAACATAAATCATCAAATTTAATTTAATACTGGCTTGATTTCTGGTTTAAGAGATATAATTGTTTTTTAAATTAACTTGATGCAACACCTGTTACAAGAGTAATCCGTATAAATTTTTAAGATGTAAATATATTTTATAGTCCAGTTTTAATATGCATACTTTGCAGGTTTATAAGGTGTTATACTTTCAACTAAAACTACATAGAAATATTTTAAAACTTAAAAGTTTATTTACAATATAATAATAATAATATTAATACATAGTTATAATACAATAATATGATTGATTGAAATGCTTATTTACAAATATGAATATGAAATAATAACAATAATAAGTAGTTGTGTAATTAATATTCCATTGTTACGCATTTGGTTTTCAAGTATTCATTTAAGGCTTCTTGGCCTGTAAATTAAAATACAAATTCATGAGTCAGTTTAATAACTAAAAGTCATAAATAAAATTTAAATTTTAAACACTTACCAAGGTCTTTTCCAAAACCAGATTGCTTGAAGCCGCCAAAAGGTGCAGCAACATCTGTCTTGTTGTATGTATTAACGAAGACAGTGCCTGCGTCGACCCTTTCAGCAAATCTCAGGGCTTTGGACAGGTCGTTAGTGAAAACGCCGGCTGCCAGGCCGTATTCTGTAGCATTTGCCCTCTTTAGGACACCTTCAATATCTCTGCAAAGATAAATTTAAAAATAAATTTTCAAGTACAGCAGTATAGACATTATCATTTTATTTTCTATTTGTGGGTCAAAAAATATCAGTGTGTCTGTGGTGTTGTTTATTTTACGAAAAAAATATATGAATTATCTAAAAATGCATAAAATAGTTTACTACATCCCGCCATAGATAAAATGTATAATTCTAAACTTATAATATTTCATTATTTTCGTTCTTATTTTGTAAATTATTAATAAATAAATATTATTTGAAAAGAAATATTTAGTACCAAATCATAAAATTAATAAAAAATTCACATAAAATTAAAAATTATACAAAAATTGTCAAATTTATATGCCTGAGAGTATAATAATTGTTGCTTGTTCGAAAAAACTAGGTATAAACTATAATATCTGTCTTACCCTTCGCTAAACTTGCTGACAACCATAATCGGCCCGAAACTCTCTTCTTTGGCTACATACATCCAGTCTTCAACCCCACTAATCACCGTAGGTTCGAAGAAATATCCTTTCCGCTGAAGACGATGTCCACCATATTCAACCAGGGCACCTTCTTCAACAGCTTTTTCTACATATTGAACCAGCTTGTTTAGATGAGCTTCATGATTTTGAGGTCCATGAGATGTAGACCGCGATAGAGGATCACCAATAGCTATTTGACGTGTAGCTTGAATCACTTTCTTAAGGAATTGGTCGTAAATGGAGGATTCTACGAAGATGCGACCAGCGGCTATGCAGTTTTCGCCTTTGTTAAAGAAGACGGCTTGCATACCCTGAAAAAGGGAAGAACAAATTAATATAATGGTTACATAAACATACAACTGTATTTCATTAGTGCCCTAAATCTTCTTCAAACCATAAAAAGAGAAAGAATTTAATGTTTCAGAAATAATTCTACTTGAATTTTTAAGATAAAAGTGTTTGCAGTTTACAGTAAAATTTATGTTATACAAAAATAACGATATTTTTTTTTATTTATTATTATCGAATTACAGAATTTGAATCCACGACCCTTTTGTCACTAACCGCATCATTGTAAAGTACTTACATATAAATTCTTTATTGAAATTTGTAAAATTTACTTACAATTCTAACAGCCTTGTCAAGATCACAATCGGAGAAGATAACCAACGGAGATTTCCCGCCTAATTCCAAAGATACTTTCTTCAAATTTGAATCTGCGCAAGTCCTCATTATAACTTTTCCAATTTCTGTACTTCCTGTGAAACCTAATTTACGTACTTCCGGGTGGGCAGCTATTGCATTTCCTGTCACAGATCCTGTAAAAACCAAAAATGCGTGATATTTTCCATACATGCGCATAAATCCTTAATCCATTTATACAACATTTATTCTTCGTACAAATATATATAATCAAACATACAACTAAATAAACTTTTCCCATTACTCCCATATATTTATATTTTTTATACTTTGTTTTGTTTATATATTTACCTGATCCTGGAACAACGTTAATTACACCTGGAGGGAAACCAGCCTTAACAGTCAGTTCTGCAAATTTCAAGGCGGTGAGAGGGCAAACTTGTGCCGGTTTTATTACAACCGTGTTTCCGGCTGCTAAACATGCAGCCATTTTCCACGAAAGCATCATGAGAGGATAATTCCATGGAGTGATCAAACCACAAACACTGTAAAAGTAAAATAAAAAAATAAATTCAATTTAATAATTTTCAAACCATAAATAATCATATTTATGCTCCATTCACAATGGACTGGAGCCATTGCAAAGTAATAGGAGGTTTACATGTAGATGACGTTGCAGTCGCAGTTTGGTATCAAGTCTTAGTGCGAAGTTCGGCGCGAGAATAAAAGTAGACAATTAAATCATTTTATTAGTAATTTGACTCGAAATAAACATAAATATATATAACTCCTGTGTACCACAATGCTCATCCAAAATAATAAATAAGAATTTAATGTTTTACATATTTCCAACTGATAAAAACAAAGAAAATGTGGTTACAATATTATTTTTTTTAAGTCAGCTTATTTGTTCATTTCTTAATGATAATCAGCTGACATATTTTAGTCTATGTGATCGATAAAAATTTAGTGTGGTCTAGAATTGAAGAATTACTGTAAGTAAAATTTCTGCATTGTACGTTAAAGGTGAATTGCTGTTATTTGAATTAAACTTCCGCACAATTTTTATTACAAACTTTAGCTTTATTGATGGAAGAATAATTTAGTCGGAACGCAGTTTATTTGATCTTAAACCGACGTTTCGATCATACAATGATCATCTTCAGGGTTACTACAATATAATAAAATAAAGTATAAAGAAGAAACAATGTACAAACAAAAAATCATCAACATTCTTCTTTATTCTTTATTTTATTTTATTGTAGTAACTCTGAAGATGATCATTGTATGATCGAAACGTCGATTTATTTGATATTGACACGTATTGTACCAAAAGTTTTTGATTTTTTGGTTAATTACATGTACGATAAATAAGAAATTGTAGATTTTTGCAATCTTAAAGAACTGATTATGATGTAATAATTAGTAGCACAGAAATTCCTGTAGCAAAAAGCTTCGATTTAACAAGCTACATATTTCAAGTATAAAAGTACAAATACTTTTAAAGTTTTGGTAGTATATACAGAATATGTATTTGTAATATATGTATCAGATTTATATGTTGGATCAAAATGTGTATACCTTACGGAATAATGACAGTATGTAAGAGACGACAAGAGATTTTCCTACAAAATCATGTAATGACCCTCCATACTTTTGAAAACAATGAAAATATGTTACATAAAGGTTTGTTTTAAATAAACATACTTCATATGTTACCAAGAACACTTTTTACTTCTATATAAACCATTTTTAATGTGCTGACTACAACACTTGACAGCAGATTATTTATAAAATAAAATAAATTTGAATTCAAACTGAGAACTATTTCGTTTCATCACCTATATGCGCAGAAAATCAACTGCGTATTGAAAACATCTCACTTTTACTATCTCATCTCTTTCATTGTGAGAGAGAATTTGGAACTAATTCTTAAACAGAAACAAGTCATTCTATTAGTCAAAAGAGGATAATTTTAGAGCCGAACCAATAGAATGACGTCTCTGTTCAAGAATTAATTCCAAATTCTCTCGCTATCGTAAATTATAGCAAATGATGCCTTCATTGGCTAACTTACCCAATCGGTTCTTTTTTAGTGAAAGTCAGATTACGGTTTGGCCTAGCATGTGAAACTGGTATGGTAGCTCCTTGAATCTTATCTGCACACCCAGCAAAATATCTCCAACTTTGAATACTCATTCCTATGTGTGTCTTCAAAGCTAGAGTATAAACAGCACCAGAATCAATTGATTCCAGAGTAGCTAGTTCTTCCTTATGTTTCTCCATTAAATCTGCCAGTTTGAACATTAATTGACCTCGATCTCTAGCTGAAATCTTGCTCCATTCTCCCTTTTCAAATGCTTTCTTAGCTGCCTTCACAGCCTTGTCCACATCCTTGACGCTTCCACAATGAACCTGTATAACAAAATTGTTAACACTGTTCAGATAAATTTAAAAAAGTTAACTTACATTACAAATAACAGTTTCATCTGTAGGATTAATAATCGGAATAGCTTTTCCGCCTTCTGCATCAACGAATTCGCCGTCAATAAATAATTGAACAGGGAACCGAAGTTGCATTTTATTAGCGGTTAATTCTACTGCGCGATATTCTACTTGGAAATCACCTCCAGCGCCCGTACGAGACTTTGAAATAGCTGTTGTAAAGAATTCAGCAAATGTGGGAGACATGAAAACATCTTCGTTTTGTAGTTCTATTTCTGTTAGGTCTTTTAGTTCTTCCACCAGCCTACAATAAGTATTTCGTTTAGTTTTAAGAAGTATGATTAACAATTTTAATTATTACCTTACTACGTCCATGGATCCAGCACCACATGCAAAGAAATCTGTATCATCATTAATCTCCACTTTCAGTATCGCAGTCCAGATCTTCCTAATATCTTCAACAATTTGTTTCTCTTCATTTGTTAAAACTAACTTAACTTCCTTCTTTATTTGACATAAATTACTTGCTTCCTTCATTTTGCCTCCTACTTTAACTCTCTTCACATTTATAAGAATCCCATCTGATCCAGAAAGTAATAAACCATCATCATGAACAATTCCAGGAACAGTCATGCCAGTTATATTGATTTCTGTTCCATCATCTGGTTTTGGACCGCTCCAGATACTAGAACCAAAGAGTAAAGCGGTTTCTGGAGTGGAAGAACTTGGAAGAGTAAATGAGCAGCTAGCACCAGGAACTGAGTCCATACCGCGGATGAAGTTGTGGATTTCTTGGCCGGTTTTGGACCAATCAATCTACAAAATAAGAATTCTTTTATTAATGTTACGTATTTAGATAATCTATATATTTATAGATATTTTGTATTTTATGGACATTGCTTCAAATATCAAATGACAAAATATGAGTATTGCACAACTTACGCATCAACGTTAACTGGTTATATTATTTGATATACTGATACTGATTCTGTTACAAAAAGAATATTTTCGAAATTCGAGAAACTAAGTAGGTATAGTTTATTTGAAGTGACGAATTTTTGTACCATACTTCTCTAATAGCAAAATAACAAATATAATTAAATTTCAATTACGTATAGTTCTTTTTTATGAGAAATAAATATTAAAATTTTCTATCAAACCAGTGGTACAAAAATATTCACTTTAAATAAACTGCACTTTTTGAAATAAAATGTATATTGGATTAAATTAACTGGTAATGTTTGGGACATATGTTATACAATACCTGTATACACTGAAAAACGAGCCTCTCAATTACTTTTTTATTTGTAATTATTTTTAAATTTTCTTGATATATTTGTAACTAGGCTTATGGCGTCACAAATCATGGTATTTGGCATGATTTAACCGGAAGTAAATTAGCTTTCATATTTCAAATAAGACACTATATATTTTTATATATTTGGAATCTACGTAAAATTACAAATTCAATGATATGTTTGAATTGTATTTTTATTGAATAAATACATCACAAAACGTAAGAGAAAATTATGAATAATTAACCTGGTAAGCCATATCAGGTAGGCAGTGATAACAAATTGATAATAGTTTTGGAACAAAATATGAAAACTTACTATTTAAACACTATTACTCAATATTATCTCAACTATTTTCACAGCCTGCCTGATATCATGGCTTAGCAGGTTAATTATTCATAATTTTCTCTGTTTTTGTTATTTATTTCTTCAATAAAAATGCACTTCCAAGCATATTGTTAAATTCATAATTTTACGTAGATTTCAAATATACAAAAATATATAGTGTCCCATTTGAACTATGAAAGTTAATATCACTTCCGATTAAACCGGAAGCGCTACTATCATGCCGAATACCATATTTTGTGAGCCCCTTAACTTAGTTTACAAATATATTAAGAAAATTAAAATATAATTATAAAAATGTTATTTTAAAGGACCCGTTTTTCAGTATTACTTTTTATATTATATTTGTAATCACAAACTTCATAATAATAAACTACCTTATATTAGAAAAAATTGAAAATATATCGATATAAATACATATAGTATTATTTTATACCGATTCTTTGAGTTTAAAAAATAATATGAGGTAGGTTTATATGTTTTATTACTCGGGTTACTTGACGTATCGACAATCATTAAATTTCATATAGTTGTATAAAGAATTTTTTAAATAAATTAAACCATATAAAGTTTATTATAGAACGATGATTAACAAAATACAAAATAAATAAAATCAGTCAAGTACACGTTCAGCTTATCTGAGTTTACTAAAAGTTTATCATTTCGTGATATTAATGAATTGAACATAAATAATTTCATTTTTTTTTGTTTTATTTGATATATTATGTACAAGTCCACAATTACAGACACATATATTGTAACAGGTAGACAGACAAGCTCTCATATATTAATTTCTGTATATTATAATATCCATTCAAAAGATAATAAATCTTATTAAATTATTTGTTTCACTCACCACTTGCAGGTCGGGCTTATTGAGCATCGGTTCATACGTTGCCCCAATTTCACTTTGGGGTATATGTGGTGCTTCACCAGCAGCAATCATGTCTACAGCTCTGACGCAAGCATCCACACCTACTGGGTACAAGAAACGTTTGTACAATGTGTCTACGGTATCATCAGGTTGAACAGAACATGTTTCCTGGAGGAGAATTGCGCCGGTATCTAAACCATCATCGGCCCAGAAGATACTAAGGCCAGCTTTGTTGTCACCGCAAATGAGAGTCCTAAAAAATAGAAGAAATTTATGAGGTAATGTAACAATAAAATTAGAAATATATTATAATAATATAATACGTTAGAAAATACGAATAATATATAATTCGGGAATAATTCTAAATGGAAGAACAAATTGATTAAATACAGAAAGTAATAATTATTGAATATAAAATCATTTTCTATAGATAAAGATTATAAAAGTACTACATGCGGTTGTGAAATAACAAGTTACAAATTGTTTGTGTTTCACAACAATTTAGATTAAATAAAAAAAATATATATCTTACACGGAATTAAAAAAATGAAGTAAAAAAAATGGATATATCTATTATAGTAATATAAATTTGAAAATTATATGTAATGTAATTTACAGTTAGCTAATTACATTTTTTTCTACTGTTTATTAATTTTAATCAACTTCCTTAATGTTGAAATATCATTTGTTGAGATAATTTTGCTCACCAGTTAATACTGCTCGCACCACGATGCCTTGGCAAAATTGACGGATGGTAACATATGCTTTGTAATCTTGGATAGGTGATGACTTCCATAGGAATGAACTGAGAGCAGTAGGGCAGAATATTCAAATCAGCATGAACACTGCGGTACTGTTCAAGAACTTCTGGAAGTGCTACACCTTTCTTACGCCATGCAGAGATTTTGAACACTGGAATGTTGTAGTTCTGAGCTGCAGTAGCTGTAAAAAAATATACCATTAAAATAGTATATTAAAGAACAAGTTTTATAAGACGTTTTTTTTCGCACGCGTCAAAATTTAGAAAACGAACCCTGACGAGTTTTTTAAATGACAATTACGAAAAAAACTCTTATAAAATGAGTTCTTTATATTATATTTTATAATTTGCGGCTTTTATAAACTAAAATATTTTTTTAAAAAAACTGATATATTAAACCAAGTTGATTTAGGGAAATTTGTATGTGTAATGTTGTTGCTGGTAACATTGGATTGACATTTGACATTTACTCACTTATTTGAAAGTTCATGTGAATAGGTTGCGAGCAGACACGTGATTCGAGCGACCTTGAAGTGCTTGGAATCAGCTGATTTGTGTGCACGTGTCACTTTGACAACATCAATGTCCCTTTGACCAGAACAATATTTTGACTTATTTTGATTTTGAATTACTAAATAGTTATTTATGCAACAAGTATGTAAAGTAATACTTCTTTGATCAAGTGCGATGTTTTAAATTAAATTAAAGCACGAGATAAAAAAACTACTTTACACACGTGTTGCACACAAAAATTTTCCTACAACCGAAATATTAAAAATTAATTTAACAAATGCATTAATAACTGCCGTGAATTGTGGGTAGGATACTGTTACGATAGCAACGGATGACAATAAAAACAGTCAAAAATTTATATTGAAAGAAATAAATATTGTTAAATTCTGGTATATTTTATGTACCATTTTCTAATTTTTACTGTACTCGTAGCACACCTATTAACTGTAAAGAGTGCGTAAAGTATGTACTTTACGTACGGTTGTAGGAAGTAGCTATTTACGATACAAGTACGTAAAGCTAGTCTTTAGTCACGATGGCTCAGATTAAAACATGAGAGCAGTGAGGGTCTTAAGATCCGTGTGTGTTTCGTACAATCTACGATAGAATCTAAAAACCTAATAAATATAAAAAAAAATACTTTTAACAGTTAAAAATTAAAATAAATCAAATAATTGATCTTGTCAAAGAGACACGCGCACACAAATCAGCTTATTCCAAGCACTCCAAGGTCGCTCGAATCTCAAGTCTGCTCGCGGCTTTTTCTGATTTATGAATATAAGTATGTCATCTAGTAGGTACCAACATTTTAAAACAAAAAATTACATATCAATATTAAGGCTCTGTCGATACGCAATTGGATTTCGTAATGACTTCATTATGAACGCAAAATATATAAAAAAAAATCTACAAATCTATTAAAAGCCGTTAATGTTCGTTTATAGGGTTATATGTCATTTTATGTTATGACAACAGTGTTAAAAAGTTACAGATCATTATAACTTTTAACACTGGTGTTAAATAAAAGTGACTTAGTTACATTAGTAGTTACAAATGGAACAACAAATTGACATTTTTGGTATATGTCAAAAAAATATTAAAAATACAAATTTAAATGAAAATATTGGAAAATGTATATTTGTAGTAAAATAGAAAAATTAAAGATTTTAAAATGAGAATTTTTTCCCCAGTATTACGAAAGTTGAACGAAGAAGAATATTTATGAGTAATATTTAGTATTTCTGTTAATCAACTTTTAAAATATCTGATGTGATTTAGAACATAATTAAAAACTTTGTCATTTACAAACCAAGTTTAAATATAAAATTTACTTTTATAAATAAAATTAATTTGAATTTATAAAATACGTAATAAAGACATAGTAAAACACCACTTAAAGTTTGGTGATATTCGTTAAAAATTCAACAAACTGAAATATTAGTACAATGTTTAAATGAAATTTTGGATCAATTTTCGATACATATACCCACAGATAGAGATATCGAATTCTACAGACTTCAAACATCTGTACATGTTTTATTTAATGCCATTGTAATACCTTCCTGCCCTCATATACACAAGTACAGAGATGATTAATAAAAACCTTTGTGATCGAATAAAAAAAAATCAGACTTTTTAATTTGTCCCATAAGAAAAAATTAAATGTAAAAAAAATCAACAAAATATAGGTAAAATCCTATATTTTTGCTTTTGGCATTTGTTGATTTACATCTTTATAATTTAAACAAAGACAATATTTTCACTCCACGGGGCAAAAAAATCTATGTGAATTCAAGCTGTTTGTTGATTAATCAGAATATTTAACTCGCGATCGATCCGATGCCCAGTATATAAATATTTTTTTGTAAATATCTTACCTAAAGGATCTTCTCGATTGCCTTTATCCCGAATAGTGAAGACTCCAACAATGATGTGTCCTTGGTCTCGAAGCCTTTCTAAAACATCAGCAGCAAAGACGCTTTGGCCTATGATGGCTAAACGAAGACCATGTGCAATTTCCATTTTATCCTATTGAATAATTTAAATTAACGAAATAATTCAAATTTAATTATTAAATCACAAATTTCTATCATAAGAAATAATAGTTACTTACATTTGGAGCCATTTTAGTTGAGGGTAGTTGTAATTGAAAGAAGATTGAAAGTGCTTGTTCCTAGTCAGGATTTTGTGTTGTATTGCAAATGCTCGATCCTTAATGCTCTATATATGCTATGCTTAGGTCACAATAATCATTATCAGGTTAAGGGTCAACAGAATAGGGCAAATCCAAGTTTGGAAACTGGAAATTACTAGTTTATGTGACCCGAAAACCAGTTTCAGAATATGTTTCCTGATAATTTGTTTATTTTTCCTGCTGTTAAAACTCATTAATTATATTTACTATATTGGTTTCCAAGTAAATATTTGCAATTTGTATAAGTAAACAAATTATTTTAAGTGGAAAATTTGTTAAAAAATGATTGGATTTAGGGAATAATATTGTGGTAGGAAATTATCGAATTTTACTATTAGCAATAAAACAATAATTTAATAATTTTCTGTTATTATACCAAAGAAATTAGTTTTATCTTTGAACAAAATATTAAATTAATTATGCAGACAATTAAAGTAATCAATTTAGGGGCGTGAGATTTCAGAAAAAACGATATATAAAAATTATTTTTCTATAACTTACAAAATATTAACTCTGCTTCTTCTAAAGGTAAACTACGACTGCATATTATGATTGGTAGGCAAAACTATTATACTAAATACTTTTACTCTTTTTATAGTAAATAGTGAAACCTAGTCATTATTTTGTGATTTCGAAATTTTAAGCAATCTATCATTAAACAGAACAAGTTTACACTAATAAAAACGGTAAGGTTAATTTATAGTAATTTTTAATATATTTAACAAAATCAAAAATATTTATGTAAACCATGAATTAATAATTTAAACTTAAAAATAGATCCCTATGTAAATTAGAACAGTTTTTTAAAATCAACTTTAATTATATTTGTTGCACAAATAAAAATATTTATTTTAAATTTTACATAAACACACTATAAATTATGAAATAAAAATTATTATTCAAGGTTTTGATGATAATTTTTATGATAATAATTATATTAATTCCACGACTATAAAAATATTCTTATGTTATTACATCAGAAAAATATGTAATATTACTTTTTTTAAAACACTAGAACTTGTTTGTTTAAAAATTTTTTTTTTTATCTTTATTTGTCCTTTCTCTATAATATTTTAACAATAATTTTAATTATTATAACAATTAAGGTAGAAAATAAAAGTTGAAAATGAAAGTACATATTATTAACATTACTTAATACAGACTAAATTGAAAAAAAAATCTTAACAAATAGACAATATTTTTTATAATAATTCTGGTTAAAAAATACTTCATTCGAGAAAATAATATGATTATAAAATTTTAAGTTGTTTACCGGCTTCTTGTACACAGTTTTTATTTTTAAACTTTAAATTTAAACAGTTTTTTTTTTAATAACATTCGAAATATAGTTATATACATGTTGAATTCTTTAAAATAGTTCAATTTTTTTCTTCATTTATAAAACATTTTAGAGAATTTATATTAATAATTCACTGATATGACTAAAATTTCGAACGTATTTTGTAATTAATATCTAATTATAATTAATAATATTTGATAAATGCAATAAATTGCAGAAAAAAATACCGATCATCCTAATATTTTGTATTTAAATCAAGAAAGCTGTTATAAACATTTTTTCTATTTGTTATTCATATTCATATAACGCAATCGTAAGTAGAAGGTATACTCCGTTCAACGTGCAGGAAACTATAAAATTTGGGTTGGGGAAGTTATCCCAGAGTTGTATTTTTATTATTTTTAGATTCATATAATCAAAGTACTGTAAATATAATAGAAATAAGGAATATAATAATAGTAAGAATGAAATAATATAAATTTAGTTCGTGATCGCGTACGTTGTCTCATTGGACGAAGTATAGGTATATAATTTTAAAAATTTATATTTAACTTTTAAGAAGAAACTTTTTCAATTCTTTTTTATGATGAATACTACCTAATTTCAAAACAAAGAAAAAATATATATATGAGAAACAATAAATGCTTATTCAATCTGTGTGATTATGTGTACCTATTTTACTCTTGGAACTATGTATTATAAAAATAACACTTATAATTTGGTAACTAAAAACGTTAATCTCCAGTTCTTTTATGGTTTTTAAAAAATATAACATTTTAAAACACTTTATTCTAATTTTGTTACAGGTACCTTATTTTATAACGAGTGATGGTGGTTAGGTCTGAACCTGAATATAAAAGATTTATCAAGTAAATTTTAGTTTTAGGCAATTTTCTGCTCGTCTGCACATTTTACGGCAAAGTTTTGCAGAATTAAAAGTTGCATCCGAAACTGTTTTTATATTTTTATTATATTTTTGGTTTCTTCACAATTTAAAACTATATCTAAAAAATCTAAATGATGTGGCCAGCTTGTGCTGACCTTCCGTCAATCCTGTAAATTTTCTTGCAAAAGATTCTAAATTTCCAATAAAATTATTTCATAAATAAACTATGCATATTGCACTTGACACTGAAATCTTTTTCTTCTTTAGCTTTTCCCATTCGTTAGGGGTCGGTATTTTTTATTTTCTTCTTCCATTCATTTCTGTTTTGCGTGTCGTTCTGATTCAGTTCCATGTTCAAACCAATATAATCTTCTCTCTTGTATCATTCTAGAAACTTGTAACGCTACAGTTATTTCCTTACCGTATTTTTCCGTGTGTTCCCCAACATCTATTTCAACATTCTCATCTCTGCCACATTCATTTACTTTTCATTGATACTGTTACTGACATCTGTTAATTTGAATTATCTGAATATATTAGCAGTTTCCATAGTTAGCATAGCTGGCTGATTTATGAAATTTAACATCTTTGTAATTCTTTAACTCTATATCTATTGAATATGAAGTATAAAATGCTATCAAATTGTATAGAGAATAATATATTCTTAAGTGCCCGTGAGGTGAGCTCCGATAAGCGCACTCATCGATATACATCGGTATTACTGAAATTTACGAAATAACCGGAATGAGTACATCGAAGAATGGGTAACAGTCATGATATTTTTATTTATTTATAAATTAATGGGAATTATAGAATTTTGCACATGACTAAAAGATCAAAAATTAATACTATGTTTTTTGTATTATTTTGACCTAAATAATACATATTGATGCAATTAACTTTCTAAGGTCGTTGAACTGCTTTTAATACATTGTATTAACATGTGGAAAAATCCTAAATGATGAATATTTGTTATATAATATTTTTTTAATATTTTATTTCTATCATTTAGTAAATCTTTCATCAATTATTTTATTTATTGCCAATAATAGTTATTGGAATTTTAAGTACATGCAAAGAACATGTGATTCTATAAGTCAGTTGCTCATTTTTCGGAATTGTTGATGTTTATAAATTATCAGCAGCTCATAAGCCGGTAGTTGCAAATAATTATCTTGGAGCCTACACATAGGTCACTAGATACGTATTTAATTTTATATGATATTCAAGAACAATGTTATTCGATATGATTATGTAATAATCTATAAAAAGAAGTAAGAGGTTTTATGTAGGTACTTTATTTTTTCTATAAACGTATTTTATGTTCAACTAATTACGTAAACGGGAAATGACATTAATTTTTGTCCAACTATGT
This sequence comes from Harpalus rufipes, assembly GCA_951394225.1. NCBI lineage: Eukaryota > Metazoa > Arthropoda > Insecta > Coleoptera > Carabidae > Harpalus > Harpalus rufipes. The sequence continues at coordinate 42,446,109 of OX596276.1, read as the reverse complement.
ATACATATAATAAATAACATAACATAATCTTATATTTTATGTAAGAGAACAACGTTCTTTGTTATTGTTATATTTATACATATATGTATGTATGTTTAAAGAAAAAACTATAAAAATTTAAGTAAATTTAATTTTTGTTAAATACGGTTTTCCAAGGGAACGGCTTTTCAAGATATAAGTATTGCATATAAATTTTAGTATAAAGTATATTAATATAAAATAAAAATGATGATAAATTATATAGTATTTACAAATGAATATTTAAATTGAAAAGTACTTATGTTTAAATGATCGTTAAGTGACGTCATAACCCTAACGAGGTCACACAACGAAGTTGTTTCATTTGATGGCGTTTGTGCGCGAATTATTATTGTTATCGTTGATAGGTTAGTTAATACACGAGTGTAACAATAAAGCTGTGGTTAAACTTTCGTGTTTTATTTAAAAGAAAACAAAGTAATAAATCGGATAAATGTAAAAAAAAAATATTATATTGAATTTATTTTTTCAAAAAATGGAAGCAGAATTTATTAAAGCTGGTAGCCGTAATTTGCCCCAAGTATGAAGCGTCATAATGTTTATACATTGCCCTGTTCATTTCATGTTTCGTTCAGTTTCATAACGTTCAAATTTGGATCATGAAGTTAGCGCAGGTGAACTTCGCGCGCTCACAATTTAAAAAGTGCACTCCGCAGTACAAATTTAAAAAAATACTAACACTGGCTGGTAGCACAAGCCTTGTTTTAACTAAAACGCTGTTTTAATAAATGTCAAATTTCATTATTTAATAATAAATAATATAAAACTTATCAAAATATGATTTTAAAGCAGAACATAGTTTGTATTTAAACAAATATTTTTAAAAGAATCGTTCTCTAAACATAATGGTGAAATTAAGTATTGAAATTTGAATTTGACACTTCTTAAATAGCGTTTTGGTTAAAACAAGGCTTGTGCTACCAGCCAATAACTCTACCTCCTCCAATTCAATAAATAATTTTCATGTACATTTTGTACTCCGGAGTGTACTTTTAAAATTAAAAGCGCGCCAAATTCGTCTGCGCGAACTTCATGGTCAAGATTTGAACGTTAGGAAACTGAACGAAACAAGACATGAACGGGGCGATGTATAAACATTAGGACGATGTGTGTGTTCCCCTTCATTTCGATGGTTTAATGCATAATGATATGTTTCTTACAAAAATAATCCAAATTTTGTAAGCGCAGAAATTAAGAACATGAAGGCTCAAAGGTAAATAAATAAATAATATTTTTTATTTAAAATGCATGTTAAATTTTTTAACGGCATAGTTGACGTGGATCATACATGGGTGCAAGCCGATGCAAATTATGTGTGGGTTACTTTTATATTTTCCCGCGCTACATTTTTGTTACTAAATTCACTTGTGTTCATCAAACTTTCTCTCTTACTGAGGCTAGCGAAGGTCAAACTGGGGTTGTGACGTCACAGGATGACGTCATGCCAAATTGCAAAATTCTTTTGCAATTTTCTCGCGTTCTATAATTTTTTATGCAAAATAAAAAAAATATAGATTAAATATTTTTATTCTAAATCAACATATAAAAAAAAAAATCGTGGAAAACCCTATTATAAATAATAATGAATTTGCAATATTGTATATTTGTTATGGTCATAAATAAAGTTCTTTATAGTCCTTAAGAGTATGAATAATATTATTATAAATAATAATATTTGATATTAAAAATATGAACTAATAATAAATACATAAACAAAACAACAAGTTTCAAGCGGGCTGTAAAGTACTTCATAGTTGTAAGGGCTATAATGTGATACTTTAAGCTTTTCAAAAAAGCATATAAGGGGATCAATTACAACCACCAATAGTATATAAAATACTAAAAAATATTGTACATATGTTTACAAGTATAAAATATGTCATCACACAATTTATTTGTTTATTTCTCATTATAAGCGGTTATCAGATGATCTCTCACATTTCTGCGTACTTGACGTTGTTTTCATCAAAATTGTTTGGGAATTTCTTTCGATGAAAGCTTTGATTTAAAAAAATCAATATACGTAGAACTAGAAATGTGTGCATCATAAGAAATTATTCTTTTTACAAAACATTGTTTATCAAATAACTAAAATAACATCAATGATAAACATGTGTATCACATCTAAAATGATGTTATATCTCGTGTGTACATGAATGAAAATTAAAACGGATTTTATGGACAATAAAATATTCTAGTCTCTTTTAATATTTATATAAGATATAAAAAATGGTGTAAACAAAATTATTCTCATTACAGAAAAGTCAATTTATTCATTTAAGTACATTTATTAACATTAAATCTACAAATATATACATATATTCGTATACATATGCTTTGTTTCATTATAAGGCATCCTCATCCTATACCAGGGTTGATCAAATATTGGCCAAACATTTAAAACGGTGTTAGTGAGTATGGGCCAGCAAACAAGTGTTTCATAATCTTTACCAACGATCGAAGATTCGAAGATACTCCTTTAGACGCTTGAAATATATTTGCCATATCTTGTGCCATATCAAATACGCCACTATCACCTGACTTGTAGAACATTTGATGTATTAAAGTAAATCCACTCTTTGCTAAGTAAAACAATTCTAGCAGGAGGTCCCAAATAACCTGAGGAACATCTTTAAACGTTAGTACTGGTTTTTTGTATCCAACTACAGCTTGATTAACCCGACGTAAATGTGGTGTGTACGAGTACTACAAAAAAAATATTATAAGTATTTTCAAATAATACCAGATAAAAATAATAGGATGATCACGCGAGAATGAACCAGCAATTATCTCAGTTATTAAGCGAGATAGCGATAATCTTCAAATATACAAATTTACTATAGGCAATATGGGAAATAAGAGATGTCGTATCAAAAACAAAAAGGGTTCCATTACTTCCGGTTCCGAAGTACGTGATACCAACTTTGAAATTTCAAATGGAACATACTATATTTTTTATATTTTTCAAAAGTACACAAATTTTTCTTTACAATGATAGTAAACAAGTAGGACGTTGTTTTATTAAAAAGTAAAATGGCGGACGTTTGAAATATCTTACAAAATAAGTCAAAAAGTGGGGAATTTTGTTTTATTGGATTTGTGGCCTAGGTTATGTCATATAAATCAATTTATCTTAAAAAATACTATAATCAATGAACAAAAAAAATCTGATGTGGCCAACACAATATCTCCCGTTTAATTTATTTTTACCTTCCGTCACCTTTAGGTAAGGAAGGTATTGTCTTTGGTCAAAAAATTCAATCATGAGTTTTTAGTGAATAAGCATGTTTTAGGGTCCCTATAATACGATTTTACCATTTTTACGATGATGTCTGTATGTATGTGTGTCTCTGTGTGTGTGTGACAAAAGTTCCGGATCCCATAACTTCAATACCACGATTCCAAAAATTATAATTTTTTCGTATTCCTCAAGTTTACATCCAGAAGAACAACTGATTAGATTTTGGTTATAATTGGTGAGCCGGAAGTACCCTCATTTGAAGATTTAACAATTAAATTTGATTTATTGACATTTAACGTTATTATAACTTAAAGAATATATTATTCTCTATACGATTTGATTACATTTTATACTTCATATTGAATAGATACAGAGTTAAAGAATTTTAAAGAAATTAAATTTTATAATTCAGCCAGCTATGCTAAACATGGAAACTATTAATATATTCATATAATTCAAATTGACAGATGTCAGTATCAATAAAAAGTAAATTAATGTGGCAGAGATGAGGATGTTGAAGTAGATGTTGAGGAAAACACGGAAAGATACGGTAAGAAAATAACTCTAGTATTACAAGTTTCTAGAAAGATACAAGAAAGATGATTATATTGGTTTGAACATGTCATGAGGAGAAATGAAGAATTATATTGGAACAAGAATGAATAGTTTAGTAATAGGATGTTGAAGAAACAGAGGAAGACCAAAGATAAGATGGAAGGACTGTATTGCGGAAGACTTGAGAGAAAAGGAACTGAATGATAACGACACGCAAAAATAGCGAACCCCTAACGAATGGGAAAAGCTAAAGAAGAAGAAGATGTCAGTGTCAAGTGCAATTTGAATAGTTTTTTTATGAAATAATTTTACTGGAAATTTAGAATCTTTTGCAAGAAAAATTATGTATGGAATTTATACATTATACACAGGATTGACGGAAGGTATTGTGCTGGCCACAACAGATTTTTTAATTATGTAAATACTTAAAATTAAATTAAATTTAAATACTGGATTCGATCCCGACCGACGCCAAATATTTCTAATTTTAAATGGCACAAAAACAACCCCAGTGGTGCACTCTCCACGCCAGCAATAAGTGCTCGTGAGGTAACACCTGGTAAACGCCCGCACGGTACAAATATGTCATCATTGTTACCGAAATCTGTGTACAAAGCAGATTGGCAGAACCAGCAATGGGTACTATACCGTGATGATATATTTATTTTATTTATTTATATACTTACCTATATTCATTGCTGGCGAGGAGAGTGCATCCCAGGGGTCAATTTTGTGCCATTTAAAATTCTAAAATATTTGGCGTCGGTCGGAACCGAACCCGTTCTCCAAATTGCGTGAAGACGGAACAAACATGTCATCATTATTACCGACATCTGCGTACAAATCAGAGTCGCTCACCCATCAATGGGTAATATGCCGTGATGATATATGTTTTTATTATCTTACCTATATTTTTACATGTTTACTTATGCTGGAAACTGTATTTCCATATAATTATTGTTCCATTTACTGTTTTCTTTTTAAAACGTTAATATTATTATTTGAAATGATTAGTTTGTTGACAGTGACATATCTGTCAGTTACAAACATTTGAGATCTGAATTGTGTAACCATGAAACCATGTATGAGTTATGTAAAAAGCGTAAGTTCCGGGATTAAAATTATAGATAGTTTTATAAATTTATCCATAAAATATATAGAAAAAGTATTAAGCAAACCTGTAGAAAATTTAATAATCTTTAATTTTTATATAACATAAATCTCGAAAAAATAACATTTAAGGGTATTTTTCGAAGAAAAACTATTTTGAGCTTCCAGTAAAGTGCCATTTCCGGTTATCTGATTTACTCCAAAATCTAATAGCATCTTTCCATATAAGAGTAAGGTAGAAATACAAGGTTTCAAAATTTTCTGAACGATAGTATTTGATTTAGAGCGTAAAGCTAAGGACCTTAAAACGTGGTCATTTACCAAAATCTCGATATGCGATTTTTAGCACGATCCCTATACCTCCCTTACCAAGGGTTGCGGGAGATAAAAAACAATAAAATCTCACAAACTTGATTTTTTTCATTCAATATATTCAAATTTAAAACGTCCGCCATTTTATTTTTCAATATTACAATACAATGTACTACTATAATTTACTACCATTGTAAAGCAAATTTTATGTATTTTTCAAAAAATTTAAAAAATATAGTATGTTCCGTTTGAAATTTCAAACTCGGTATCACATACTCTGGAACCGAAGTAACAGAACGCTTCTTGATACGACATATTATTTCCCATATTGCATATAGTAAATTTGATTATTTGAAGATTATCGCTATCTCGCTTAATAACGGAGATAATTGCTGGTTCATTCTCGCGTGATCACCTGTATGTAAACTAAACATATTAAATTTATAATAAAACTAATATTTTGTGAATTGTATTCAAATTAAAAATTATGTATTTTTTAAACAAACCCGTGAATTTTTGAAAAATAATTTTAAAATTTATTAAACATCTGTTAATAATTTCACTATTCATTAAATGTCTTGTTAGTTCACTATTATGAATTTACGAATAATGAGGACCTACTAATTATTTACAAACGAATTGTAAATATTAATTATGAAATTTCCCGTAATTTCTAAAATCAATCAATATTAGTGAAACACAATTTTCAGATGCTTAAAAAAATAATTAAATTGAGAAAGTAATAAAAAATAATAATTTTGTATTCTCTTAAAATAAAATTTTAGATACACATGGCTACAGACAGACACAGGAACATCAACATAAAATTATCGTTTTCCCAATAAACAAACTGCACTCAAGTAAAAATTTATATTTTTCTGGTTTCTATTTCTACCAATTAATTTCAATATAAAATAATGCAAAATTCCAATTTGTATTTCTTTGAGATATAATGCTTAAAATTTTAACATGATTAACTTTTATGTTTTGAGAATAAAGTTATAATTTTTACAAAAGTTGCGAGCTATTCTGTAAATATAGAACACAGTTGAACCTCTTTTTTTTCTTGTATTCGGATTATCAAGATTTAAATCCTATCTTTAATTTCATCAATTAATTATTGATGATTAATAATTAGATAATCTAAATGAATATGTCTAATGTTTTTTTTTTGCTTATCAACTTAATGAAGTTAGCTCAATATGTTTCTAAATATAGAAAAAAATTAACTTCGTGTAGCGATAAAACTAATTCAGGCTATTTATTACCATTTGAAGTTTAGATAATGTAACGAAAAATTTGTTGAACATGATACGAGTAGTATGAATAGTTGTCAAGGCAAAGAAAAAAGTCGATAAATTATTTTGGGAAATTAACAATTCTCAAATATATAGTAATATTAAAATAATAATATTAATAATATAACCTTTTAGTTGTACTTATTATTGTTGTATTATAAGTTCTGAAAGATTTTTTTAATAGTAATATAATTTTGAGACAGCTTACGTCAAATATTTTTCATGAAACAGGGGAGTATCACTAGGTATGTGATTTTGATAATGTATACTAAAAGTATATCATATAAGTAACCTAATAGTAAATATAAAATCATTATTATCAATGTTTGACTGAGGCTGAAATTCTTATTTATAAATAATATGTAGCGCTATGTCGCGCTGAGTATTCATCTACTCCATTATGATAGTGTACTCTACTACGAATTTTAAAAAGACTTGTGAAAGATTCACTCACTTCATTGGGATCTTGTCATCTTGTAGCTCAGTTGGATAGACGGTTAGAGCACCTTACTAGATATAGGAGATCCTGGGTTCAAATCCCAGTGAAGTCCATGAATTTTTCACAAATTCTTTCTTTGTTAATTAAAATTATGTATAGCGTAAAGCCTATTTCTAGTAATTTAGTGCTCAATTTCAGTACATTATATTTCATAATTCATTACTGAGTCTGAATCTATCACAAATAATGAATTATTTACTGATCTTTTTTCAGTATATCGTTTCGACAGGGCTTGCATGAGTTTGGACAAAAAAAGAGGAGGTGGTGTTATTTGTGCAGTTAATAATGCTTTACAATCTTCAGTCATTAGAATACCTCTTGATGAAAATTCCAAATTTGACATTATTTGCGTGAAAATCCATCTATCTGTCGGTAAGTGCGGATTTATGTATTTGTAGTTTACTTTCCCCCTCCTGTCACCAAAGAACAACTATGCCTTCTTCATAACTGCATCGAATCTTTACCATTCATATTTACAAATAATTTTATTATCACTGCCGATATTAACATACGTCAATTATCTGATCATTATAACCATGGTTTTACGGATACTGTAATAACAGATTTTCTTGATTTTAGTAATCTTACACTTGCAAATCAACACAATAGAATTGTAAATAGTAATTCAAGAATTTTAGACATTGCTCTTGCTAATGTTAAATGTTTTGTCACGCGTGATCCCATTCCTTTAGTTCCTGAAGATGCACATCATCCTGCATTGTGTATTGAGTTAAATGTAGAGATAAATACTAAATCACTTAATGTATCTGATAATATATGACTTCAAAAATGCTGATTTTTTATCACTGTATAGATCACTTCAGTCTACAAATTGGAATATTTTAAAACACCATGATGATGTTGATTACAGCCTTTTATATTTTTTTTGAAATTATTACAAACATATTGAATGAATGTGTACCTACTAAAAGGAAAGTTACATCTAAATATCCTCCATGGTTCACTCCGGAAATAATTAAGAATTTAAAAGAAAAAGAGAGAAATCGAAAACTATTTAAACGATATGGTGTTGAAACTTGTAAGTTACATTATATTAACATTAGAGCAAAGATAAAAAAGACATTAAAAGATCCTTCGATGAATATATGTTAAATGCAGAAGAGAATATTAAACGTGATCTCTCTGTAATCTGGAATTATATCAAAAGTAAAAAATGCTCATCGCGTATTCCTCATAATATGCAATTAAATAATAATGAATATGAAAATGGTAAAGATATTGCTAATGCTTTTTCTGATTTTTTTTCTAGTGTTTATTCAAATTAAAACAATACTAATGCCTTTAACAACTTACACAAAACACATAATTTGATTCGTGAACATGTTGAAATTAAACATATATCCAAGAATGATATACTAGACGCAATTAACCACTTAAAATCAAAACCAAACAATGGTCCGGATAATTTTCCATCTTATATATTAAAAGTCTGCAAACATATTCTAATTGAGCCATTATATATCCTGTTGAATATATCCCTTAAAAAATGTATATTTCCAACTAAATTAAAAAAAGCTCGAATCTGTCCTGTTTTAAAATCTGGTAACCCTAAAGATATTTACAATTATCGTCCGATTGCTCTACTTTCCAATACCTCTAAGATTTATGAAGCAATTCTCTGTAATAATGCAACTGAGAAATATATTTCTCCTGATCAGCATGGATTTCTTAAAGGTAAATCAACCGTTACCAATTTAATGAATTTTACTGATTATGTCTCAACTAATCTATCTACAAACACTCAAATTGATGTTATATATACAGACTTCGCCAAGGCGTTTGATAAGGTTGATCATGATATTTTAATAAATAAATTGTACAATGACTTCAATTTCTCTCGTCTACTTTGTCAATTAATCTCCTCTTATTTGTTTGAACGCTATCAATTTGTTCAGGTAAACGGATTTATTTCAAAACTACTTCTTGCAAGTTCCGGTGTCCCACAATGATCAAATTTAGGTCCCTTACTATTTTTACTATTCATTAATGACATCACTGAATCGGTTCATTATTCCAAGATGCTCATGTATGCTGATGATATTAAATTAATAAAACAAGTTAACTCCATTGAAGATTGTTGCGAACTCCAAAAAATTATTGACGGTTTAGTTACTTGGTCTGATACATCTTAACTATTTTGCAATATAGGCAAGTGTAAAATAATGACGTATACTAAAAAAAAGCAATCAACTCTATTCTTATATCACATGAATAATCAACTACTGGAGAGAGTTACAGAGTCCAAAGATTTAGGTGTTTTATTCGACAGTAAGTTGCAATTTGATGGACACATTCTCTGTACTGTATCTGCGTCATATCGTAGTTTAAATTTTGTTATTCGCTCTTCTAAAGTTTTTAAAAATATCACCACAATCATGTCTTTATATTTTTGTTATGTGCGGGCAAAATTGGAATATTGCTGTCAAATATGGTGTCCGTACTATTTGAAATATTAATACATGATTGAGAACTTACAAAAAAGATTTGTTAAATATTGCTGGTTTAAGCAAAATGGTGTTTATGATAATAACTTAAATTACATTGTTGGATTACGTACATTTAACTTATTGTCATTGGAAAACCGGAGAAATGTTATAAATGTTCTACACTAATATGATTGCTGGTAGTTTAACCCTGTCTAGATTATTATTTTTTGTACCGCGAGTACATTCAAGATTTAATCGTACATTTTTTATACAATATTATGTTACCAATTATGAAATTAATTCACCAACTAATCTTATGTGCAAAATGTTTAATTTTGAATATGATTTGTTTCTTGATACATACAATTGTTTTAGATTAAAGACAATTTCGTACTTCTCTAATAATTAAGCTGTTGAACAATTACAATTGTTGCTATTTACTTTGTACTTGATGAGTTCTGTAATATTGTGTATTATTATTATCTAGATACAGTTTGATGGGATACTGTTTATTTTTTGGTATTAATAACTAATGTTGTGAATAACTATTATTATATTATAAATAATTATTATTGTACATTATAGATACCCTGTAATTGGGATTTTTATCCTGTTGAGTGGTAACAAATAAATAAATAAATATTATTTTTTTCACAGGAAGTGGTACTTTATAGAAAAAATACGTACCTGTCTTTTATTTTCTCATGTTGATTAATTAATATCTATATTTTAAAAAATTGTGATACTCCCCTATTAATCATTTATATTACCAACATACCTCTTTATTTTTTTTTTTTTTTGATTTGGACTACGATACCGATGTTCGGATTACTGGAAGTCTGGATTAACGTGGGTACGGATTAAAGGGTCTCTACTGTATAATAAAATAATCTTACTTTTCCTTTAACATAAATGCTATTTTTGTTTAAAATAATATTTGGAACTACACAGTTTTCATTCTTATAAGAAATTATATCAAAATTTATGTTAAAGGAACAGTAAGATTATTTTACTATATTTTACATTTTAGTATACAGAGCATGGTTTTCATTTCAACAGAGCGGTGCAAACAATGGCTTGTTGGCATCCAATGTTATAATGCAAGCAGTGAGCGATATGCCGCTTTATCGTAATCACGATATTTAGTTTTAATGCTGACACAGGCCGTCAATTTTTCTGACTATAACGGTCTCATTAAACTTTAAACAACATAATGACAAAGAAACATATGATTTCCCCATTATTATTCCGTCGAATCCATCGATGACAATGAAAGTAAAGTAGTGAATTTGGAAATGGTGAAATAGATTTAATCTATTACTAAGCGCTGAATAAAAAACGGTTTGATAAAATTAGTATGTACGTATTATAATATTGATGGAAACAAAAACTTGCCTATAAAGTCTGGAGATGCAAAAATTGGTATGATCATAGCCGTGTTCTTTCGGGCTGTGATTGTGATTTTGTGAATCCTGATTAGTTTAATCGTGATCCATTTGAATCATGATTTAAAAATTATATCAAGAAAACAAGATCAATATAAACACCCTAACGTCAAATGTCATATGTAGACCAATGTAAACTAACATATTATTTTATAAATAATCTGCTATCAAGTATTAGTCAGCATTAAAAATGGATCATATAGGAGTAAAAAAAATGTTTTTGGTAAGGAATATGAAGTATTTTTTAACTTTTAAGTAACATATTTTCTTTGTTTTCAAAAGTATGGTGGGTCCATTACATGCTTTTCTAAGAAAATCATATATCCTTTGATGCAACAAACCCCACATTGAGAAATTTCTAGGCTCAAAAATCTATTGTCATCAGCTATTTTTAAATTTGCTCTGAAATGAATTCATGTGATCACTCAAAAAGGATGATTCGGAAGAAACAGGCAAGGTTGTTTAGTGATCACAAAATGAGAAAGTGGGGATAACGAATAGGAAACGAAAAACACATTTCTTTTTAATCATGATCACTTTGATAATGTAGATTGATAATCACAACCCGAAGGAACACATATAATATCACACTTATGATTGGTATATCCCGGGTTCAAACCTTACCGAAGCCAAACTTAAAACATTTCTAATTTTAATATAGGTAGTACAAAACTGACTCCTGAAGGGATAACAAAATTTGTCAATGTTGTTCGATTGATATTAAAACAAATACTGCTGTGTATTTTAAGCATCTAGAATAATTACTCTTTTGAGACGAAGTAAAAAAGGTACTAAAATTTCGAAGACATGAACTGTTTTTTCGCGATGCACAAATGTTTGAACCTGGTTAGTAAATGACTTCATAAAAGTATAAATCGCCAAAATGCTGTGTTTCAAACAGTAGTAGAGGGGAGTAAACCTCAAGAACACGGGACACCGACAAACGTTTGTAAATCATTACATATTCATTTTAAAAAGTAACAATTTTGGGTGCTACATTATTATCTGTGAAAATATTTTTTTATACGTATAGATAAATAAATAAATATTAAAATATAAAAATAAAGAGTTTACCTGTTAGAAAATAACAATAGAGAGCAGCCCAGGAATCGGTTTATATTAATCACAGAGTTTTGAATAGTTTTTATGTACACCACAAATTCAAACTCACTCAAACGTCCAATTTACATTTAACAGTATGAAATTTATATGTCCTTAGTTTAAAACACAGTATTTTAGCGATCCCACATTTATGACGTCATGTATGTAAACTTTTCAGCTAATCTGCTGTTGAATTAACGCCACTCTGGCTCCCTATTCTTACGAACCATGTTCAAACCAACCAAGATATGCGGTTTAAAACATACGAAACTGGTTAAATCGATTTCGTTCGTGCCGTCACCATTGCAACACGAAAATGCATATGTTCAACCCACTACGAAATAGTTTCAAACCTATGTATCGCGAAAAAACAGCTATGAAAACTTATATTCATGACGTCACATCTATTTTTTTTACATTTGCAAGATCATAATTCTTTTATTAATAACAATTTTTTGCACCGGATTTTCATAATAATCATAGTTTTACTTATATTTTAAAATTGATATACATTGTACAAAAAGGCGTTGCCTTCAAAACTCCCATTATGTATTTTTGCCTCGTTATGTTAGCGACATACGCCGTTTTCAGAAATTTTGCAGAACTAGTCAGGAAAGTAAAACTTTCAAGAATAGTGCAGGAAAGTGCAACATGGACATTAAAAAATTGCCCGGAAAATTCTGGTACAGATTAAACCACGAATAAACCGTGAACTTTTCAAAGTTCCTTTATCACCGTAGTGGTTAATGTTTTTTTTTTCTTATCATTTGATATACCTACATATATTTTGTATACTGAGGCTTTCTATAAAGAATAATATATTTCATATTAATTATTTTAAATATGCTCACCTGACAAATAATGAATCCGCATGATAATAACAATAGATTTAATATTAAAACAGTCCGCATTTTGTCTACTGTTAGTAATAAATTATAATTTGAGTGATACCTAAACAATTTTTCTGTTTTTATGCAAGTAAAAATTAGTAGGAACATGAAACAATAGAATAAAAAACAATGTAATTGATAAACCGAAGAACAATTGTAATTTATTCTCAACAAGAATGACTTTGACTTATGTTTTATGTTTATTAACTTTTTAAATTTTAAGATTATTACAATAGCCCACAAACTTATTAAAATTCATTGAAATAGTTATTTAAGTATTAAAAGCAGTAAGTACTTCCTACCGGTTGAAGATGATTTTGGAGATCGAGACAAAGTCGAGAGCTCCAATACATCCGATACCGGTAGAAGAGCACTTACTGATCGCAATGCTTATTACGTTTTTTGCACGGTCGACGCACAAAATTTAGAAAAATAAAATTTGAAAATTATTTTGACATTAAAAATTTTTGGCTGTCATTTTTTAAAATAAGCTTTTATCGTTGTTTTTATTTACTTATCGCTTCCGCCTCCTGATCGATAAGTGATTCACATCACTTACCGATCAGTAATTTGTAAATTAAGCCTACTGTCTTGGGAACCCTATCGGTAAACATTAGACAAAACCGATCGTGCAAAATGTATACACAGATTACTACTTTCAATATTAAGTAAAATAATATTTGTATTTAGTCCTTTATTTTACACTTCATTTATTCGCAGTTAGTTAACGAAACGCCGCTTATGTGGAACTAAAATTTCCTTCTTCTTCATCCATTTTGAATATAGAATGCTGATTGTTGATATCTTTCAACTATTTTGTTTGAAGGTTATAAACTAAGATGAAATATCTACTTTTATAAACACTGTTAGCTATACATAAATTGTGACAAGTATTTGCAAAATTTTGTATATTCGAGCAACCATTAACAATCAAAAATCAAATATGACATTTGAGTAACAATATTGCCGGTTGGTGTACGCAGTTGTCATAATTGCAGAAGACGGAACTATCGCAACGCTATTTGACCGTCGGTGTTAAAATCACTTTGCGAATTAAATTACAAGTAATAAAACAAAATAATCTTTCAAATTTTCGTTTATATTTCCAAAAACCAATCTGGGGCCTTACAAAAACGTACATAGTTGATCCCTTGATCAACCAATAATTACAACTAATAGAAAATGCGAATTATTAAAATTTTATCTGATTTCGAGCTTAAAACTTGAAAGAGTTGTATAAATTAATAATCTCTAGCATTTCTATCACGACGTTGACGACTCCATTCTTGATTTTGGCCACCCCTGTAGTTTTGTCTATCACCTCTGAAAGCGCCCTGGAAGACAAATAAAATTTTAAGTAATCTAAAATTAAATTATAACTATTAAGTATAATATTCAACAAATATGTAATGATAACTGTAATTCAGGAGGATAAAATTAGCAACACGAGTCTGGAATTTGTCCGCCTTTATAAACGGGAAGAATACTACTCACATCTAAGTAAGGGCTACTTAGATGTTCTTAATAAAAAGTCACAAGTTTTGGTCAAGACAGAATCACGAAATTTGACATTTTACAAAAAATATAAGATGAAAATATTATTTGTACCCATTAGCCAATATTTTAAACAATATTATGGGGTAATGTTATTAAATTATAAATTTTATTTGTATTTAATTTTTGGTACTCTTCTACACGGTTTTTTTAAACCACCGCTGCTTTTTGGACACATTGGCCCGTACTACGATCACGGTTTTAACTAAAACGCTGTTTTAAGAAGTGTCAGATATCATTATTTAATAACAATAATAAATAATATCGAATTTATCAAAATATGTTTTAAAAGCAGAACATAATTTGTATTCAAACAAATATTTTTTAAAAAATCGATCTTCAAACATACGTGCAAAATTAAATGTTGAAATTTGAATTTGACATTTTTAAAAACAGCGTTTTAGTTAAAACCGTGATCGTAGTACGGGCCATTGACTCATAGGGAGAACTCTGGTTGATTATTTATTTTGTCACAACACTGTTAATAATAAATAAATCATTTAAGGCTGGCTTGTTAATAATTGTATTGCTAATTATTTGATGAGAAACGTTGGATATTATTGTATTGTACAAATTTTATAGCAAACTGCAGCAATGTTCAATTTTCTAACAGATAAATATATTTAAAAAATTCTATTTGCAGTTGACGAATACTAAATAAGATAGCAATGAGTAGCTGTCATACAATAAAACAAAGCAAAAAAGGTTATGTTCATCGACGCACTCGATAATCAATTATCTCAAGGTTTTTTCCGGTTTTCCAGGTCGTAAAACATCGTTTTTCCAAGTTTTAATTTAAAAAAAAATCGTACCTATTCTTCATCCTAACTTCTTTTAATAATATTAACGTTGCTCAAATATAATTTAATTATACAAAAGAAATTATTTATTTCTTTAAGATATAAAGACAGTGATGTTGAAATAGCAAATTGTGAAAAAAGTGTGTGAAGCTGAATTTTCTACACGAGTGTGAGTTTGGGACGCGAGCCGTAGGAGAGCGGTAACCAAACGATTGTAAAAAAGGTCTCACGCATGTGTTGCATACTATACTTTTTCTACTGTTCATTTAACAAAATATTCCAAATTGACCCATTGCACAAAATGAGAGAGATAGTAAAAAGTGAGATGTTTTCAATGCCCATTTGTTTTTTTGCGCATATAGGTGATGAAATGAAATAGTTCTGTTTTAAATTCAAAAAGCCATCATGTCAATGTTAACATCAATAGTCTGGAAAAAAATTAGAATTACTAAATGATTTTAATTACAGTATACTCGTATATATGCGAAAGATATTTTAAAATGAGAGGTGAAAAATCACCTACACAAAGTTTTAGAAAATATGACGTCACAGGGCAATTACTGTGCAATGGATTCATTCAAAAATATTTTGATTGTTCTTAAACAACTGTTAAAATAAAATGTAAAAAACAATGGCTGTAATCTTTTAAAATTAAAATGCGAATACCTATACAAAGTAGTGGTGGGATCCGGATAGTTTCGGGTTCGGATCCAAAAATATCCGGATAATTGAATGTTGAACTATCCGGATCTCGAATCCAAATCTCAGTATCAGATTTTGGATCCGAATGTGAGTATCGGATTTTGGATCCGGATCTGAGTATCGGATTTTGGATCCGGATCTGAGCATCGGCTTTTAGATCCGAATCTGAGTATTGGAATTTAGATCCGAATCTAACTATCGGATCCTGAATCTGGATCCGAATATCGAATCTTGGAAACGGATTTGAGTATCGGATCTTAGCTTCGATTATGAGTATGAGTATTGGATTTTAGATATGGAATTTTGGTATCCGGATCGGTTCTCGGTTTCTAATTTTCAGTATTGAACCTTACATTCAAATATTAGCATCGGGTCTCATTAAAAACACATAATAAATTAATGAAATTCATGTCATATTAATATCCGGATAATTGAATATTGAACTATCCGGATCTCGGATCCAAATCTCAGTATCGAATTTTGGATCCGGATCTGAGTATCGGATTTTGGATCCGGATTTGAGCATCGCATTTTGGATCCGAATCTGGGTATTGGAATTTGGATCCGAATCTGAGTATCGGATCTTGAATCCGTATCCGAACATCGAATCTTGGAAATGGATTTAAATATCGGATCTTAGATTCGAATATGAGTGTGAGTATCGGATTTTAGATATGGAATTTCAGTATCCGGATCGGTTCTCGGATTCGAATATTCTCAGTAATGAACCTTACATTAAAATATTAGCATCGGGTCTCATCAAAAGTACATAATAAATTAATGAAATTCATGTCATATTAATATGTTACTTTACATGTGTAATAAAAATAATACAAATTTGATTTTTTTATTCACAATTTACTAAATAATACTCTGTGAAAGTATAAATTCCTTGTTTCTTTACATTTGCAAAAACTACCTGGCTATTTTAGAGGGGCATTATAAAATGTATTACTGTTTGTTTACTAGTGTTTACAGACCGCAGTACAGGCCCACATTAACGGTTTGAAGTTTGAATTTGAACTCAATTCCATATGTTAGCTTTCACATTTAAAATGAAGAATCGGATCCAGAACTAAAATTTGGATCCGGATCCGTAAACACAACATCGAATCCAGATCCGGATCCAAGTCCAGATCCGGATCCGTAAACAAAATATCGAATCCGGATCCGCCTTCGGATCCAAGTTCAGATCCAGATCCAAGTCCAGATCCGGATCCGCTTCAATATCCGAATGTCGTATATCCGAGGATCCGGATATTTTGAAATCCGGGTTCTCGGATCCAAGTTTTGTCGGATCTTCACAGCAATAGTTTGAAGTTTGAATTTGAACTCAATTCCAGATGTTAGCCTTCACATTCAAAATGAAGAATCGGATCCAGAATTAAAATTTGGTTCCGGATCCGTAAACAAAACATCGAATCCGGAACCGGATCCAACAGATCCAAGTCCAGATCCGGATCCGTAAACAAAATATCGAATCCCGATCCGGATCCAAGTTCAGATCCGGATCCAAATTCAAATTAAATTTTCGGATATCCGCTTCAATATCCGAACAAGTTTTGTCGGATCCTCACAGCACTAATATAAAGATACACATTTAATTAAGCCTATTCCACACTAGGCAATTTAACAATAAAAAACTTCGAAGTACACATTAAAAGTGTATTAATACTTTAGCCAAATGAACCTTAATAGTTATTTATGTCAAGGCACTGATGAAGTTCGATTTTTATTAAGTTATCGTAAAGAACACTCAATATGTGTTTCATCTCACACTTCTTTATCGGAGTAACTTAGTTCATTTTTCTTGCACATATTTTTTTGTCATTTTACCTACAAATTTACTATTGTACATCCTATACCTGTCCAACACTGTATTTACATGATATCGAAATCGTTGTATAAATTGATTACTTTAGTGCCAATTTCTGAACTTTTAATGATGATTTTTGTGTACTTTAGTGACGATTTCAAATAAAAGAGAATTATTGAACGCTAGTCAAATTCACTGTAAATAAAATTGATGTGCACATTAAAAAAAGTTGTGACAAAATAGGTTTGTGGGTTGCTTTTTACACATATGTATTAAGAGTTATACTTCATTGTGTGAAGCTAATACGCATGGGAGTACAAAAAAATATTATGAGAGTAATTTTTAACAATATTACAAAAAATCCAGGTTTTTAAATTGAATTCAAAGTTTTTCCCGGTTTTTTATCGGTTTTTAAAATTCCCGGTTTTAAGGACTCCAGGTTTAGCGGCCACTCTGTGCACGGTTGACGAGCACTAAATAACACAGTAATGAGCTACAAAAATAAAGTGAAAGAGGTTATGAAAATCAATAAACTGCAAAATATGGTAATGATTCATACTCGCGTTTTTATTTTATGAGCGCACTCCCGAGTGCTTACGAATACTCCCGAATCCCCATCATTAGCAACGTTAGCGCCCCTCTTGAAACCAATGCTTTTCTTATATAAACTTTGTAAATTAATTATAACAAAACTATGCAAAATTTTAAATTCTAACTACTTCTACGACACGTCCGGAAGCTGAAAGAACATCTCTAGAAAATTTGGTGTTGATATGTAAAACAGTGTAGATTTGTATAGCGTCAAACTACAACCCTTGACAGTTTATTGACGAATTAAACACCCATTTTTAATAAAACTAAAGACCGAGCAATATATCACGCCTCGATAAATTATAATCTTTAGTACGTGACTATATTTAGGTGTTGTATCATCATTTGTTATTTGTTGTAAATGTAGAATTACCATTACAAATATGAAAGACAGAGGGTTCATACTTTTGGAAATAGCTTTTTTGGCGATCCCCTAATTTTGCCGGTGTGTATAAAAGATTGAATTATGTTGGGTTTATGCAGCAAATAAACTATAAAATTAAGTAAATTTTGAAATTGTAGTACAGTAAAATTTTTGAAAGATGTCCGATCAAGGGCACCTGTATCACGAACGAATTAACAAATAGGCATACATTTATCTCTTTCTTTTGCAAAGGCTGTAAGAGTGTGTGATAAGGATGGATATAACACGCTTGTCTTTCAAAAATTCATATTGTTTCGACTAAGTTAGGACATTCCATTTATAAACGATGCTCGTTGTTGATAATACTTTCGCTGTAACGTAAGTTTATTTATTAATTCAGATACATTACCTGGATTCATAGCCGTACGTTTAACGTTATATTCTGTTAGTCACTGACACTGACATTGTGTCAGTATCTTATTTTTAACATATTTGGTTTTACATTTGCTTATAAACTTACTAGTTGACTTATTTTTGAATTTTGAATGCTTTTCCTGTAATATATATATTTTTATAATAATAAAATAACAGTAGTATCTTACGTACCCTCATAAAAACTAAGCAAACGAGACTACTGAATTTGTCATGATGGGCGGAGCAAAAATCTGAATTCATACAATTCGTAGACAACCTTGATCGGACATCTTTCAAAAATTTTACTGTACGTTATATTTATATAGGGTAAAAAAATATAGATATGCAAATTGAAATTGTTGAATAAGTTCAAGTAGTATTTCGTCGATCTTCACTGCAGAAACTTTGTTGTCGTTGTATATTTTCACAGGTTAAGTTCATAAGCTCATAAGTGGGCGATTGGCGCACGCGCAAAACTAAGAAATTACAGAATTAAACAAAAAGAAGAAAATAGCCAACTTCTTAATTTAGTTCCAATAGTTTAGTTCTTCAATTTAGTTGCAAAAACGTTGTCATTGATAACAATGGGGTATTCCAGTATTTTTTTATATTTTTTTTCTGAAACTTCCATAAATTTGAAATAAAAATGTGAAAATTTGAGTTTTTTATTGTCATTTCCGCGAGATATGAATTTTTGAATTATGCTTAAAAATTTGAATTATATGGTATGACGTCAATTCGCTTCATCACGTGATCTGTGGAAAGATTACAGCTGTTAGTCACTTGGCTTGGAGCGAGTAAGGGGAAGGGAATTGGTTTGTTCACAGTGTCAGATGCTATTTTGTTTTGGATGACTTTCATTTGTTTTGTTATCCGTGGATTTTAGTTGTAACTATATTAAAGTATTATTAGTTAAGAATTTGGTTGCTGTCATATCAAAACTAGCAAGAAACACAAACAAAGATCAGCTGAGAAACGAGAAAGCATCAATGGTGAACGCACTGCTTTTTCTTTTTCCACAAGCAGACAAGTACGTCATTACATACGTTATAGAGCGAATGAACGTCATACATCACGTGAATCTTTTCCGCGCTAAAATAAAACACATGGAAAATCATATTAAATAAAACAATTTTTAGTTTATTTTTCAGAATTCGGTCGTTTTTCAACCTAATTAATAACATTATAATGTTTTTTTCTTTTAAATATTACTATACTGGAATACCCCATTGTTTCTAATGGTCCTTTTACATCAAAAGAGACGAGATATACAAAAATGACATGTAAGTAGTGTGCAGTACTTGGTTTGCGCATTGGGGAGGCCAGATATATTTCAAACAAAATTTGAAATCGCGGAATAAGAGCGTTGAAAATCATACAAAGCGTTTGTGATGAAGAATATTTCAAGACAAGAGGACGGGTAGATGGGCATCAGAAATGTGGTTTTATGTTCCAAAGACGCAAAATAAATACCACCTAAAGTGACAGATAATTGCGTAGTTGCCAGTTTGTTATTAAGAAAGTTACACACAAGAATAAAACTATTGTTTTTATTTTTAATTAAATTGTTTTGTCTTCATTAATAATTTCTTTATAATCAAAGACAAAATAAAGTTTTTATGTTTAAATATTTTTTTATCGAAAAATAAATGATTGTCCTTTTAATCATTTTACTTGATAACATGGTTCCTCCTCATACAAATTTCACTACGTGGCGTATTGAAAAATGTCACGATGCAATAAAAATGTAAAAGGTCCATTGTATATACCTTGTTCCACTTAATCAATTCAGTAGATGGCGCTCACATCAGCGCCAGTTTTAAATAAACTAAATTAAAAAATGGCTGTATTCAACTGCTGTCATCTAACATTTTAATAAAACATTAAAAAGGTATCGTAATGCCATCGACACTTTGTATAATCTAGTCAGTAAATGAGAAATATAAAGTATTATCTACCTGCTTTCCAAATTAGATAAAGATTATATTTGACAATGCACAAAAAAATGAAACGAGATGTCACATGTCATGTTCACTGACACTAGTCTAAAGTTACGGTGCGTAAACTTGGCTCCAATTTCATCCAATCAGAGAATTCAAAACTATGCCCTATTCTCTACAATACTGAATTGGTAAGGTGGAACTGGGTATAGTTTAGTTTTATAATATAATTTTACTTTATACGATAGAGCCCAATTATTAGTGTATAAAGGGAAACAAAGAAAAGAAACAAAAAAAAAAACATTTCGGCTGATAAATGGAAAATATCTACTAATGAAAATTTTAATTATACAGGAATAGTATCGAAGTACGAAATATCGTACAACACTCGAACAATACGATATTACTTTCAAGCGAGTTATGAACACTATTTTTAGACGACCACAAAAATAACAAGTATTTTAAAGAATTTTATTTCAAAGAACAATACCTACTGTTTTACTCAAATAATCAAACAAAACAATGAACAAATCAAAGCTGCCTGGCTGTTGATTTGATCACATCATTGCGATATAACCATATCGATAAAATGCGATATTCATATCATGCTGATGTACGATATTTTCAACTTTCGTAGGGCATTGTCTAAAAACTGATTTTATAAATAGATATGTAAATGCATTACTGACTGTTGAAGCTAAGTTTAAACAAAATAATGCAAGTCGAAATTTTGACAGTCATATTCAATTACTCACTTGACGTTTCGTTTCGGTACGATATTGTCAATTTAAGGAACACTTAAAATTTAAGCATCAGCGATGCAACCGATCATAAGGGATAGTGAGTGGGTCATTTACTTTATTGTGCATACGTTTGGATAGGTGATGTACTGAATTGTACTAAATTAATATCACGCCGTTCTAGAACTTAGAAGACAAGGTAAGAATATGGTGATGCGTAGTCTACAAGCAACGAGCTAACCGGCGAGCGTCGAAGCATTCCGTACATAGTAGGGGGTGTCAAAAACAATATTTTCCATGACCACTTGCAAAAATGGATTTGGATAATGATCACGACATTTTACTTAGGGCATGATTTCCTAGACGCGACAAGTCGTAGCGGCTCATCATGAAATAATTGGTCGCACAGCTTAAGGGGGTATCAGACAACTGTTTTGACAACAGTTACTGCAATTTGCAACTTACGTTATCAGGACGTAGGTTATTTCATTTTTTTTTTAGCTTCGACGGTGGTATGCATGATATCTGATTCTTGTTGGTCTTTTTTAAAGTCTGAATCATTTAGCGATGTTTAGTATAATAATATCGGAAATGGACAATAAATTATTAGCCCCTACAACGTTATATTTCATAAGCATAAAAAATATTTAAATATTTGTGAACACTTGGCACACTTCACAAGATTTCAGTCTCTGAATCAACCTCTCGGTTATTTATCAGAGACTGGGCCACTCAACCAGAACCACAGACGTGTTTCGCTATAATTGCAGCTCATCAGTGTGGTGTACTGACGCCTCTTTCGAGGCACGAGGCACTAAACGTATATCTTAATTTAAAAGTATTTAATTAAATGTCAGTGTGACTTGAATCTTATTTTATAAATTGAAATAAATTAGAAAACGGCGAATGTACTGTTTCCTTCTTTATTATCTTTTCTCCTTAAAATTACATTTCAAGATCAATTTTGACAACTTGACTTTCGAATCTAATAATACGTTTATATGTTCATAGCCTACTCCGAGTTATTACCATGTTTTTAAATTAAGTTTACTTGGTCACTAAAGACGTAAATGTAAAAATTCAAGTGCTTTATATAGTCAAGTAACTTAACTACTTATTGTTTTGACTTCGAATTTGTATTTGTTTTTTTAAATAAGATTTTACTGAATTTTGTGTTCTAATTAATAAATAATAAAATTATTTTACTATACATAATATATATTATTGATTTTTATTGTAATAGTTTTAACTTAACCTATTTATATTAAATAATCGTAACGGTAATCGGCAATTATCAAAATTAATAATCGTAATCGGGAAAGTAAGAATCGTTTCATCACTACCGTATACAATTATTTACACATAAGCAGAACTGTCGCGCGGCTTGACACGTCCTACTTATATTCCTTGCAGAGAGGGAGCAGTACATCCGATGAATGAAAATCGAAAGAAAGTTAGGATATAAGCTGAATACTTTGAAGTGAATGTATTTTAGCTGTATTACACTTCACAATAAATTGTACAATTTTGCGACCTTCAATTTATTGACAATTTATCGGCAAGTGTAATACAGCAAAATTGTACAATTTCTTTTGAAAATAAATTGCACAATAAATTGTGAAAATTAGAACGTGTTCTATTTTTTCACAATTTTTTGGTTACTGTATAATATTTGACATATTAAACTATTTCTGTTTGACGTTTTGTGTATCACGGAAGTTTTTTATTCTTGTGAAATGTCACGATTTCGATGTTTGACGCATAGAAGGAGAATCGCAAATTTAAAACGAATAATATTTGCCTTGATGGTTGTGAAATATGTGAAAAATAAAAAATCTAGGAGGTGGTGGGTTAGATCATGGATTGATAAAAGCAAAGGCAATATACCTTTGCTTTTAAACGACTTCGTAAATAATGATCCGGAGCAGTTCAAAACATTTCTAAGGATGGATAAGCTTGCGTGAAATGCAAACACACGGAATAGAACACGAACAGTAAACACATACAACAAAAGGTTAACCTCAAAACGTAAACACAACATATAAAACAAAAAGAATATCGTTGGCGGTTGGTAGCCCTGCTCCCAACAACAATAAATTGTCAGAAAATCGTGACGTGTAAAATGCTTATATTTTCAAAATAAATTGTGCGATTTATTGTAAAATAAATTGTGCAATTTATTGTGAAGTGTAATACGGGCATTTGAAAAACTTTTTTGTATTCTTTTAATATGATGTTGATGGAGCTTAAAGCAGTATTCGAGTTTAGAGCAGACGAATGAGTAGTATAACGTATAACGGTAAGATAGCGGGAATGTTAGAAAAAGAACGAGTGTTTTTAATAACGAAACCTAGCACGCGAACTGTACATTGATAAATGAAATTTGATATGAGGGATCAATGTGAAAGAATTGTTGAATTTTACTCCTAGATTAATATAATAATGCATACGGCTTAAATAGTACTACTGAACACGTTGATTGCGGCAAAAGTCCCCGGGGAGCTATTCCAGTGATTCAAACCGTTGCGGCATTTATTTTAATATACTTCATTTCTGTGCGGACTGTATAAAAATTTATTCCATTTGGTGCGGTTTTAGCCGTCAGAGACAAAAATTTATTTTAACTTCTAATATCTATATTTCAAGATGGTTCTAACATGTTAAATATCACCAAAGTTATGTTAGATTTATACAGCGTAAGCCGTAACGTAATGTAACGTAAAGAATAAAATAATGCTAACGTATGTGACAATTTATACAGACGTAAGTCGTAACGTGACGTACCGTGCCGTAACGTGTCAAAAATCCAAAGATCGCCAACTTTTATCTTTCTACGTTACGGCACGTTGCGATATTACGAAAATTATTACTGCCCTGCCCTATAGTAGGTTTTTGTGTGGCTAATATGTGTCAAAGTTTAGCTAATATATTAAATGGAAATAAATATAAAAATACTGAATTACGAATAGTCTGTTTTGTGTGACTGACATGTGTCAAGTGTCAAAGTTTAGATTATTACATTAAATGGAAATTATGGAAATATAATGTAATATATTGTCCTACGAATAAAATAACCTGTTAAATACAAATATGACGTACACTTGTATCGACAGAGCTTGAGCATACTTTTTACGATAAAGTACCGTAAAAGTTCTGTATAAAATAGTTTAGAAAAATCACGCGTTACGATACGTCACAATACGCCACGGCACGGTATGTAACTTTACGGCTTACGCTGTATAAATCCACCATTACGTCATTTTCAACTACCCACACAAAAGATTGTTTCTTTGATTATACGTTCGTTTTTGACCAATAACAGTGAATAATAAACCAAAAGATTAGCCGTGTTCAGCACCCCTTATCACTGGCATAGTTGGACACCGAAGTTTGCCGAACGCAATGAATGGGCGTATGTGATTGGTCCAACAATTGCATTCGGCAAACATTGGAGCTCATCGCTGCCAGGGAGCTGAATGCGAATGCTCCTATTGCCTTTAGCACTAAATTTATGAATGACATCGCGAAACAATTAAGTATATAATACATGTATAATTCAACAGAAGTAGATAAATATTTTACCTGATTGGTTCCTCTTACGAAGAAATTGCCTTGTTTCATTTCAAAGATCCTCTCATTCGAATCAACAAAGTTGTTAACTTTATCCGTAAGCTGCAGCGCCAAACTTTGTAGACGCGATGGCTCACTACGATGCATGACCACTGTCTGCGTAGGATCATCCAAGCTGGCCATCAACTCTTCGTTGATGATCATCTTACTGATGATGCTATGCACTACTCCACGATCCAGTTCGAACATGCTAGCCAAGGTTGCCATCGAAATGCTGTCGTATACGTGAGAGTAAGTGAAGAGATAAGTACGGAGAGATTCTTCACGAATAAGACGAGTTAGCATAGTGCGGACTTGATCAGCTTGGTAGAAGAGGTCCCATACCTATCAAAATAGTGTTTAAGTAAATCATTTTGGTAAAATAAATGTCATGGGAAATTAATATGAAAGAAATTTATTACAAATTTCAATTATCATTTTCCAAATTTTAATCAACAATATCTGTCTGATAATTGCTGTCGAAATTATGAGCTTCATTTTTACCTCTCGCTAAGAGGGGCATTGGAGTTATGCTAAAAATCGCATATCCAGATTTTAATAATTAAGCATGTTTTAAGGTCCCTACAATCCGATTTTAATATTTTTACGATGATGTGTGTGTGTGTATGTGTGTGTGTGTGTATGTGTGTGTGTATGTGTGTGTGTGTGTATGTGTGTCTGTGTGTATGTTGGAAGGGCGATTTCTCAAAAACTGTAGTACTTAACATCTGTTTAACTACGTATTTCTTACTCGGACATTACTGGGAAGAGCTGGAAAGGTTTTAGTAATAATTGGACAACCGGAAGTAGCAGATTCTTTAAAAAAATCTTCTAAATATTATTTTATTGAAATTTTTGTTCTTGCTACATATTAATAGATATTAAAGATATAATTACATATACCCTTCAAAAATACTGTCAATCCCGACAATGAATTGGAAACATTTTGAAAAATTAGGAGTAGGAAAAAAATTCTTCATAGAATGAATTTAAAAAATCTAAATTTAAAGAATACATATAAATAGAATTTTTGGCGTAGAGTGTAGGTATACAAGAAATATTAAATACAATAGGGCGCGAGCAGTCATGTCACTTTGCTGGCCATAACAAGCAGATATGGGGCCCGTGTAGAATGATAGCTAGTAATTATGTACATAGATGTCAAATATCATAATTTTTCATTCTAAATTTAGTGATTTTCCAATTCCATGTAGTTTATTTTACTCGGCAAGTAAATTCCACACTCCTAGTGATAAATTAACTACTACTAATTGACAGATATAACTCTAGTGTTACAAGTTTCTAGAAAGATACATTGGTTTGAACATGCCATAATGAGAAATGAAGAATATATTGGAAGAAGAATGAAATAGCTAAGTAATAGAAGGTTGAAGAAACAGAGGAAGACCAAAGATAAGATGGAAGGACTGTATTGCGGAAGACTTGAGAGAAAAGGAACTGAAAGAGAACGACACGCAAAACAGAAATGAGTGGAAGACGAAAATAAAAATTAGCGACCCCTAACGAATGGGAAAAGCTAAAGAAGAAGATGTCAGTGTCAAGTGCAATTTACATAGTTTGTTTATGAATAATTTTACTGGAAATTTAGAATCTTTTGCAAGAAAATTTATGTATGGAATTTATATATAATACACAGATTGACGGAAGGTATTGTGCTGGCCACAACAGATTTTTTTTAGTATGAGCTGGTAAAATCGGTAAATCGATTTCTATTTTTATTACGTCTAATTACTTGATATTTAAATTGTATATGTGAAATTCTTCTGTTATCGATGTTAATTGTAAATTGATAATTATTAAACAGTTCGTAAATAAAAAAAATCTAGTTTTGATTAGAAATTTATTTTAGTATTCATTCAATACAATGGGGATTTCCACGATTTTTTAATTCTTTTTATGTTTATCTTGAAAAAAAAAATTGACCCCTACTTATTTATTTTTCTAATCCCCGGTTTTCAAATTCGAATCAATTTTATTGCATATATAACATTACCTACTGTCAAAAGTTCGACTATCATTTGAAAGAATAAATTAATAATACTCGAGAAAAAACTAATAAAGTTGTTAAAAATAGCTTGTGACATAACGATTCCAATCGAGTGAGATATTACTTCTTCGGTGTGAGACACAGAGAGAATGTCGTTAATTGAGTGAATCATCGTCAAGCAAAAGCGCGTAACAGTGGTGTCGCAATTGGTAGATATACACAAAAGTAGTCGGCGCCGAAAGGGTAGCGTCTAGCCGGCATATCAACTTTTATCATCGAAAATACACGATGTAGGTACCGATGTGGGCGTGCAAACATGTGATAGTGCTGGTATACATTTTGTTCATTTCATATTGTTTCACACGTTGACACTTGTGCGTGTTATTTGTGAAAAATACATTATTTTATTAGTGATTTCTGTATGTTAGGTGAAGTTATTGTTGCTGTGTTTGGTTAAATTGACTAAATATAACAACAACAAATCAAAATGATTATTAATTGCATGACAATTACAATCGTTCGTTTTCGTGATAAAAGTTGGGTATATCGGCTAGACGCTAGTCCGAAAGTGGTCAAAAATGACAACCACATGACAACCTTTGGGTCGTAACGTAACAAGGTTATGTTTTATATCAGAATTATTTTGCAATTTATTTTATAAAATATTTGCAATGAATGTGAATGACAGAACGTCAAAATTTACGTGATGCAGTGGAGGATGTAATAATTAGTACAAATTAATCGATTGAAGTATCAAATTTTATAAATTTCGTAGATTATATGAGGAATAGATGCTTAAGAAAATAGCTTTTCAACAGATATCTTCTACTAACATGAAAAATTCTTTATGATTTATATATTTTCTCATTGTAAAAGATACTTATCGCTTGAATAAAATACAAACAATGGTCGTATGATTGAAACTAGCCTAGCTTAAACAAAAAATGCAAATCGAAATTTACCTTCCGTCACCTTTAGGTAAGGAAGGTAATTGTCTTTGGTACAAAAATTCAATGATGAGTTTTCAGTGAATAAGCATGTTTTAGGGACCCTATAATACGATTTTACCATTTTTAGGATGATGTCTGTATATATGTATATATGTGTGTGTGTGTATGTGTGCCTGTGTGTGCGTGTCTGTGTGTGTGTCTGACGAAAGTTTCGGATCGCATAACTTCAATACCACGATTCCAAAAATTATATTTTTTTCGTATTCCTCAAGTTTACACCCAGAAGAACAACTGATTAGATTTTGGTTATAATTGGTGGTTCACCAATTCACCGGTTCGGAAGCAGCCTCATTTGAAAATTTAACAGTTAAATTTATTTTTTTGACATTTAACGTTATTATAACTTAAAGAATATATTATTCTCTATACTATTTGATTGCATTTTATTCTTCATATTCAATAGATATAAAGTTAAAGAATTTTAAAGAAATTAAATTTTATAAATCGGCCAGCTATGCTAAACATGAAAACTATTAATATATTCATATACTTCAAATTGACAGATGTCAGTATCAATAAAAAGTAAATTAATGTGGCAGAGATGAGGATGCTGAAGTAGATGTTGGGGAAGAAAATGTCATGAGGAGAAATGAAGAAGAAGATAATAAAAAATAGCGACTCCTAACGAATGGGGAAAGCTAAAGAAGAAGAAGATGTTAGTGTCAAGTGCAATGTGCATAGTTTGTTTATGAAATAATTTTACTGGAAATTTAGAATCTTTTGCAAGAAAATTTATGTATGAAATTTATACATACACAATACACAGGATTGACGGAAGGTATTGTAGTGGCCACAACAGATTTTTTTCAATATACATATCTAAGTAATTTTCAATTTGTTTTTTAAATTTTGCGCGTCGATCGTGCAAAAAACGTAATGCATTGCGGTCTGTAAGTGCTATTCTACCGGTATCGGATGTAATGCAAACCTCGACTTAGCCCCGATCTCCAAAATCATCCTCAACCGGTAGGAAGCACTTACTGACCTTAATACTTAAATAACTATTATTAATTCAGATATACTACCTTGATTCGTAGGCGTACGAATAACGTTATTTTCTCTCAATTTCACTGACACTCACTCTGTGTCAGTATCTCATTTTTCACATATTTGGTTTTACATTTATCAGTTGACTTAGTTTTGAATTTTGAATATTTTTAAAATAATAAAATAACAGTAGGATCGTATGTACCCTCGTAAAAACTACGGAAACGACACTACTGAATTTGACGGAATGGGCGGAGTTAAAATCTTAATACGTACAATTCGTAGATAACCTTGAACGGACATCTTTTAAATATTTTACTGTAGGAACGAAAATAGTTACTCTTTTTTATTTTTATTGGCACACGGGCCCATTCGCTTCTTGCTACGCCATTATGTATAAAATAAAACAACCAAATATAATAACAGAGAATGTGCTATAGTGAAAAAGATAAAGCAGAAGACGCACGTCATCAAC
This sequence comes from Harpalus rufipes, assembly GCA_951394225.1. Classification (NCBI taxonomy): domain Eukaryota; kingdom Metazoa; phylum Arthropoda; class Insecta; order Coleoptera; family Carabidae; genus Harpalus; species Harpalus rufipes. Next base: position 42,416,162 of record OX596276.1, on the reverse strand, counting down.
CTCAAAAAAAACCTTATAAAATGAAATATAACTTGTAGAAATTATTGGGTGTTGTTTATTTTTTTAAAAAAAGAAGTAAAATATACTGGTATTAAAGAAACGTATATGTTAATGAATTTACAATAATTTCTAAGTCAATCCTTATTCCTTCTACGGAATATAAAATTATTTGACATAACATGGTCATTCTAAGTAACGTATGGTACGAAAATAAACTACACTTATTTCAAATAATTTCATATTATGTAAAAGGAGTAAAGATTGACTTTTAAATAAATAATACCCAATAATTTGAACAAGTTATATTTCATTTTATAAGGTTTTTTCAGGTTGATGACGTGCGTCTACTGCCTAATGTATTTATTCGAATTTCAGAATAAAAAACACATAGTTTTTTTTGCAATATCTCATTTTCACTGCGCATGATCAGATCACACATCCCACATCACACTCAAACCAATTTTACATAAAATCTATAGAATTATTATATAGACAGGGGTATTTTACTACTTCGCTAATTAAAGCCAAGCATACACCAAAGATACATCAAACACACAACATACAATATGCAACATAAGGTAAATACCGCGCGTATGGTTGTGCCGCATAAGAGCTATAGAAATGCATAGTTATCGTCGAAACTATCATACACCAAGCATACAAAACACGCAACATGCAACATGAGATAAATGGTGTATGAGGGTTTCGACGATATCTATGTATTTCTATAGTATTTATGTGACAAGCATATGCGCGGTATTTACCTAATGTTGTATGTTTCATGTATCTTTGGTGTACGCCCGGCCTAAGAGTTCCGAACATGGCGCCATGGTGAAACCGGCGAAACAAAACTTATAACTTTTATATCCGTGTTTTTGATGGAGCATGTGAACAGAGTAAGGCCACGTTCAGAGAGGAAGCAGGTTTCCCGCTTCAGCTCAACAAGCGCGTGTCAAACCAGTTAAGCCGAGGCAGGCTGGCGCAGGTTGTGTTCACACATAAAACAAGTAACATGCCTTACTGCTCGTACTGTCAAGTGTCAAATTTAGTGTCACTGATAAATGCAAATAATAAATAAATAAAATGTCTTGGGACTCAAGCTCCACGGATGAAGATTTTATTATCTGCTGCGAAAATAATTTAAAACGACATAGAAAGAAAATAGGGACCCACGCAATTAATAATTAATTTTATTTTCCAATATTTGATTTACAGCTTCCAATTTTTGAGCTGCAAGCATTTCTTGTTCTTCGTTCTTTTCCTGCTCTGCTTCTTCTAATACATCAGTGTTACTATTTGATAAATTTAATAAGCTTCCTGAATTAATATTGCAATGTTAATTTTAAATTTTGATAAATTGTCCGACGATGTTCTTGGTTTAACTATATTTTTTTTAAAATAAAAGAGAATTGAAGTAAGGCCATTTAGTTTTAAAAAATTTGCTCGCCGAATCCCTCGACCGTGGCTCTGGAATTTTTCCAACCTCAACTAAAAACTGGTCTCTTAAATATTTCCATTTCTTCTTCAAAAAAAAATCTAAATAAGTTAAATGTATTTAAGTAATTAACATAACAAAAATCGCATTTTCATGTGATAATTATATCTCATACCTTCACATTTCATGTTGATACTAATATCTCCCCATAACTTTTCTATAATTTTTCTATTTGAAGGGGATTTATTAAAATTGTTCCAAATTGCTTCTCTTTTTTGTACTTCTGATATTAGAAGGTCCATGTTAAAGTTATTTTCAGAACACATATTTGAGAGGGCTTGTTTACATAAACCTGCTCAATAAGAATGTTGCTTTCGTTCCGGCAAAATCGGAAAGCGGGTAGTACCGGTAGTACCTGCCTGACAGGCGCCCGTTGAGCAGTTGTCTGCTTTTACTCTGAACGCCTACTGCTGATAACGTGAACATTTTTTAAGCAGGTTAAAGCAGGTAAAGCGGGTAAATCGGAAACAGGTAACCTGCTTTCCGAGCTGCTTTCTCTCTGAACATACCCTTACGGTCGTAAAATTAACGGTTGTCACGGTCCTTTTGAATCCAGCTTTTTAGTTAACAAAACGCAGCTTACGTGGTTATATGTAACTAAAATTTCCTTTTTCTGCCGCCATTTTGAATATTAAATGCTGATTGGCATCTGTCATGTGTTTTGTTTGAAGGTTATAAATTGTGTTAAGTTGAAACATCTACTTATAAACATTCTTAGCTATAGTTAATTCGTTTATACATAATTTGTGTAAAGTATTTGCAAAATATTGTGTAATCGAGCGAACAATAACAATCAAAAACGAAATATTACATATGACAGCTGATGGAAGACAGAATTCACGCTTAAACCAACAATATTGGCGGTTAATATACACAATTGTCATATTGCAGGAGACGGAGCCAACGATCACAAATTTGTGGGTCGTTGGACGGAGCTACCGCAGCTCTATTTGACCTTCGGTGTTAAATCACTTTGCCAATTGGTTGAATTGGGATAATTTTCAAGCCGAACCAATCGAACTTGTCTCTGCCCACGAGTTAGTTCAAAATTCTCTCGCTGTCCCAAATGGATTTTAGAGCTCATTTCGTTTAATCTGAATAAAATCTTCTAGTTAGCCGCTAAAAGTTCTTTATGGATGCCAAATATCAGATTATTCGATGTGCGCAGAATATTTAACTTTAATCGATAGAGTAATGAAAAATAATAGACCCGTATTTTTATTTCCCCGCTTCGCCTCTCGCCCAGTAACGTCACATTTCAATATCAACGACCATTTTGATTTTCACACTAGGTGCGTTCAATGAAGTTAGCAAATCAGCGTGCTACGCTAACGAATTGTATATGACGTCATAAGTGACGTCATATTTAATGCTTTGCAAGCGAAAAATGCTAGCTCCGATTATTTCGCTAGCTTGATCTGCTAAGTGCTGCTAGGATACCAAATTTAAAATAGAATCAAAAATGAGTTTTATAAATCACGTTTTAAATGAAGACGCTAGCTATATATTGTCGAAAAATAACAATTATATTTTATATTGACATTACAAGCAGATATGTTTTGACATTCGTGGTTATGTTGAAGTAAATGTAAATTTTTTGTAAAATTTTTAGATGGAGAATTAATTTAATTCCATGTTGAATGAAGCATTTAAAAATTCACAAAGTAATATCTTAGTCAAATATTTGAATTTATATTCGCACCAGTTGCCGTTCAGTAAACGTTTTGCTAACTTTATTTTGCTACTTTGTTAGCGCTAGCTTGCTAACTTCATTGAACGGCTACTATGTTCTAAACGGTCAAAGTGACATTTAAAGATAACCTGAAATTTACAAAAGTAAACTATGTCGGTTAAATGTTGTTTTGTGTCATCGTGCCAAAATAGTATCGAGCCGAGAATATAATTCCTTAGTTACGTGACATGTTTTCCGCCAATCAACATTCAGAATCTCCCTAGCTACGCGTTTATCACAGCGATGATAAAAAACAAGGAAATAAACACCGTATTTATAGTCGTTACTAAGGGATTTGTTTTCTTTATTTATGACATTGACAGTTAATTTTGAGTATAAAAATAAATAATAACAATAATTCAAACTTCGAAATAGTAAATAAAACTCGTAAGTACCATGTTTTAATACAATATGAATATGTATATCAAAAGTTAGGTTAGGTTAGATTGCAAAAATTCATTATATTCTCTCATTAAATATAAGCTCGTGATATGATTAATAATCGAAGATATTGCTCGTGAAACCGAACCAGCACATTTCAACTCGTCCTTCGGACTCGTGAAATCTGCAGCTCGGTTTCACTCGAGAATATCATCGATGATAATCATATCACTTGTTATATTACGTATGAAAATATGTTCAATAGGCGACGGGAAATATGCACTATGACATCTGGTGGTATTTTCATACGTAATATAACAAGTGATATGATTATCATCGATGATATTCTCGAGTGAAACCGAGCTGCAGATTTATATAGCTAAACCAACTTCTAGCGTCTAATCTCAAATCTTTACAAAGGAGCACAGCTGATAACTTCAGACTTCAGACCAAATGAAAATTATATTTATAAAAATGAAAAGAATGTTGTTATATTAATATATTATAGCATATTTAAATATGTAATTAAATAAGGCTGAACTTGCAGTTCTGAAACGTGACGTCACAACATGGCTGGTTTTTGCCACTTTTTAAAAATATCCTACTTTAAAATAATTTTATACAACAAAAAATGTAAATAAAAAATAATTTAATGATACAGTACGATAAATTAGACTGCTTGTTCGATTTAAACAAAAAGAAAGAAAAATGATTTTTTCTTTGCATGACCTCATTAATTATACCAAATAAGCAACGTAATGATTACGGCGTGGAGTACAGGTGTAACTTTGTATACTTCGCGTACTTCTGATAACTTGTAAATGGATTAAAAAATTACCTTAGCATTCATTTTTTCATTTATAATGTAGCCGTTGCAAAGTCCCCAGTGTCCATTTCTCATGGCTTTGGCTGCTGCAACTACATGCTCCCTCATGGACTCCGGAGGTCCTACAAGACTCTGGCGCTCGCTGGAACGTAGCTGCTGATAGAACGTCTTACTAATCATACGACGTCGGGCGTCAAATTCATGAGCAGCCATGTACGGAATTTCGATCAGCATAGCAGAGACGAGATAAACGCATTCAAGCAGTTCTAAATTGATGTGCATATGGAATGGCATTTGACGTTGCTTTTCGATTTTTTCCTGTTCTTTGCTACGCTCATGTTGACGCTAAAAAAATGTAATTACTATTTTAATGAGCTGCTTGGTTGAAAATAAAGCTCGCCGACACGTATAAAATCTGTAGCATTATGAGTAGGTTAGAGTATGGAAGAATACGTGATTTTTTTACTGCTCATTACATTAGTTTTTCAAAGTAGAAAATATTTGCCAATTTAATATTCTTTGTACCTCTTATGTTCTCGAGATATAGTAAAAATGATTAGGCAGAAGACGCACGTCATCAACCTGAAAAAACCTTATAAAATGAAATGTAACTTGTAAAAATTATTATTTATTTTTAAAAAACGAAGAAAAAAATACTAGTATTAAGAAATGTACATATGTGGTGATCTAGTAGTGATCAATGATCATATATTGTTTAATAAACAAATTAGTTATTGTCAATGTCATAAAACTGTATGTGTAATTTTGTTCAATAAAACCTAATTTACGGGTTTCTTTCATTACAATTTATTGAACAAAATATATAAAAGGAAATTAAAGAAGAAACACTTGAGATGGATAAATATTTGCGCCCCGAACGTTTTGATGTAGATCCTTCCTCGTCAGTGGATCAGTCCCCTCAGTGGACCCACTGGAAAAACACATTTGAAAATTTTCTAGCTGCCATCACTACTAAAGAAAAGCCTGTCGCAGGAGAAATAAAACTTAAACTTCTTGTGAACCATCTATCACCAGCCATATACGCCTACATCAAAGACTGTTCTGATTATGATATTGCCTTGTCTAGACTTGACGCACTGTTCTTAAAGACACCGAATGAGGTATATTCAAGACATAAACTTGCGAAAAGACGACAACAACCGAGTGAAACAATCGATCAATATCTGCAAGCCCTCAAATTACTAGCGAAGGATTGCCAATTTAAAGCGGTAACCGCGGAACAAAATGAAAAGGATGCAGTTAGAGATGCATTTATATCTGGGCTTTCCACACCGGCGATTCGACAAAGGCTACTAGAGAACAGCTCCCTTAGTTTAGACGAGGCACACAAACAAGCACGGTCTTTAGAGATGGCGCAATTACACAATGAGAACTATCATCAGCCAAATAGTAATACCTTTATTAATGCTGCTACATCAAATAACCGAAAATCAACTAAGAATGAACTGTGTTATTTTTGTGGTAACAAACGACATGACCGCAAAAATTGCCCGGCCGCCGGATCTACATGTATCAGCTGTGGCAAAAGAGGACATTTTGCTAAAGTATGCCTAAGTAGACAACAAAAGCAAACGGCTTTCGCCATACAAGCAACTGATGAAAATACTCAACCACAATCAGACGTATCACAGGCTCAATCCCAATTATCATCGTGCACTACTGCTGCTACGATCGATCTAAGTAAAGCCACTGTTAACATAATTATAAATGGACAGATAACAGCTAAAGCACTTATTGACACTGGTAGTACCGCCAGTTTCATAAATAATCGCATAGTAAATCGATACAATCTAAAAAAAATTCCATGCTCGCAAAAGGTTACTATGGCCACGACTAATTTGGTTTCAAAAGTTGACGGCATCTGTTCATTAGAAATTAAACTGCAAAGTCAAAAATTCAAGGTTGATTTGATGACAATGGACGGACTATGCGCTGATGTAATTCTCGGTCATGACATTTTGAAGATGCATAATACTCTTGAAATGTATTTTGGTGGACCACGGTCTCCATTGAAATTATGTATCTTAACATGTGCTGACATAGAACCGGTAAGTCTCTTCACAAATCTCTTACCTGAATGTAAACCAGTAGCTGTAAAGTCAAGAAAATATTCAGAAGACGACATGCGATTTATTAGCTCCGAGATAAAGAAATTACTAGCAGATGGAATAATTGAACCAAGTCTATCGCCTTGGAGGGCGCAAGTTCTAATTACTTCAAACGAAAATCACAAAAAACGAATGTGTATCGACTATTCACAAACAATAAACAAATACACACAGCTCGACGCTTATCCTTTGCCAAGTATTGAAGACATAATTACGAAAGCAGCGAAGTTTCGAATCTACAGCAAAATAGACTTAAAAAGCGCCTACCATCAAATCCCGATTTTAAAACGTGACAAACTTTATACGGCGTTTGAAGCAGAAGGAAACTTATACCAATTCCGCAGAATACCATTTGGTGTCACAAATGGAGTAGCAGCTTTTCAACGTGCAATCAATAATATCATTTCCAAAGACAACTTACAAGGGGTATATGCTTATCTTGATGACATAACTGTATGCGGAGTAGATCAAGCTGATCATGACATGAAACTGGAAAAAATTTTCGATACAGTTAAACGTTACAATCTTACAATAAATTTTGATAAAAGTGAATTATCGAAAAGAGAAATACAAATCCTAGGATACAACATATGTAATGGACAAATTAAACCAGATCAAGAACGTTTACGTCCCCTTCTAGAATTACCAATACCCTCCGACTCTGCCTCGCTCCGACGAACTCTAGGTTTCTTCGCCCATTATTCTAAATGGATTCCCCGGTTCTCCGACAAGATACACTCCCTTGTTAAACAAGAGGCATTTCCATTATCCTTAGATGCCATTACATCTTTCAAAAATTTAAAGGAAGAAATAGCGAAATCTGTTATTAACGCAATTGATGATAAAGTACAATTTACAGTGGAAACAGACGCGTCAGACTATGCTATTGCGGGCATATTATCACAGGAAGGCAGGCCCGTGGCATTCTTTTCGAGAACTTTAACCAATAGCGAACGTAATCATCCAGCGATCGAAAAAGAAGCTGCTGCGATTGTTGAATGCCTAAGAAAGTGGAGACAATTTCTAGTGGGAAAATCATTCCGACTGATCACAGATCAGAAGTCGGTAGGATTCATGTTTAACCAAAAGCACTCGTCGAGAATAAAGAACGACAAAATACAAAGGTGGAGGTTAGAACTATCGAATTACAACTTTGATATTGTGTACCGACCGGGAAAAGACAATGTGGTGGCCGACACATTATCTAGATCTAGAGCGAACGTTGTAGCAACAACAGTAACTACCGACGCATTAAAAGAGCTGCACAGAAACCTTTGCCACCCAGGAATCACAAGGATGATTCATTGGATAAGAAGTAAGAACTTGCCTTACTCCGTCGAAGAAGTAAAACGGATTATTTCAAACTGTGCTATATGTGCAGAAATAAAACCGCGATTTTATAAACATGGGGGAAAACTAATTAAAGCAACGGCACCACTAGAACGAATTTCAATTGATTTTAAAGGACCTTTGCCCAGAGTCGGCATGGGAAACAGTTATATCCTCACTATTGTAGATGAGTATTCGCGATTCCCATGGGCTTTCCCATGTCAAGACTTAACTGTCAACACTGTAAAAAACAAGCTGACTGAATTGTTCTCTATATTTGGAATGCCAACATATGTACACTCAGATCGTGGTACATCATTTTTTTCAAGCGACTTGAAACAATTTCTTCATGAAAAAGGTATAGCGACGAGTTATACAACGCCATACAATCCACAAGGCAATGGTCAAACTGAGAGGTTTAATGGAACGATCTGGAAGACAGTGCAGTTGGCTTTGAAGAACAATGGCCTGCCGATAACTAAATGGGAGTTGGTATTAACAGAAGCATTACACTCAATAAGATCACTTTTGTGCACGGCCACTAACTGCACACCACACGGAAGAATGTTTTCACATCCCCGAATGTCTTCTAATGGACAGTCAATTCCGACATGGCTCATAACTCCAGGGCCAGTTCTGATGCGCAATCACTACAGAACTAGCAAGTACGACCCGATGGTAGAAGAGGTAGAATTGATGGAAGCCAATCCTCAACACTCACGCGTTAGACTACAAAGCGGGAGAGAAATGGTGATTTCTAATCGACATTTGGCTCCAGCCGGAGAGGCGCAAAATAGAATGTTGTCTCATCAAAGCATGGACACTCCCAATCCAACTCCGATTCCAATGGCCACTTCAAATCCGACTCCGACTACATCTCCAACATCGATTCAAAACAACAAGTCCGAAACCATGCAAAAAGGAGGATCAAATTCTGTTCCCGAATTATCTGAATTTATAACGGAACCAGAGCCCGCTGCGAGTTCTACATTAGATACGGATTATGGCCCACGGCGTACAGAGAGACCACGTCACAGACCAGCATATTTAAATGATTACGTAGCGAAATAAAGAAGCACGGGAGAATGTGGTGATCTAGTAGTGATCAATGATCATATATTGTTTAATAAACAAATTAGTTATTGTCAATGTCATAAAACTATGTGTAATTTTGTTCAATAAAACCTAATTTACGGGGTTTCTTTCATTACAACATATTAATGAATTTACAATTATTTCCAAGTCAATCCTTATTCCTTTTACGGAATATAAAACTATTTGACATCATGGTCATTCTCAGTAATGCCAATGTATGGTACGAAAATCAGCTACAATTATTTCAAATAATTTTATATTCCATAAAAGAAATAACGATTGACCTAGAAATAATTGTAAATATTATACTGCGTTACTTAATACCAGGTTTTTTTTTCTTCTTTTTTTAAAAACCCAATAATTTCTAAAAGTTATATTTCATTTTATAATGTTTTTCAGGTTAATATAAATATAAACTTCAGCGGACATAATTATCTATGGCCGTCATCCAGCTTCCGTGATATTACGGTAAAGTTGTTTAGATATTTGGTCGATGTACAAAAATTATGAGAAACATGTAATCTGTCACAAGTTTTATGTGCTACACTATATTAAATAAAACAATAATCTCAGGGTATTTCTATGGCAAAAAATCATAATGTCTGTGCGAGAAATCAGATATATATTTATCAATTATAAGTTTTCACTTACTTGTGGCAGAAGACCCTGCGCAAGTAACTCCTTAGGCTTTCCGGTCATCATGAGATCCACTAAGCAGTTATGCGCGTCTTTGATGTTAGCGTGCCTAAAAGCACAAAGACCCAGATGGGCCATGGTACGATTGTACAAGATCTGAGTACTGGGATCGGAATGGTGGATAGTTTCCTGAAGATGTGACATGAGTATTAAATCGCGTGCCTGGAACCAGTTGTCATGCAACGCATGATGGTAAATGTGGGATAAAATGGCGCGAGTACGGAGACGATCGGTACCATCTTTCGCGTACACATATTTGCAGAGTTTCTCCATTTCTTGGACGCTGGTGGTTATATCAGCGGGAAGTTCTCCCTAAAAAAATTAAATATCAAGTAGACAGGCGATTACAGTGAAGTATAAAAACATCCACTAGAGTATAGATAATGAGGTCATGCAAAAAAATTAATTATTCTTTTTATCTCCCGTCGACCACATACATAGTAAGGGAGGCAATGTTTTCGGTCCAAAAATTCGATAGTAGTTTTCAGTAATTAAGTAGAAATTAGGGTCCCCACAACACGTTTTTACTATTTTTACAATGCTGTTTGCGTGAGTGTGTGTGTGTGTGTGTGAGAGAGAGAGAGAGATGATTTTCTTCCACGATAACTTATATGATACTTCCAAAAATTTCTATTTTCCGTATTTAAGCTTTCTCCATTAACATAAAAAGTTGATTAGATTTTGGGTAAAATTGGAAACTGGAAGTGGTACTTTACTTGAAGCCCGTAACATTTTTTAATGAAAAGCTGTATTAAAATATAATTCTAAACTTTTCAAATTTAATACTTAAAGACTTTTATGTCAATGGGAACAACATACTAGATCTTGGCTAAAATTGATAAACCGGTAGCGATACTTCAAAACTTCTTATATTATATTCGAGATTATATTATATTAATGAGAATAACATATTAGATTTTTGCTAAAATTAATAAAGAGGAAGTTATACTTTACTTGTAGGTGTGAATAGATTTTCTTAAAAAATGTATTAAAATATGATCCAAAACTTTTCAAATTTGATATTTAAAACTTGTATATGGTTGAAAACAACATATTAGACTTTGACTACATATGATAAACCGGATGTGGGTCTTAACAGATTTTCATTTTCAAATAGCTCTTAAACAATGGGGTCTTTCACCGTAGTAACAAATTACAACATGGGTCATTTATAATTAAACTAGACCTTACAACTGTATGTTAAAAGACTATCAAAGTTTTAAAAAAAAGTTATTATTTATTAAAATAATCGAGTTTTTAATACCATTTCCTCACATCTCTAGCTACGTCACACATTTACTCTATTCCAAACTGCTACTACTTTCAAGCCTATCGCCTTTTTAAAATAAAATAACGGAAGTAAACCAAATAACACTTGTTTAAATTTATGATGCCACGCCAATGCGTTGGTATGAAAGTAAAAGATATATTGAATGACATAAGCTACAGCAGTAATCAAAAATCAAAACATTAAATTGCTTATTATCTACGCATATTTTTAATTATTGTCCTCACGAGTTATTTTAACTTATTTATATATTTTTATAAGTGCTGAAAAATATCAATTTATGTCACTCAAATCGAAGTGCTCTCTTTGAGAACAAAATCATCTCTATATCTACGTCACAGAATATTAAAAAATATAATACGGCTTAACGAATAACAATAAAGACCTTTCTAAAATTATAAATTGCTTTTAGTTTAGATGGTTTCATAAAATTCATGGACCTTGCAGATTTGAATTGAGATTCTTTCCTCGTTTAATTAAATATTTCCTACGGCCTATTTCTACGATTAAAAATGTTAGTGTTGGTCACAAAGCTGGTAACTACTTAAAGTAAAAATACTGGCAGTATTACTTTAAATACTTTCAGTATTTACAATACTTTACGTAAAATACTTTTCAAAATTAGTATTTAGTACTGTACTTAAAATACTTTTTTGTCATAAAAAGTACTTCAAATAATTTTTGGTACTTTAAGTACCCAAAAGTACTTAAAGTAACTTAAAACTTTAAATACATTACGCACGTGCAAGAACATTGCTGTGTTTTGTACTTGTGCAAGTATCGGTAATAAAGTTTTCGATATAATCGGATAGTGGTCGAATACGGAAATAAAAGGTAAATGAAGGAATGAAGATGTCATGCACTAAGTGAACAATTTGAACAGCTTGTTTATTAAAGGGTATTTCTACTTGCTCATCAATATTATAGAACTATATAAATAAAGAAGTTTTCCTGATTCAATGTGTAATGTAGTAGTTATTGATTACAATATGCGAAGATTGATTTTTAATAGTGATGCCTAAAAGGAAATTTGTTATTGAGTTTATTTGAAACATTTACATACTATGCCCTTGTTGTTTTCTCTTGATTGTGAACTGCGAAACAAAAATATTTAAACCACTTTATGAGTAAAGTCTGTTTGACACGCATAGCTTCATGTACTAGCACTTCTTCCACAATATACTGTTTTTAAAAAGATATATTACCTTCCGTCACCTCTAGGTAAGGAAGGTATTGTCTTTGGTCAAAAAATTCGATGGTGAGTTTTCATTGAATAAGCACGTTTTAGGGTCTTTACAATACGATTTTACTATTTTTACGATGATGTCTGTATGTGTGTGTTCGTGTGTGTGTGTGTGGACGCTTTTTCGGGCACGATATCTCCAATACTAGAATTCCAAAAATTACAATTCTTGCGTATTCCTCTTCCTTACAACCATATGCAGACTTGATTAGATTTTGGTTATAATTGGTCAACCGGAAGTACACTCATTTGAAGATTTTAACAGTTTTTCTTGAAAAAATCAGTTTAATGTTATTATAACTTAAAGAATATATTATTGTCTATACGATTTGATTGCATTTTATATTTGATATTCAACAGATATAGAGTTAAAGAAGAATAACGATAATAAATTTTATATAAATTTCATAATTCAGCCAGCTATGCTAACTTAACCATGGAAACTGCTAATATATTCAGGTAATTCAAATTGACAGATGTCAGTATCAATAAAATGAAATCAATGAAAGAATAAGGGAAGTAACTCTAGTGTTAGAAGTTTCTAGATATAAGAGAGACGATTACATTGGTTTGAACATGTCATGAGGAGAGATGAATATATTAATAGAAGGTAGAAGAAACATAGGAAGACTAAATATAAGATGAAAAGACTGTATTGTAGAAGACTTGAGAGAAAAGGAACTGAATGAGGACGACACGCAAAACAAAAATGAGTGGAAGAAAATAAAAAATAGCGACCCCCTAACGAATGGGAAAAACTAAAGAAGAAGAAGAAGATGTCAGTGTCAAGTGCAATTTGCATAGTTTGTTAATGAAATAATGAAATATAGGATCTTTTGCAAGAAAATTTATGTATGGGGCGCGTGCAGTAACAAGACTTTGACCCGTGTCAACATGACAGCAATTAATTATGTCCATAACTTACAAGTGTTATAATTTTTCAATCAAAATTTCATAATTTTCTTATTTCATGTGGTTTGTTTGTTATCAGGTGTATGGAATTCAGTTGCCGAGAAAGGGAATCACATAATACCAAAAATTTATAATCTTTTGCAAGAAAATTTATGTATGGAATTTGTACATAATACACAGGATTGACGGAAGGTATTGTGCTGGCCACATCAGATTTTTATGCCTTTAAAATTAGTACTACTTTTGCTAACTTATTGAATGTGAATGATATAATATGATATAGTTAAATTCAGTATTTTTTTCATATTCTAATTGATTTAATAAAAATAATACTTAGTACTTGTAAGTACATGAAAAAAAGTACTTGAAGTATTACTGAGTATTGCAAATACTTTTCCTGTAAGTATTTAGTACTTAAGTACTTTTTTTTGAGCACTGATCCCAGCTCTGGTTGGTCACAAATAATTCTTATCATAGAAAAATGATTCAAATAAAAAAAATAAGTTGGTCACAAATAATTCTTATCATAGAAAAATGTTTCAAATAAAAAATATATATTCTTAATATCTATCCACCGACGAGCGAAAATAATTGTTTATCTGTAATTTTTTAAGATACAGGGGAATTCATTTTAAAATGATGAATATGGTCCCATTATTTCCATGATTACACACTACCGGCAAAAAATGACAGCAATGTAATAAATGTCCATTTTAAAATGCAACATTATAAATAAAATCTATTCTTAATCACAGCCAATATTATAGTTTACAATACAAAATTAATTTTGTTACAATGTACCGACTAAGATATTGCCTCAGTGTGAATGGGGGTATTTTTGAACATTTATTATTATTTTTTGTTAATCGTGTGTAGGATAATTTTTTGGAAGTTAGTATTACATAGCTATAAATTTTGTTCAGTAACAGCGGAAATAGAAAATTATTTATTATTACCGCTGTAAATGTTTTTAAAGATATCTGATCAATGTCATCTATATCATGAACGAATTAACAAACTGTCAGTATCTTATTTTTCACATATTTGGTTTTACATTTGCTAATAAATTTACTAGTTTTGAATTTTGAATGCTTTTAGTCTAACATATATTTTTATAATAATAAAATAACCCTCATAAAAATTAAGTAAACGACACTACTGAATTCGACCTTGATCGGACATCTTTTAAAAAATGTACTGTGTGTTGCATTTTAAAATGAACATTTGTTAGATTGCTGTCATTTTTTAACAGTAGTATGTAACCATGGAAGTGATTGACCATACGTTGCATGTTAAAATAAATTCCCTGCACAACACAAACTTACATATTTACCTTCCGTCACCTTTAGGTAGGGAAGATATTGTCTTTGGTCAAAAAATTCAATGATGAGTTTTTAGTGAATAAGCATGTTTTAGTGTCCCTATAATACGATTTTACCATTTTTACGATGGTGTCTGTATGTATGCGTGTATGTCTGTATGTGTATGTGTATGTGTGTGTGTGTGTCTGTATGACGAAAGTTTCGGATCGCATAACTTCAATACCACGATTCCAAAAATTATATTTTTTTCGTATTCCTCAAGTTTACATCCAGAAGAACAACTGATTAGATTTTGGTTATAATTGGTGAACCCGAAGTACCCTCATTTGAAGATTTAACAGTTAAATTTGATTTATTGACATTTAACGTTATTATAACTTAAAGAATATATTATTGTCTATACGATTTGATTGCATTTTATACTTCATATTCAATGGATATAGAGTTAAAAAATTATAAAGAAATTAAATTTTGTAATTCAGCCAGCTATGCTAACCATGGAAACTACTAATATATTCAGAGTGACAGATGTCAGTATCAATAAAAAGTAAATTAATGTGGCAGAGATGAGTATGTTGAAGTAGATGTTGGGGAAGACACGGAAAGATAGGTAAGGAAATAACTCTAGTGTTACAAGTTTCTAGAAAGATACAAGAGAGATGATTACATTGGTTTGAAAATGTCATGAGGAGAGTATATTGGATGAAGAAGAATGAACAGAGGAAGACCAAAAATAAGATGAAGGACTGTATTGCGGAAGACGAGAGAAAAGGAACTGAATGAGAACGACACGTAAAACATAAATGAGTGGTAGAAGAAAATATTAATAGCGACCCCTAAGGAATGGGAAAAGCTAAAGAAGAAGATGTTAGTGTCAAGTGAAATTTGCATAGTTTGTTTACGAAATAATTTTACTGGAAATTTAGAATCTTTTGTAAGAAAATTTATGTATGGAATTTATACATATTACACAGGATTGACGGGAGGTATTGTGGTGGCCACAACAGATTTTTTTAAATGGAACTCATTTAATTTTACTTTAAAAATATACTTCATCTTCAAAATCAGCCTGAACCGGTAGGAAGCACTTAATGTCCTAAATACTTAATTATTTCTTACCGCTTTCCGTTGCAACACCCTAGGATCGAACTTGTAATAAAGATGCTCAATCTTCCTGAGATATACCCTACAAAGCTCTGACTGAATATTATTGCGTTCTAAATATGTCTGCACTTTATCAATAATTCCAGCGACTCGGGTTTCATCTTTTAGGCGCTCTACATATTCATTACTGTGTGGGTCGCATTCTTTCAACAGCTTGGTAAATTCATCATCTAAACGTTCTACAGCAGTGAGAACACATCCACGTATACGATAAGGAGTTTCTTCAAAGCTCTCGGTCTCTTCAGTCACTGTATCCGACATGATAAGCTCAGGACAATTAGAAAGCATGTTTAGCATCTCAGCCATACGTTCAAGAAGTCTAAAAAAAATATTTCTCTATAGCGATTTTATTTTTAAAAGTTTGAAAGTAGCTTACTTGGTCCAATATTCAGGTTTCATGGCATCAGAAACTTTAGGATTGTAATCAAATATGGCAGATACGATGCTGAATTTTATCTTAACAGCAACAGCGGGACCAAGGCGATGTTGGTCAGCCACAGATTGTAACTCGTGCAACAGTTCAATTTGTTCACGGCGGTCTGTACGTTTCTTGCCACGTGCAGCCACTATCTCACCTAACTTCTTTATCACCAATTGAACATCGATTTCGGCGTCTTTAGCGAACATCTTGGGTTTCTAACAAAGGAAAGTACAAGTTCAATTATTATTATTATATGTATATATTTTTGGGGTCTCGTGGCCGAGTGCCTGAGTGTCTGGTCGCGAATCTGGGGAACCGGGTTCGATCCCGACCGACGCCAAATATTTCGAATTTTAATTGGCACAAAATTGGCCTCTGTGGTGCACTCTCCACGTCAGCAATGAGTGCCCGTGCGGTGACGTCTGGTAAATGCTCGCACGGTACAAATATGTCATCATCATTACCGAAATCTCTACATAAAGCAGAATGGCACACCCGGAAATGGGTAATATGCCGTGATGATATATTTATTTTATTTATATTTTTTATGTACAATATGATTGATTTTGGTTGTAGCATCAGCATATGCAAACCTTTATTCTATGAGAAATCATTTAGTCCGCGAGCCAGGGTACAAATTTGGTCAATCATTTCCTCTCGGGCGATAACTTGCAAAATGCTTCAGAGAGTTGTATCATGAAGCTCCGTGAACGTCAGCTGCGGTTCGGTGGGTGGGTTAAGCAGCGGTAGCCTCCCACGCACGTTGAAAAAAAATGAATTTTAATCATTTCCTCCCGATTGAAAATTTATCAAATTATAGCTAATCCAATATCTTAAAGAAAAAAAAAGTCAGCTGACTATAAAGTGGTGGATAATACGTAAGCTGGTCACACGAACATGATAAAAAATATATAAAAAAGATTATATCTTTCAATTAGAGCATGAAACATAATGTCGAATAACTTTAGATACGTCATTTCCTCCCGGATAAAAATTTGTAAGCTGATAATTAATATGATCCTGTAAGTAATAAAAAAAATCAGCTAGCAATATGCCGAGGGAAAACTCGTCAGCTGGTGCATTTAAATAGGCGATAGATGCTCCTGTCTGGCTCCTGCGTTACACCCTTCAGAGCATAAGCTGAATCTTCTCACCGAGATATAGCCAGCTGACATGTTTATTTATTCACAATGTCATATAAACTGTCATCTGATAAATTTTCAATTGAGAAGAAATGACTGAACATATATATTTTTTTATCATGTTCGTGTGACCAGCTGACGTATTATCCACCACTTTATAGTCAGCTGACTTTTTTTTTTCTTTAAGATATTGGATTAGCTATAATTTGATAAATTTTCAATCGGGAGGAAATGATTAAAATTCATTTTTTTGGTCAACGTGCGTGGGAGGCTACCGCTGCTTAACCCACCCACCGAACCGCAGCTGACGTTCACGGAGCTTCATGATACAATTCTCTGAAGCATTTTACAAGTTATCGCCCGAGAGAAACTTGGTCATGAAAATATGTTGCTGGCTCGCGGACTAATTATCCTTCATAATTTTTTTCAAACTACAGTGTGTTAAAAAAACCTAACTCGGAGTAGGCTATAAAACAAAGAAACATATGTCTTAATTTGAAAGTATTTAAATTTAAAACAAACTAAGTAACGTAACTAACATGAAAATAAACTACGTAACGTATATGCAATATTAAATAAATCTAAAAGATAGTTCCAATGTGTTGTGTCGTTTGAGTCTCTATGGCCCGTACTACGATCAAGGTTTTAACTAAAACGCTGTTTTAAGAAGTGTCAGATATCATTATTTAATAACAATAATAAATAATATCGAATTTATCAAAATATGTTTTAAAAGCAGAACATAGTTTGTATTCAAATAAATATTTTTAAAAAAAATCGATCTTCAAACATACGTGCAAAATTAAATGTTGAAATTTGAATTTGACATTTTTTAAAACAGCGTGTTAGTTAAAACCGTGATCGTAGTACGGGCGTATGTGTCCATATTATTGTCTAATAAATTTCCTGCATTTTGGTTTAGGTCCACATTAAGAGATTTTTTAAAAAAGTATTTTTCTATCATATGAATTATAAAAAACAACACTATTGCATACCTTTAACTTCATTAACATATATTCACTTCTACAATCGTTAATTAATTATTCGTTTAGTTCATAAAATAATAAGAAATGAAAAAAATAATATTAAAGTTACTTACACTGGGCATAGCAACTCCGCCTTTTACAGTTTCCCATTCACCTTCTTCATCTTCATCCTCTTCTTTCTTCTGTCTACGCCGATCTTTCTCCTTGCGTTCTTTACGTTCGCGTTTGCGGTCACGGTCCTCATCGTCATCTTTATCTGTCGTTCTATAACAAATATATTAATAAAATAATCAAAAAAAAAAAAAATCAAAATATTATTCTTACTTTTTCAAGAAACGCTCACGAATACTGGTATACTGGGCTTCATCATCACTGCTATCGCTAGAACTTTCCGAATCGCTTCCCCAATCAATACTGTCGTCGGAATCCTGATCATCTCCTCCGACAGCAGGTGGTGGGATCGGTTTGGTCGGGCGCTCTGAACTCGCCCGTGATGTGGGTGCCTTCACTGGAGGTTCCTCATCACTATCGATTTCAGGTTCAGGTTTTTCTTCTTCCTCTTCATCGTCAGGTTGGTCAGGATTTTCGCGAAACTTTGCAATATCTTCTTCAAAATCTTTATTATACTTCCGCAGTTTTTGTCGCATGCTTGTGAGGGACTTGCTGTTGTTCTTGCTCATATTTTTGCGGCCATCGCGGTCTTCCCACATTTCGGAAATAAAGTCTTCTAATTCGACTAGACATCTTACGTAAAATCTGGGAGTAACGCCGTTTTCTTCCTTAGCAATTACGGGTAAGGCTTTGTTATAGGCACGCATTAAGTCCTCAAAACCTAATGAAAAATATTTTTTAAGTACAAGGAAAATATAAAGTATTAATATTAATGTGGGTAAATTTCTCGACTGTGGTGTAGATTAGATGTTAACAATTAATTAAAATCTTATTCATACATATTTTATTATTACAAAACCAATGTTTCGGTATAAACTTATATCCTCTTCAGAGTCTACAAGCATTCAAAAACAATTTGGTATATATAACATGAGCATTATTACACAGATCTGTTTCACCCTGACTGGTCAAGTCAAGATAGTGGACCCATAGATGATCGAGGAAAGAACGGGACAGGGGGTGGAGATAAATTCTTCAATGGAAGTAAGGTAGTCAGGTTTTTGAGTTTGAAGTTACCGTCAATATGTAGTTAAAGAGAAAGTGCTGTAAAGTGAGGCCCACGCAAACTTTAGAGTTATTAGTCATGTTTAGTTTTAATAATAGATAAGTGTAAAAAAATGTACAAATGTAAATAAAAGTAAGTTAAAGGAAATGTGCAGAGATCAATATCCGCTCAGTCAAACCCAACACGAAAAAGGAGTTTATAAAGCGGTTAGTCGTTTGTTTTTGACGCGCGTTGCACATAAATTATGTTAGGTAACATTTTTAGGTTGAATGTTACATCTTCCACTGCGCTGTTTCTTGTTTCTTCCCTTCACTATTGGCACGAGCTCTACTGCTGTATAAAGTGCTGTTTTCTTTTTTCGAACAATTGAGCTTGAATAGTCATCTTTAGTGAACCAAACTATACTGTATAATCATTGGTTAATCGATAGCCAAAGAAGTCCGTATCGGTTATGTCATCGAAGAACATCAGTCCAGTAGATATTTTTGACTGCTTTCCGAATTATTTTGTTGTCGATTTTGAGTTATACGTGAATTTTTGTACGATGTTTGTAAAATTAAATGTTTAAACGAATTATTTAAGTGTACATGAATTAATGTTTAAGAATCCATATTATCATACTTATATATGATAATGCTCATATTAATGTTATATTTACTGAATTATTTTTGAACGCTCGTAAACTCTGGTTGTGTAAGAATAAAAGCTATATGACTGCGATTTCGTGTATTTGTTAATAACTAATTATTATTCTTATTTAAGGCCAGCAATGAGTGCCCGTGAGGTGACGCCTGGTAAGCACCCGCACGGTACAAATATTCCATCATTACCGGTATTTGTACAAAGCAGATTGGCACATCCAGCAATGGGTAATATGCCGTGATGAAATATATATATTTTTATTTATTTATTTAAGGTCGGCAATAAGTATTGATACTTACTGGACAACATGCTGCTCATATCCTTAATTTTCTTATAATTTCTAATTTGTTTGATAAGATTCGTGATTTCTTCATATCGTTTTTCTTTTGTGGAACGAACAACACGCTTAGTTTCCTCTTCATCGTCACTGAACTGTAAGCATACATCAGAATTTTAGATAAAACTTTCTTAAGCAAACAAATGAGCTTTTTACTTACCGTAAAAGCAGTAACTGGTGGGCGTTGAATCTGTTCCTCCTCAGACGAACTATCAGAATCCGAATCTGATCCAGTTGCAAAGAAACGACTCATATTTTACCTGCAAAATAGGAAAATATGGTAACGTAACCAAGAAATTATTCACGTGTATGCTGCAGAGTTTAACTTTTAGTAAAAAAAATACGACAAACCGATAAGAAAGTGTCAATTTTAATGTAATGTAACTATTTTACCCACCTTTTTATTACACTTTTTCACTATATTATTTATAAATTATTATAAAATAAGCTGTTTAAAATGGTGCAATACGTCAAAAATTTTTGAAGGCGAGAGCAGCCATATTTATTTGGGAGCGTTCTAGAAACCGTCACTTTTAGCAAGATTCGGGGTTAGGGGACATTCACTTTTAATTATACTTCATTTCACAAGAAAATAGAGTTGATTTATTCACAAAAACGAAAAAAATAACTGTCAGTTGTCAATTATTAAATAAAATCTACAGAATTAAATGATGTATAACCATGTTTCGTTGTAATTTTCATTATGTAGGTCGTACATTTTTCCAAAAAAAATGTTTATTATTTAGAAAGTTCGGTTTAACGAATTTAAATTATATATTTAATGCATGTAAAAACGGTCGGCTCTTAAGCGCCATCTACTATTTTCTTACGTGAAATGAAGTATTGGGATATTTCACTACGTAGAGATGACTTTGTGTACCAACGTCCAATTAGGGTACCTATATATTCAGGGGATGGTCATGACGCATTTCGTCCGCCATTTAGGGGCCACTGTCATATTTGTTGTTGCACAAATTATTATGTATTTTCGTGACTATTTGTTTTATTTTAATGAAAAACACATGTAAATATACTACTAATATTTATTTAAAGTGTAAGTAATACTTTTATTTATTTGTGTATTTTCTTGAGATACGGACTACGATGACTGGCAAAATTTGAAACACATAAAAATTACCAATATTAAGCACAAACATTTAAATTTTTAAAAGGTAAGTTTGGAATATACACTTATTATGTAAATAATAACTACAGTTATTAAATTAGATGTGATAATAACAACCTATATCCTATGCTCTCCATAACCTCTAAATCTATGTCATAATAATAATTGTGTATCTCTTAAATAAATGAATTTTTATTACCTTTATAGATTCATAGTGTGATTATTTAATATTCCTCTATAATATAATATCACATTTCTTACAAATAAATAGGGAAATGAATTATCAGTGTTTGACATTGGCCCGCAAATGGCGGCGATCTTGGCCCATGGCCATACCTGTATATACAGGTACCCTAACGTCCAACTTCGATAAGGGAGCACTTTTGTATATCTTCCATGAGCATATCATTGCTGTCAACAGTTTTTCTTTGATTCTTCTTGTATTTTGACTTTTCTCTTTTTTTATTATTATTTTAGGTAGAGTATATTGCCTTGTGTCCTGTTTTATTAATTATTATTTTTCATTTTAAATACTTTAGATAGTAGTTGTTAGGTTATGTTCACAGTTTTACAGCAAATATTAGATAATAGTGGTGTAATTAATTGTAAATTTTAGTTCTATTATCTATTTTCCACTATATACACTACCCCCCCCCCCACATATGTAAAAACTTACGAATGAAATAAAATTGCTCGTGTTTTTAGTTCCAAATTTTGACACCAGTTTCGCATTCTTAATGAAATATCCCAATAGGAAATGATAAATATGACAATAAAAATATTTATTGCATTAAATATATAGTTACAATATAATAAAATTAATATAATCTTCTATATAGTATTTTTCTAAATAAAAAAAACTCAGTATCTAGCAACTTTGTAATCAGGTTCATCAAATTTCGGTCCCTTTCGTTTTTGTATAATATTCTGAATTTTTTGCCATTCTCTATCCAATTCAGCTTTTTCATTCTTATCTTTATGCTTTCGAGACCTTCGCCCATCAGCCATTTTAACACCGTATTGGAAAGCAGCCTTCGGCAGTGCTTCTTTCGCGTTCATATATTCGGAATATTCTTCCGCTGTATCGAAATCCCAACGACCTATAACACAATAATACATATATATATTTGTTTTCAAGAGTAATATTTAATAATTCTATACCAATTGGCCCTTTTTTATTTCCAAGATCCATTTTCGAGTAATCAACTTCATCATCTGAATCATCAATAGCATCTTGCATTTCGTCCAGACCGGGATAACATTCGGCATAGCCTTCTGGTTCTTGAGCCAAACGGTTCAATAACTGATGTGAGCGACTATTATTTACTCCTGATAATTGAGGAGGTTCTGGAGCTTTCAAATCATCTTCATCCATCTTATCGAAATAAGGACCTCGTTTAGAACCTCTATCTTTATCTGATGCATTTGCGTTAATTTTAGATGGAACATAATCACCAATTTCACCATAAATGCTCTCATCCCTGTTGGGTTTATGGTGATCACGACTGGTTCCTGCAGTCGCTCCTAAATCATCAAAATCAGCGTCGCGACGGTCTTTGCGCCCTTTTTTACCACGACGTGCTCCTTGTCGTAAATAACTTAAAATCTGCGCGAGTTTATTTATTACAATATCGTTTGTTGTCAAAGTTGGTGTTGAATTTAAGGAAGGAACCTCAGCCTTTGAACGAATAAGTGTAGTGGGAATATCAGTGTCAGCGTCGTCGTCCAGATCAACTACGTATGCCATTCTGCCGGGTACAAAAAGTTCTGAGCGTTCAATATGACGCGATTTAAGTTGACAAATTGTTCTGTGAATACTGCGACCTAATTTAGTTTTAAATTGCATCTCGTCTTCTTCTTTCTTTTCTATTTTCTCATTTTTTTCCGTCTCCAAAGGCTTATTTGCTAGTCGTTCTAATTCTTGTTCCTGTTCATGTTCTTTAACTTGAATTTCAGAACGAACTTTTTGCAGCAGTGCATAATCCAGACCTTTTACCAAGTGAGTATGTTCCATGTCTCCACCCAAGAATTTAGATTCTTGAATCATCTGTCTTCTTCGCTCTGCAGCATCAATTCCAGATTTTAAATCTGGAGCCACTGCTCTGTAAGCACTAGCAGTGTTAAGGGGATCATCGGCTTGATAATCAGGATTCTGTCCATCACGTCGTTCACGTGCTCTGTCTCTGTATTTTTCAGCTAATTCTGCCATTTTATCATCTTCCTGCTTTTTCAGTTTGGCATAGAAACTTTTACGTTTTCTACGTAATTCAAGTCTGTCTTCTGATTTTGGGGGAGGCATAGAGCTTGATTTGCTCATAGCCTCCCGAATTGAACCCGGGGCATGACTTGAAGGGGCAGAGGATGGTGTTGCTCTAGGAGTCATCAAAAGTTTACGAAAATCATCGTTAGTTAGTCGCTGAGACCCTGGGGTCTCACCAGCAAGCTCTTCTTGTGGCATTTTCAGTAATGTGTATTATTACACTAAAACAATACACAAATTCATATAATTTTGTTACGCTTTGAAGAAACTTTTCAATACAGTTTCATATACTGAACATAAATGTCAAACTCTTTTGGAATCCATTTTGAAAAGTGTTCGTTCCTTAATTTTTGACAAGAACATTCTAAAATTAAATTGTGAAAACTCCTTCAGAGAATTCATAGTCGTGCTATTAACTTGTTCCAGAGTTTATTAAATCATTTTTTACATTGTATATATTGATAAAATATTCAAAATAAGGCATATCTAAATCTATTTGAAAATATATATTATTAATTATATAGTATTTTTCATTGATTACTTTATTCTTTGAAAATTGAAGATACAATTTACTTGACTTTTCTTTACTACGCTCATGGAATAATAAAACAAAAATATTTTTGAAAAATTGTTAAATATAGTACAGGCATAATTTCTGTCTTTTGTAAATGCGTAAGTTACAAATATATAAAAAATAAATTAAAAACAATTGATTCTTCTGTTGGCTTGTGTACATCAATTTGGCGCCTGTTCTCACAAGTGTACCACCATCTTGGAAAATCTGAAATCGCTCCAAGCTCCTCTTTCACATTTTTGTAGTAAATACCTCGTGTTAAATAGTTGAAAAAATAAGAAAAAGTAAGTACTTTTATATGTATATGAAATACTGCACATTTATTTGATTTTAAAAGTTAAAATTTGCTGGTTAACGATTGTTTGCATATTAATCAAATATTTGAAGTTACATTTGTTATTGTTTTTAGAATGAGTAAAAAGGATTCTCCGGAACCGGTAGAACCAGAAGCAGAGGAAGAGTTTTCAGTTGAGAAAGTTTTAGATCGCAGGATCAAAAATGGTGTGATAGAATATTATCTGAAGTGGAAAGGTGCATCTACTTGTTTATTTATTAACCATAGATATTATGCTAAATATTGTACCTTGTTTAGGTTATTCAGATTCTGAAAACACATGGGAACCAGAATCCAATCTAGACTGTCCAGACTTAATAGCTGCTTTTGAAGATGCAAGAAAGAAGAAGGAAGCCGCAAAGAAAGAAGAAAATATTAAAAAGAGGAAATCACAGGGAACGCCAACGCCAGAAAGTAAGCCTCCCAAAAAGAAAGCAGATGAAAAAGAAAAGAAAGCTCAAGGTTTTGACAGAGGTTTGGAACCAGAAAGAATTATTGGTGCCACAGATAGCTCTGGAGATCTCATGTTCCTTATGAAGTGGAAAGGTATGGTTTTACTTTATAAATTATTTTAAATTACTATTAATATGAAAACATTTCTAATTATTTGATTTGAATATGTAATGCTTTTTATTAGGTACGGATGAAGCAGACTTGGTACCAGCCAAACAAGCGAACATAAAATGCCCGCAGGTAGTAATTCAGTTTTATGAAGAACGTTTAACTTGGCACAGTCCGAATCAAGATGAGGATAAAACAGAATCTTAAGATCATCTCTTAAATGCAATCTTCATGCTATTTTTATCATCAGTGTTGTGGTATTACAAACATATTTTAGAAAATAAGTATTTTTAGGCTGACTTCTTAAATTTGACATTACAAGAAGTAGAATAGGACTTCCGTTTTTAAATTACTAATTGTAATATCATAACACTGTACTTATTATAATATAGATTTAAGTAATGCAGTTACACGGGCTACAGTGTAAGAAATATCGTATTTTTAAATAGATTGAATTATTATCAAATAACGTATAGACAAGATTTTCTATTTTCGTTTATTAGGTTATTTGTCGTGCCCGTAATTTTTGTTTGAAATATTAGTTTGTAAAATAAATATATCATAACCACATAGATCAGTCTCATTAATTATTATTTCAAATAAGAGTATGTATCGGATGTTTGGTTTCTTTTTTTCTGTTAAGTATAATTGAATGGTTGTCTACACGGTCTACTTTATTAGATTAGTGTAAGTGTTACAGTAAAAGTATATAAGTGGGATGATGTACATTGCCCGGCAAATGTAGAGATTCGCTTGGAATTCAACTAATATAACAATAATATCACCTAATCCACCAAACTTACCCCGAGGTTTCCAAGAGTGATTTGTGTGTTAGGTGAGCTTGTGTCTGGTTGAATTGCAAGCGAAAGTAGTTTCGGGCAAACCTCTACATTTACCGGTAATGTGCACATCATTCCACTATGTACTTTTACTGTAACATATGAATATTACGAGAAAAGAAGTTGAACTTTAACAATTTACTTTAAGAGAATAGCGTCCTTTCATAATTCATGTATGCATATTTTTAAAATATTGTTTATTTCTATGAAATAAAATTTATGGTAAAAATGTTTGAGAGTTTCTGTTTATATTACCTTTTGCGCATGAGCGTAACATCAACATTTTGACATTTATCATCAGTAAGTTGTTTGTAGTTTTTTGCAAAGAAATATGTTGTATTTCAATTAACCATTTCAGTTTATTAAAAAAATGAGCAAAAAACTAAAAGAAGATGAATCGGATGATGTTTATGATGTAGAAATAGTATTGGACAGAAAAGTGGTAGATGATAAAATTTATTACTTATTGAAATGGAAAGGTTAGTTAATAACTACTTATCTCATATGTTATCTAATTAGAAAAATATATTATTTGCTTGTTGTTGTAATACAATATGAAGACGAATAGTTTAAATATGACTCATCTTGTCATACTTTTATGTTATCAATCATTTTTAACTTGATAACGAAGTTTAAAACATAAACAAAGTAGAACTGACGTGTATTTTAAGTATCACATTCCAGTACTTTTATATGCCAAATACTATTAACAAGTGTTTATTTATTGATATAGGATATAGCGATGAATATAACACTTGGGAACCAGAGGAAAATCTTCACTGTAAAGGATTAATTGAAGAATTTCTCGATCGACCTGATAAGATAATGGGGGCGACCGAACACAATGGTGATCTCGCTTTTATAATTCAAACTAAGAGCAAAAAAGTTCAGTTGTTAGCGTCAGTGTTAGCTTACGATAAGTGCCCACTGCTTGCAATAGAATTTTTCCAAAGGAGATTAATGTGGGATGTTAGTGAATCCCAGGATAAATTACTCTCTACTTCTGATACCGTATTGAAGAAAATGCGAAAAAAGTTAGGACATAGGACAGGGAATTATCATACTCTTAAACCAAGTGCCATAATAGGAGCTTTGAATTCTTCGGAAGGAATTATTTTTCTTATGAAGTGGCAGGACTCAGACCAGTTTGATCTAATTCCTGCATTTGAGGCTAATATCAGGTACACCAAACAAGTTTTTCAATTTTATGAGGAAAAATTAAAATGGGAGGATGAACTTGAGGAACCCAAAGATAGTTGAATTTTTGTGGGAAACATAAAAATGAATACTAAATTTCAATTCTATTCAATAAATTCTATCCAAATATTGTTTTGAAGATTATCAATTTTTAAAAAAATTAATTTAATTTTATTTATTTGTCTATAAAATACTTTAAAATTTAACGAGTACAAATTTTTTGCTATTATGCTTGTTGGAATTATTACTTATATATATTTCTTATTTTTATAAAAAAACCGTAAAAATTAAAGGAAAAAGATAATTTAACATAATAATAAAATTATCTTTGGCATGCGGAAATGTTGCACGAATTTTAAATTTTATTTTTAAGGTAAAAATTTAATTTTTTTAATCGATTAATTGCTGTCAGTATATTATTCTGAATTGTATTTTATTTTTAATTCCTAGTTCTTTTCTTAGTTTAATTTTAAATTCTAGTCAAGGCTGATTGCAAGGTGTATTAAATATGTATGTATTAAAAAAATATATTTGAAAGAACTAGTAAAAAAATTCACCAATATCCAGGGCATAACGAGTGTAATAAACTTTACCAGTTGGTTGTGGAGATTATTTCAAGTGGTAAATACCATAAATATAGGCCCTGTTCTGTTTAGATGCGTAACTACAAGAAATTAAAGTTTTATTAGTGGTGTAGAAAATATATGAATTCATTAAGTTGAAAACAAAATAAAACAACAGAAAATTATGCAGAAACTATTTAAACTGTACGTGTATTTAGTTTATTGTAATAAAATACATAGTTTTTGTGTAGCCGAATATTCAAATATGGTTGATCTTTTCGGATTTTGAAAGGCAATCACTGATCACTACATAGTACATTGAAAGATGTGAAAGTCGTATATAATGTCGCGTTTCCGTTTTGTACTGCACTGTCCCTATGAATAAAATTCGGAATAACAATGTAAAAGGTGGATTATGGAAATTTACATAATAAATATTTTATACGCAGTGGCTGATTCTTTTTCGTTCGCAGTAGATATTTAAATACGGGAAAAAGTTCTTTATAATTACTTTTTACTTTTAAAAAGTATTCATTTAAGGCAATAGAATATCTGTAGCACTAGATATTTAGAAAATAAAATGACATTTTCGTCAAAAATCAGACAGTCATGGAAGTAAAAAATAAAATCAAATATCAATTAAGGATAATATTTAATGCTGAATTATAAAATGTAGACGCAATGATTACAACAATAGAATTTTTCAATATAAAGAAATAGAAAAATACGCAATGAGATCTGCGCATAGTAAGCCAGTATACGGCGGGAGCCATGCCATGGTTACATGCGTACTTGCTGTGATCTATGGCGTTTGTTTTTTTCCAAATTCAGACTTGAAATGTGAGAAAAGTCTGACAATTTTAAAAAACTTCTCGAAAGAAGTTATAAAAATTGCATCGTTAGACATTTCAGCTCAATAAAATTTTTGAAAGATGTCCGATCAAGGTCATCTGTATCGAACGAATGAACAAATAGGCATACATTTATCTCTTTCTTTTGCAAAGGCTATAAGAATGTGCGATAAGGATGGATATAATACGCTTGTCTTTCAAAAATTCATATTGTTTCGACTAAGTTAGGACATTCCACTTTAAAACGATGCTCGTTGTTGATAATACTTTCACTGTAACGTAATAGTTATTGCTGTCGCGTAATGAGTAGCAAAGTAAACAGGGTTGCGATTGAGAAAATTTCTATTGTACTAACAGTTTAACTCAAATTGTACTAAAATCACTAACTCTGTACTAAAAAAAAATCCAGCCACATATTTAAAATAATCATAACTATACCTACATGTACTTTCAAACATTTTTATAGATAAACTAACAAATACAACTTAAAATAAACATAAATACATTATTTTTGTGCAATCACCAGTGAACTAATCATTTCGCAGACGCAATACAATCCGCGAAATCCAATTTATCGGCGACTGGTATGGTTACGGCGGCGAATTGAGCCCTTCCGACATTACCTACTACTTAACATAAATTGTACTAAACTTTGAAAAGATGTACTGACGTACTAGGAAAATAATAATTGTACTAAATCTAGTACAATTGTGCTGACTATCGCATCGCTGAAAGTAAACTGACACTTCGCATACTAGCCAATCTGAAAACATCGACTACAATTTCTAGGCTTGTGAATGAATCCCCTACCCCTTTATACCAATTTTAAATGTTGATAAGAGTGTTTTTCGAGTTGTAATAATAGGATATAATAATTATTAGTAAATGGGTAACAATTATTGTAAACATTTGGCTAAACGTCAATATACGTAATCCCCGTATTTATTATATTTAGACCCGTCCAAGTACGAATTTCAGGTTAGATCAGTCGCAACTTAACGCGCGCCAGCTATACTGGCACGGAAGTTTAATTATTAAAAATATGTTATACTACATTCAAGACTTCTAAAAACTTTTTGCTTTGAGGGTTGCTTCAATATCGTGAGCGTTTTGGTATTATTATAATAAATTGATGCGAAGTCATGCGCAAAATTTATTCTTACCTCCATGGCGCTAAGTGAAGTAACTTAAGGGTTAGGTTAACTAATCGACTTGAAATTTTGCGAGATAAACGGTTAAGGCTATTGATCAGCCTTAATTAAAAAAAAAAACTTGTAAATAATTATTAAAAATATATATTACTACATTCAAGACTTCTAAAAACTGTTTGCTTCAAAATCGTGAGCGTTTTGGTATTAGTATTATATAAAATTTATGCGAAGTCATCCGCAAAATTTTATATTTATCTTTGTTTAACAGCACCGGACAAATGCAAATTATCCTGCAGTCATTTAAGAGTTGGTTTTAAGTCACTAGATTTTTAAACAAGTTATGTCACTGCGAGATAAACGTAATTAATTGGCTGCCGTGCGTGAAGAGGATACGGAGGTAGATATCCAAATAGCCGACAACTTTCATTGCCGATTATTTCATTTTGTTGTTCAACAGTAGCGTGACGTGCCCCTAATATTTAATTTCTTGCTGCGCAACTAGATAAAATAGGGCCTATATGTATGGTATTTTTCATTCGATATAACTTCGCAACAAAATCTTAAAGTTTGTTACACTACTTATCCTGTATATAAGATGTACATTTGAAGTGGTATACTATAGCTACCTCGAGAGGCATAGGAACTATGAAGTCGGTTAAATTAGCAAACATTTTTTTTCTTCATACATATTAAGCTTTTCTTCGTGTATAAAATTTATTTTACCACTGAGAAAGTAAACGAAATTTTTATCTGGACATTAAACTTCAATTAACATGAAACAAAATATTCAATTGTTTTCTTCAAAGCATTCTGATTACAATCAGATTTAAATTAAATCAGCATAATTTTCATTTGCATTTTTCTCTAAATTTTGTAATATTAGGGTATTACATAAGGATATTGCGGAATTCAGAAGAAAAAACTGAATCGAATAAGCAAATAAAAAAAATAGGTTGCCATTTAAAATAAGAAAGTTGCACCCTGTATTTTGAGAACCACTGGTCTGAAAAATTCTTGTTTCGCTCATTAAAATGGGTTTATAAAATTGAAATTGTTTGCTAATTCAAGTGACTTTGTACTTTGTAGCTTTTATACTTCTCGAGATAGCAATAGTGTACCACTTAAAATGAACACCTGTATATTATACATATCCCAGTGACTATTAATTAACGTGTTCAGATTTTCATAAAATTCACTATTATAATGTACTAATTCTGTAAAATATGAGCATGTAATTATACTGATACTGTATAATTATCTGTTTGGCTTTACTTGATTAGCCCAATTGCATCACTAACACTTAAACTTGGTTTTATTCGGTTAATCAATTCAATTTTATACTGCAATTAAATTGTACAAGTGTAACATGAAGACAGTTCGATAGAAGTATCGAATTGAGTTTTAATTGTTTTAATCCATACTACGTAGTAGTTTATTTCAGTAACAAAATCCTGTTAAATAACTTTGAGAATTTGTAATTTATAAATAATAATAATTTACATAACAATCATGTACTTTTTAAATGAGTGGTCTGTTGCTTTCAATAATGCTGTAAGGCGCACGAGTTAAAAAACCCATTGTGCCAGAATTACGTACAATGTTTTTTCTACAACCATATTAAAATATATATATTAATAATTAAGCCTCGTCTATGTTTGTCGATTTGTTGACCAAAAAAAGTGGCTGAAGGTTATATCGACGATTCATTTGGAAACAAAATAAAGATTATAAAAAAGATAAGCTTCAACTGTTAAAAAAGGGCTCTTGAAACATACTCGTACGAAAGAATCATTTACAAAAACGCAAACTTCGAGCTCTGTGGCTGTACCATTAATGTTAAAGTAGTTAATAATGTAAATACTCGTGTAAATAATAACTTACCGGCCGAATTCACCATGAATCCGTTGATTAAGGAATCAAGCTAATCTGTAGATCATCGTATGTTCTAATTCATCAACTTGATTTCTGAGTCAAGGAAGCATGATCAACTAATTCACAGTTTTGTTTCGGTTTTTGACAGTTAATGTAACTGTCATGGAATTTTATTCGTGGTAATTGTACTTTCCGTTAAAAAGGTATTAATATGTAAGTTTTTCATTTATTTATAAAATATATTTTATAATTTTCCTATAATATCATTTTTATTTTGATATAGGTAGAAATTACACTGATTCCAATAAAGGAGTGTTTTTAAATATAGTGAAAATGAAAGATGTAAAAGTATAGTTAAAAATAATAAAACCAATGCGGTTCTAAATAAAGATAAAGAAGATGGATGAGGCAAAGTTACACATGGGTACAACAGCCAGAATCCTAACATAGCTATAAATGTCAAAATTAGGATTCAAAGATGTAATCAGTCCTTGATTCATGGAATATGGCGAATCAGTTGATCATTGATTTTGATTAGTAGATTAGTTTGATTTTTAATGGTGAATTGGATTGATTTAGGATCAGTGTTGATCTGTAAATCAACTCATGATTAAGGAATGGTGAATTCGGCCGTACGAAAAATAAAACGGATATAATTTACATCAAATTACTTTTTTAGTGAAAAAATGCTACATTCACCACGAAAACAAGTTCAAGAAAATTTTCTTTTTGTATGATTAGGGTTGCCATATTTTAAAACGTCCTAACCGGGACAAATAACCCCCCCCTCACCACCGTTTTTTTTTTTTTTTTTTTTTTCGGTGATGTTAGTGCAGAGAAAGAAAGTTAATAATTAATACGTACATAAAGAAAAAAGTTTTATATTGCAAATATTGAGTCATTACAATACAAAATAAAGACAACAAACAAAAAAATAAGTTGTATATTTATTTACAGTAGGTATTTTATTGTTTACCACACCAGTCATTTATTTTACATTCGCAATAGACACTACGCACTAATCGCACTCACGAACCTTTCTCCTATCAAGTAAAACTTTTAGGACACGTCAGTATATTTTATGGTGGCAGTGAATCTAACAGACATGGCGCACTATAGATGGTGTGGAACTTATCCAACAGATTGTGCCACAAAGGGCTGATAATAAAATTCTCATAATAAAAGAAAATTTTGAAAAAAACGGGACACGAACTTAAAACCGGGACGTATGGCATCCCTATGTATGATTGTAGAAAAAAAAACAATTAGTATAATTAAAATTCATATATTTTTCGCTGCAAAATCTGTTAAGGCAAAAATTTGCATGAAAAATAATAGTAGTTATTGTGTTGAATTGCCAAATGCATGTGTTTTAAAACTTTTTATACATTTCTATTTACACCTTAAATGTATATGAATTTCATTATACATCAATTAATAGCAAGATGGTTTCTAATGGTTACAATTTTTGTGCAATGTATTGGAAATAATAAATTGTAGGTTTTTGTAATTATTAATTAGTTATAAAGGAATGTGTAAATAAAAGGATTTTTATTAAAAATTGTAAGGTGTGTTAACTATATTGTGATTTTATTATTAAGATTTTAAAAAAGTTCAATTGTAAATAAAAATTATAGTAGAAAATAAATTTATTCCTTTCCCTTGCTTCGTGTACATAAGTGTTATTAGTGTTACACACAAATTCTTTTTGCACTTGTTTAAGTGCTTATAATACTTATATTGTTAATTGAACAAAGATATTTAAATTGCATTTAAATAGAACGCTCTATAGTATGTAGTAATATTTATTTCAAATGTACGAAATATAATTTGGCATTATTTTTTATTTGTACAGTAATTTTCAATACTTAGTTAATTAAAGTGTATATTATATTAAATAAATACGCATTTGGTTCACAAAATAAATACGGACAAAATATTTATTAAATGCTTTAAATATCCATGTTCATGTATATTTTATTAAGTATATTTGAAAATATAATACTTAATTATTTTCCTCCAAAAATATAATGAAATGTTGTACCATTAAAACCAACATCCGACGCCGCTGCATCTTGGAAAGTAATATACATCCTATGAAAATTAAAACATGTTTACGTGAATCTTTTATAATTGTATACTGAAGGTCATTTTATTATCAGAACATTTGATTGATCGAATTAATTATTAATAATATATGTTCAATATTGAAAGTTGACTCATTTAATTTAAGAACATCAGGATCCAATTTTAAAATAATTGATGTTAATTATTTCATACAAAATATTATATTTTTTCCGTGTTATAAATTTCACTAAAAAAATGTGTGAATCATACTTACTTATCTGGTGAAATTCCAAGTTCTTTATTAATGTGTTCAAACAAAATAGCTGAATGCGAATTATTTCTTTCTTTCCCTAATTGTCCAATACTCATCAAAGTAGCTTGTGCACAAGGGTCACTTGTTCCACCCATGGACATGTTTACATCGGGAACAACCGTAACAACACAGTACTATGTTTATTAACAAAAGATAGAAACAATAACTTAAATTAATCTTTTAACCTTACTTACGTTGAGCGGTTTGCCAAGTGCTTTAGCAATTACACCACATGTTTTTTGAGCAAATCCTTCCGGAATTTCTGATTTTGTTAAGTTAGTTTCAATTCTTAAATGCGGCATTTTCACAATAATAAATGCACGAAAATCTAATAAGCTTGCCGGATTATGTAATAAATGATAACCAGTATCAGTGTTGCCAATAGTAATTTGAAGATTGGAAATAATACGCTGTTTTGTTTAAGCGTGTACCAATTTCATATTTTTATATACATAATTGCCATATAGATAAAAAAATGAATAAAGAAATGTCAAGATTAATAACGAATAAGTTCAACTTATTTTCTCTTTGCTTTTTTGTAATTGGTATCATTGTTAGTGTAAGTAGACTTCATTGTCTGTATATCTGTCAAACAGTTGCCTAATCTTGAAATATCAGGCGTCAAATATTAACGAATTTTTAAGATAACAGTCTTAATAGAGAATATCCGTTTATAAATTAAATTCCTCGAATTTATAAGACATGTTAAGTTGAATAAATCATTTGCTGTTAGTGTAAGTAAGTGTATAAGACAAAGAAGACTGCAATAAATATATAATCAATAATTTTGTCTGGCTACTCTTGGTCATATATAAAGTGCTACGAGAATATTTTACATTGTTGAAGCAATAATCAAGGTAATTTTCACAAAATAAAGTACTTTTCCTTATATTTATTTCATATGAAATATTTATATTTATTCTACTAATCGTTTTTTCGTCAAATTTGCTTGTTAAAACAAGAACATATTTCCTGTAAATAGGTACTTCTGTCTGGTTTTTGTTTAAATATTTTTTTTATATTTTTATTGCATTGTTCCACTTACCTAATTTTAATATTTAAATTTTATTATTTCGATTGATTTTCCGTTTCTAATTACCAGCAATTTCTGAATCGATCTTCAATTATTTTCAGATTCACAGGAAACAAAATTGAAACAAAATGTTATTCATTTGGATTCCGTTGCTGGTTTTTATACCATTTTGTTTTAGTGAAGAAACTGGTAAGTTAATACATACTTTACTTTTAAAATAAAAAAAAAATGAAAAATGATTTTTTTAAATAGATGATTTAACGGAAAGAAAAAATATTCTGAAATACTTTTTCACGTTTAATGAATATATTAGTTGTGTTTTAATGTTAAATATCGATTATATTTGCAATTTAATCAAAATTATTCGGTATTTCCAATGATTTCAATGTTTATGTTTATATAAAGATATGAGACATATACATGCATGAATAAATATATCATTTGATAAAAAGAAACACAGTTTTAATATAATTAAGTAGTTTACAAATAATCCTACTCTTTAAATATTTATTTACTTGTTCTTTTAAGAATATATTATTGACTTTTTTATTACTGACGTATATCTACATATTGAGTATTTTTGTATTTGGATAAATATATTCTAATATTATCTTAATCGATTTTCCGCTCACGAAATTTAGCGAGTAATCGTAAATCTAAATTTTTTTCAATGTACATAACACACGAATGTATTATGTAAATTTTACATAATACATTCGTGTGTTATTTACATTGTAAATCATTACTTAGGTCCATTGTAACCAGATGGGAACGTAAATATTTTATGTTCATACGAAAGCAATTATTGTTTAGGAAATGAGTTTGTAATAAGTACGCAAGAGCAGAGTGAATAATGTAGATCAGGGTTTTTCAAACTACGGCTACTGACATTTTAGTAGGTCGCAAAATAAATAAAATGGATCGCGAAAAAGGAAAACAAAAAATAATGAGTTTGTGTCTTTGATTTATCACAAGTATATTGGGTCGCAATGCAAAATGGTATTCCCGCAATGTGCCATATTAAAAAAAGTTTGAATAACGTTGATGTAGATAACATTTGCAACCAGAATGACATATTTGTATTGCTAGCTTTATTAGTATGCATGACTAGTCAGTGACGGCGGCCGATTTTTTTTATCTGGGTCAAGGAAAACTATAACTATTTTTTTTATTTAAATAAATTGTTTGACATTATATAACGTTATGTTTCTAGACAAATAGTACTGATAGAATCGTTATTAAGTAAATTCAGTTCGATAATTTGATATTTGAGGTTAATTTAGGTTATAATCATTTTACAAGCGATTACTTTATACTCTAGATTTATATCCTTAACATACTATGAAATTAACGTAATTTAATCAATCCTAACAGAAACGAATTTAATATATTATGTTATATAGGTAATTATTCGTACTGAAAATAGTGATTATTTAAAATTTACTATATGTATGTCTAAATAGTATATTGTGTGGCAAGTGTGTGAAGTTGAAATTTTTACATGAGGGTGGAGGTTGCGACACGAGCCGAAGGCGAGTGTTGCAAACCACCCGAATGTAAAATAGGCTTCACACACGTGTTACATACTATACTTTTTCTACGACCTTGCAATAAAATATATACTTTTTTATAAATTAATAACACATTTCTCATGAAGTTGTTATTTCTACGGACCATTTACCAACACATGATTTACGTGTATATAAAGATATTCATTGTATGTGTTAAAACTGAATTATTTACTTCACGCACACTATGCGTGTAGTGACACTTTACGCACAGTGGCACATAAAAATTGATACGTAAAATACTCACTTCACGCATGGGAGTAGAAAAAAGTATTTATGTAGATGTCATCCATTTTCTTGTCCCAGTTTTATTTGTTGCGTCAGTAAACAATTAAATAAGAACCTAATTATTCGCCCACGTAGATAAATGTATTCATATTTAAGAAAGTTTTTAGTAATTTTATTAATGACGAAACTTTTAAATTACTTCATCCAAGCATTTTGTTTATTCATGACTTGAAACTTGAAATTGAAAATTTAATACTCTAGAATTTAATATTATTCTTCAGGTTTTAAATGACTCATTTCTACTCATGGACTTTTATTTTTTATTAGTCATTATTTCCTTTGTTTTGGTTTATTGTCCGTAAGATATAAAATGATTCATAAACCGTATAATAAAAAGGGAGGTTTATACTAACGAATATGTTTTATATTTACACAGCGATATAAAAGAAAATCCTACTATTATTGCTATTCTTAAAAATAAATTTTTAAATGAACCTGGTTTCATTTTTGAGGTTTAAGATTATATTATAAATTTAATGATAATTTGTGAGAAACATGAGGCAAAGTATTCAAATTAGATTTTGACAATTTCCAGAATATTAATCTGAACTAGTTTGGCTTCATGCCAAAATGTTAACTTTGATTTTGAATACGTATGTTCATGACGTTATTTTAGTAATAACCTCTTTTATCTTATGAAGTGTAAAAAATTCTAGATTTCCGTTAAAAAGAATATTTATTTTTCGATCTCTACCGGTTTCGGCACCTCTTGTGCACCCCTGTTTCTCGTATCTTAATATATTTAAATTACGTACATAATAGATATGACGGGTTTACATCACCTTTATTTTAATAATAATTTAATACATAATACGTTCGGTGTTTAGAGGTTTTCTGATATGCCTGTTTCAAAATCGAAAGTAGTTTATAACTTTTAAATAAAATTCTGTGTTTTTCATTTTAATAGTGAATTCAGCAGAAAAAAATTACATATGAAATAATAAAAACATTTTACTCATGACCAACCATATCCGGTGTAATTCAAGTTTTATTATTTTTTGTCTAAAAACGGTTACATTTTTTATCACTTTACTAATCTCGTGAAAGTCGAATTTCTACAATCTGTGCAAGCAATTTTGCAAAGAAAACTTTTGTGTACACTACTATGGTTTATAATCGAACTTTTTTGAAAAATGTAATTTTTACGTCCTTGTAAATTTAAAGTTGAGAAAGGTAACAAACTCACCTTTTTAAATAGAATGCTCCATTTTTTATTATGTAAATGAATTCTTCGTTAAAAAAAATAGGGGTAGTTTATCCTATATTGAAAGTTTCTATATTTTTAACAAAAAATAGATAACAATTATGTAAATTGCAAATGTTAATATTAGTTTATAAGTCTAGTTAAGTTGGCTATGAACATTTTGTTTTAGTTTTACTTCATATTTTCTATTTGAATGTTTTATTATTTACTCTTAATATGATAGTAATTTATTTAAGTAAACAATAATAATAAATATGTACAGAACAGAGTGATCAGAAATAATTGTTTCAGTTGACATTGACAATACAATTAGGGCTGTTCCAAGAAACTTCTAAATACTAAATTTTAAAAGATATTGTTCTTTTAAAAACCTTAATTTTGAAAATACTTACCACGAAATATCCATTAGATATTTTACAATTAATTATTGAAATTTGCATAATATTTTGAAAAAATCACGTGAACAGAATTAGAATTTTTTTCTCAAAATGTATCTTAGAGTACTTTTTGCACAGTGGGAGCCTTAGCGCAATTTTGTTCCCGGTAGGGGTGGGCGATTCACTTTCTCACCTTCAATGACAGGAATGACAATTTAATCATAGGTTATTATAAACAAAATGAAAATGCGTAAGTTTTGTGTTATTAACTGTGATGGATTAAATAAATAACGGTTCGTCTATCCGTTTTTTGTTCTGAAGTATTTGCGTCCCTGCGACTTAATTTTAGTTTTAAGTTTACTACTTTTTATTTTTTATACGCACATATTTTAACATTTCTATTTACGTATTTTTGTAGTATTGCGTACAAAATAGAGCTTTATGCCATTTTAAACTTTGAAATATTTCGTTACAAAACCGTATTCACGCAGAAGAAAATGACTTTTTTAATCGTGTAACGCGTACTTTAAGCAGACGCTCGGCATTGACCTCTATATATAACATGGACCGGCGACTCCTTTATCTTCACAATGACAGGGGATGTATCCCCTTAACAATGACAAGTACGCATGCGTCAGCTTTAGCTACTACTAGCTCGACAAATTGACGATGAAGAAGAAAAAAATAGATCCTGTTAAGCTTGGTAATTGGTGTCATCTTGGCTTGACATTATTTGTCATTTACATTTGTGCAACGTGCTCGGTGATTAAATTTTATGCCCATTCGATTTATGTATACATTTTCGCATTAGATACGTGGTTAAATGTGATCAAATTTACTTGGTCCAGCTGGTCCAGCTATACACAAATGTTACAGAGAAACAGAGATTTCACCAGTCAGGCGGGTTGCATTTTTGGTGGAGACATGTAAGTTTTTT
Organism: Harpalus rufipes; assembly: GCA_951394225.1. Taxonomy (NCBI): domain Eukaryota; kingdom Metazoa; phylum Arthropoda; class Insecta; order Coleoptera; family Carabidae; genus Harpalus; species Harpalus rufipes. The sequence continues at coordinate 42,376,730 of OX596276.1, read as the reverse complement.
TTTTAATTGATTCAGACCTTTACTTTTTTAGACTATTGGTTCGGAACAATGTACTTTTATATTTCTAGATTTCCGAATGATTGCCTGGATAAATGATACAATTGATTTTGTTATTTTACTATTTCTCTCCGATAACAATATGCTGCATATTCTCGGAAATGCCACTCTCTCTTGAATTAGATCTCAGAACAATTTCTCTTGACCATGCCTATAATAACAGCATCTGAAAAGGTAGTGGTCTATATCGGCTTCATCACTTCCATTACAACTGCATATTTCCGATTCAATGATTTTAAGTTTATATAGGTGACTTAGTAAACGGTGGTGGTTGAATCGTAGTCTGCAGATAGAAGTTATTCAAGACGACGGTCCATTTTGTATATAGAGTTCAATGACGCCCGGTCCTGCTATCTGCGTTTAGCTTTGCGTTAAGGCTCCCATTGTAGAAAAAAAAGTAATTTAATTACTACGCAAAAAATATTATTTCATATTTTTTCGACACGAAGTATATGTTTTTAAATGTACATATGGGAACTGATTTTTTTTTTTAAAAAAACAATGCTTTAATAAATACTTAAACGCAGCTACGAGTGCCTATAGGTATTATCTTTGAATATATAATACATATAAGAAATGCAACGTAATGTATTTAGATTAAATATTTCGAGAGGAGGTGCCATCTATCCCTCCCTATACGAATTATTTCTGAGTTAGTTCGAAAAATACATAATAGGTGGATGTTGCACAGTATTGCCACGTAGCTAGAACAGCAAGTTAAGATTTTATAAAGGTTTTTAAGTTTGCTACTGTAAAACAAGTATACATGTACATTGAAGATTCAAAATATATTATCTGGTTATTATGAAACAATATTTTTGAATTATTGATTATTGAATACCTCTAACAAATAGTATCTGGCAATGCTGTCAGCACGATTTACCGTAGTTCATAGTTTTATGGTAGGAGTCACTAGCTATCTATAATAATTTTGTGAATAAAAAGAGACAGATATAGTATGTTGCTAGGCCATATGCGTTGCCATTCTTATTTGTATTATATATTCAAAGGTATTATTAAAGATTACTTAAATCTAATTGGTATATTAGATTGAAAAAATGCTAATATTTTTTAATGAAATTTATATTAACTAAATAATAGTTTATGAAATATCATGTGTTCTATTGTTTTACAAATAACATTTTTATTTTATATTTTTTTCAGTTTCCCCACTTTCTAAAACCTCCCAAACTTCACCCTTAACTTCTACTTCCACTTCCTCCTCTACTTCTCTTTCTCCCTCCACTACGGATTCAAATCTTCCCGCATTGAGCGAGAGCGTTGATTCGGCGTTGGAACGCGCGCAGGCGTGGTTAGCAGCTCAACGCACACCCGATTGGGGCTGGCGCAATGACACACCCCTTGTGATTCTGGCATTGCAACTGAGCGGCGCTGGTATCAACGTGGGGAGTGGCGGCAATCCTCAACAGGGAGAGGAGAGCAATGTGCTCGAAGCGCACCTATCGGCCAAACAGATGGAGGTGGAGATTGTTATTTTGTTGTGGCGGTAAGTTTGAATAATTCACTAAAGTAAAATGACGTAAAATTTAGTACTATAGGTCGTGCCAAATAGAAATGACCTGCGCGTAAAACGCATTTACGCATTCTCCGCCCTTCTTACTTAAAAGGCGAATCACATGCATTGTACTTAATCGGGTTTGTCTCAGTGGCGTCCGAATAATACATATGAAGCATGAAGCTATATCATATAAAACCATTCGCACTTGAACCCAGGATACCAACATGGCCATGACCAAGGGTTTTCCGAAAATCTAATTAAGGCCACCGACCGCATCCTCTAACGATTACATAGTAATGCCATTATACAGTGTGTTCAAAAAAACACCTAACTCGGAGTACACTATGAACAAAGAAACGTATGTCAATTTAAAAATATTTAATTAATTATCAATTTGACACGAGATATTGTCAAAAAATATTGTCTAAAGAAATCAAAGCTTCTCTTCTTGAATCTTATTTTAGAAATGGAAACAAATTAGAAAACGACGAAGGGCAATACACTGTATCATTCTTTATTATACTTTCTCCTTAAAATTACATTTCAAGATCAATTTTGATAACAACTTTTGAATTGAATAATGATCAGACATACGTTTCTCTGTTCATAGCCTACTCAGAGTTAGGTGTTTTCTTGAACACACTGTAAAATAATATTTATATTATCGGTATTTTGTACATATTTTAGTTTTTAAGCTTAATTTAAATATTCTAAATACTATTGTTTCATAATTATTTCTACGCCACTGGCACAACACAATGTTTACATCCAATGTCAGTTGAACGCTTGTGTCTTCATCGGTTTTGCATTTATGTCGTTACAGTACTTACACGAGTGACTAGTGGGCAGTCCCTAGAATTCTTTTTGGGTAAGCGGTGCACGGAAAAAGTGTATATATCATTATGAAATGGGTAGTGAGAGACTACTCCGCTCTAAAAATAGTGGTACACAGTATATGCGCAAGAAATGAGTGACAGGTCATTTCTATTTGGCACGACCTATAGTGCTTGATGACCACATGCAAAAACAAATCATAGATATAGTAAAAATGATTAGGCAGAAGACGCAGGTTATCTACCTGAAAATAACTTCACAAAATGAAATATAACTAGTAGAAATTATTGGGTGTTATTTATTTTAAAAAATAGAAGAAATAAAATACTAGTAATAATAAACGTATATATTAATGAATTTACAATTATTTCTAAATCAATTCTTATTCCTTTTACGGAATATATAATTATTTGACATAACATGGTCATTCTCAGTAGTGCCAACGTGAGATACGAAAATCGGCTACAATTATTTCAAATAATTTTATATCCTGTAAAAGGAATAACGATTGACTTAAGAATATTTGTAAATACCATTAATTAAAATTGGAAAATAATCGGACACGCAGTCTGTGCTAAATTATTTATTTTCTGGCCTACGTTTCGACTGTGACAACAGTCTTTTTCAGGGCTAGAAATGGTCAATTATAGATGGTAACATGGGGAACCCCCATGCGACCCATGGGTATAACAAGTTGTAATTAAATATATTTGTATATATCAAGTCAATTATTATTTACTGGAACGTAGGAAAAAAAAACAACTTTTTTAATAATTTTAATAATTATTAAAAATTTTAAAAACGTGTAATTAATATAATTTGATTCGCGAAAGATAACTATTCAAGGTAACTTATTCGGAAGAAAGAATACACAGCACTTTATACAGCAGTAGTTTAGCACATATAATGTTAGAAAAAGAGACTATTTGACGTAATTTATGTTACAGCAAAATTCACGGGTAATGGCTTAGACCCGCGCATACTAGGCCACGCCTTCCTTAGGCACGATTGGTGCGAAAAATGTCAGTAGCGTGCTCCATATTTAACTTAAATAGAGTTTAAACATAAAAATGAATAATGTTGCACTTCAAAATAATACACAAAATTGAAGTTAATAACAATAAAAATAAAACATGGGCACGTAATAAATGTTAATTACAATAATAATACTAATTTATTAACATAAAAACGCATGCGTCTACAAAATAAGAGGTACAACAAATTAACTCAATAAAAAAGAAAACATAATATGTATATACAATGTTGTCTTTTCTTATTAATATCTTTTTGAGTTTCTGAATTTTCCAATTCAACTTTAATCTATTTTGTTGCACGTGCAATACTTTCAAGTTACCGTTAAACGTTAAAGTATGTTTCTGTTCTACACAATGTGGGGCAAAACCAATACTAAATTTGTTATTATTTATGGACTTTTAATGTTCTTTAATTCTTTGTTTAAATTACCGGCGTGTATTAAATTGATGTAATGGCCAAAGCGGAAAGTGATTCATACAAAGAATTAAAGAACATCAAAAGTCCATATTCCAATTGTTAAAATATGTTCACCAAGTGCCAACCAGAAATTCAATCCAGTATATGGATATTGAAATACTACTTAACAATCTTACGCCACTGACTCGAAACAAATTTTGTGCTTAGCCATCTGGAGTACGGGTAAGGTCAAGGTCGCAGTTTGATCTTCTGCGCATATCTTCTTCTCGCCATTACGTTTGGCGTTTGCTGTATGTGAAAAATATACGTAACCTTACTTACACCCACGGTAGAAGATACATACAGGTATTGTAACCCAGCCGATTGCAAGCGGCGATGAGCGTCGCTCGTCCGTAGGCAATTGTGCGAGAGAGAAGGATAGTGAAAGACAGAAAACGGTGTCTATGCATTCCGTTCGCTTTCTGTGTTGCTATCGAGTTTTCCTATATTATTTTCACGATTTCAAGTTCTTGTTTATTAATGGTGTTTACTTGTGTGGTTGTGTTAACAGTAGCATACATAATAAACTAATAAAAATGGGTAAGAGCACAGATTCAAAACACTAGTGTTTTGAATCTGTGGTAAGAGGTACCCAATTGTACAAGTGGGTATGATAAACAAACTGACAAGGTGTCAGTGTTTCGGGTACCAGCTGCCAAAATGTCGCTCTGACAACGACAAATACCACGAAAAGATAAAATATTAACATCGAAAGACTATATTTGTGAAAAGCATTTTCAACCTCAGTATATTATTAAGGAAGTAACAACTGAAACGTATTCAGTAAGCATAATTCATATACGTATTTTCAAAATCTTTCTTAAATATTTACAATTTTTTAAGTATTCACTAGTATACCCAAGGTTATCGCAGGATGCAATACCAACAATGCTTTACAATTTGGTGAAACAGATATAAAAAGAAAAATTGTATTAACTCCAAATACGATGAACATTTATATATTTGATCACTTAATAATTTATGGTAAAACTGGTAAAACTGAAAACCCCTCTAACATAGAAGAAATACAAGATATTGTAAATCAATTACATAATACCGTCGTTTTCTACGGTGGAATTGGTATAGCTGAAAGTCCTACAAATTTCAGTCCAATTAAATATGTCAGAGATCACTGCCTATAAGTGTGGAGACACGTTAGTTGTCCATATTTGTTGGAAGATTGTATTTCTGAAAGTAGCAACAATAAATCTAATTGTACATTTTGTAAGAAATCTAAAAAAGCAGCCGTAAATTTCAAAAACAAACTTAAAATAAATACAGTTTCTAAGAATCGGTTAGTGCGCAGACGATTAGACAGTATGAGACAAGTGCAGAAAAGGCTAAAAATTAAGAATAAAATAATAATTGATGAACTAAAAGCTGCACGGCAAAAATCAAACAGTTAAATGTTGAAGACATATTAAAGAAAATTGATCAACTTGAAAATATGTCTACAGCACAAAAAATATTATTAAAATAATATAATATATAATAATATATATAATTATATAAGTATTAATGATTTATTTTTATTCAGTTAACACAGGTAACGCACGGCATGATAGCCACCTTTTTCTGTCTCTCTCGCACACAACTGCCTGCGTTCTGGCGATACACTTGAACGCTACGTCGGAATACTTCTCTTTATTATGTACTGTGCTTACACCCAAGAAATAATAATGACGTATGTCTTAGATTTATAGATATCTAATTATCTACTACACTGCCCTATGTCTAATGTTTAAACAGTGACGATGACGTTTAAATTAAATTATTATTCCACGGTTTATGTCAAGTTTATGTTTTTGCATTTTTCAGAAACGTAGGTGAATGTCATAAATTTAAAAAGCAACATAATTTTGAAAAATAAAGTACACTTATTTTTTTCAGTTTAAATGTATCCATAAATATTTCATGTTGCACACCTATGCATACAAAATGCAGTCAAGTTATCTGCAAGTAATATTATATCAGACGGTTAATGAATGACCTTGAATCTTCCGTGAACCAAACTATACAGGTGTTCATTTTAAATGGACCATCATTACTACCTCGAGAACTAGAGCTACAGGGACGGTTAAATGGGCAAACAATTTCTATTTCACAACACAAATGTAAAGAAAAGAAAAAAAATCAATCAGTGGTTCTCAAAATACGAGACTAACTTTTTTATTTTAAATGAGAACATATATTTTTTATTTGTTCATCCGTTAAAGAATTTAATTCTGAATTCAGTGGTATAATATTTTTATATCCTTATATAACGATGGTTTTAAGAAAAATGCATGTACATTTTTAATTTGATTAAAATATGGCTATAATAAGAGCGCCATAAATGAAAAAAAAATGAATACGTGTTTTTTTCACATAGAATTAAAATGCCATGAAAGAAATACGTGAATATTTCGTTTGCATATCCATTTATGATGTGAAGCGAACAAAATATTCACTTCTTTCTGTTAGGGCACTCTAATTCTATGTAAAAAAAATTAACACATTCATATTTCTCATTCATGATACTCTTATTATAGCCATATTTTAATAAAATTAATATAAAACTTTACATGCATTTTTCTCAAAAAATTCGGTATGTAAGAATATAAAAATATTATCACTGAATTCAGAATTAAATTCGCTAACGAATGAGCGAATTAAAAATATATGTTCTCATTTAAAATAAAAACGTTAGGTCCTGTATTTTGAAAACTACTGATTGAATTTTTTTTTCTTTTCTTTAAATTTGTCTAATAAAATAGAAATTGTTTGCCCCTTTAACCGTCTTTGATAGTAATGGTGAGATAGTAATGGTGGCCTATTTAAAATGAACAACCTGTATATGCGTTACATAATACTAGTATTTTTTTTCTTAAAAATAAATAACATCCAATAATTTCTATAAGTTATATTATATTTTATAAGGTTTTCCGGTTGAAGACTTGTGTCTTATGTCTATTCAGTTTTACTATAATTATTTAATTAAACAGTTATTAATATTTTTTTTTATCACTAAATTCATTGAAGATTATAAAAAATATTGTAACTTAGAACTAATTTAGAATAGTATTAAATGGTGTAGGATAATTTTGTGTTTCGGTATTATTATTTTTAGAACTGAAACAAGTTTTTGGATTTTAGCCAAATTTTATTGAATCAGATCAGATCTCCATCGGTTTCTAGGTCACTTGCGTCTTCATCAGGGAGATGATTCTTAAAATTTTACTGGTGAAACATAATGGCCCGTACTACGATCACGGTTTTAACTAAAACGCTGTTTTAAAAAATGTCAAATTCAAATTTCAACATTTAATTTTGCACGTATATTTGAAGATCGATTTTTTTTAAAAATATATGTTTGAATACAAACTATGTTCTGCTTTTAAAACATATTTTGATAAATTCGATATTAATTATTATTGTTATTAAATAATGATATCTGACACTTCTTAAAACAGCGTTTTAGTTAAAACCGTGATCGTAGTACGGGCCAAAGTGTACAAAAATATATTAAAATATTTAAAACGTCGAAAATAAAACGACAAATAAATTAACAAAAGTTAACATGTCATGAAAAAGTTCCTACACCCTGAAACGACAACTGATCAATATCTATACCCTGTTTTTAAATTAGAAAGAGTGATTTAAATTTTAACGCCAAAACTAACGCTTCTGATTGGCTAATGCTCCGTTAGGTTTACACTGTAACTGTACATAGATTTTATCGATTTTATATTTGATGTATTAGCTCTCATACTTTTGAAGGTTATCATTTTTACCTCCCGCTATCCTTGGTAATGGAGGTATAGGGATCGTGCTAAAAATCGCATATCGAGATTTTGGTAAATGACTACATTTTAAGGTACCTATAATCCAATTTTAACATTTTCACGATGATTTGTATGTGTGTGGGTGTGTCTGTGTGTGTGTACACTCTTTACGTTTTAACTCAAATACAGTCGTTCAGAAAATTTTGAAACGTTGTATTTCTACCTTACTCTTATATGGAAAGAGGCCATTAGATTTTGGAGTAAATCAGATAACCGGAAATGGCACTTTACTGGAAGCTCAAAATAGTTTTTCTTCGAAAAATACCTTTAAATGTTATTTTTTTCGAGATTTGTTATTATAATTTTTTTACAGGTTTGCGTTAATACTTTTTGTATAATGGATAAATAGCAATAAAGTATTTCTCATAATGAACCACAACTATAGATTTAATAATTTAGTTAAAATGGTTTATATTTAACTACAAGTTTACTTTTTATGCCCGTTCCAAACTAGTCTCAAATTTTAAGCATCACTCCTTATTATGATTATTATAAATTATATTTTTGTTCCAGACACCATGAAGCTCCAGTGAGTGCGCCACGCCTTGCCGAATATACTCTTTCGTTGAATTCTCTTTGTCAAGATCCACGACAGTTCCATGGCCATGATTTGATAGGAGCAGTTCAACATCATGACCCACCAAGAGATTACGATTTTGCTTTCTGTACACTCGCTGCTTGCTCCGCTTCAGCCCATGTTCGCAAGCGGCAAATTAGGAGGCTATTGGATATTGCAAATGCCGCTAATGATCATAATATTGGTGTGTAAGAAAATATATTTTATAAAATTAATCATTTTCGAAACTATAATAACTAGATCGCATTTGGATCTAAAGGAATACTAATACTGAATGTTAAGTATGCTAGTAGAGGTTCAAATAATGTTACTCAGTGAGAAAATCATATTAAAAGTCTAGTAGGTCTCAGTTGCTCATAGGAAGGAGAGACTTATATTATTGGGACCGATGCGGATAGCTTCGCTGGGACTATGAATATTCTGGATGGAATTGAGTTACCTTGGTTCGAATTTGCTGACTGGTTAAATACGTAATTAGACTCGCTCGCGAAAATCTGACCAGTTCATCTTACTCGTAAATATACAAAACGGTTAAAAAAACATGAAGAAATTGTTGTTTTTTATTAATAATTTTAGATCTATAGTTTAAATTATGAAGTTGTGGGCGAATTTAAATGTAACTTTTTGTGTGAAAGGATTCTGAATTCCATTTCCGGTTTCGCGTTTTAAATGATGTGATACATATATTTTTATATTTTCTGAAATTATGACAGCAATGTCATTTTGACTAGACCAATGTTTTGATTTATTTTGATTTTGAATTGTTAAAATGTTATTATTTTACAATTTTCAGGCAGTTAACACATCAAATTCAAAATAATAACTTTTCAGCAGTTCAAAATATCAAAGTTTTACTTTTTATATTTCCGTATCTTATTATTTATATAGTCATTTTTTTCGTAGAATGGCATACCAATGTGATCACGTGATTATCCAGTATGAAGAGAGAAATCACATGTGTTTTTAGCAACGTGTTTGGTCTTGGTTGTTTTATTTTTACGCAGCGTTTGTTTTTGTATGCCGTAACTTGAGCTATATGAACAATTTGTATGTTTATGCGTGACAATCAAAAATTTAACGATAAAATTTTATCGAAACGGTGTAAAGAAATTATTTTGAATGCTTCTGCATAGGAAGAGAAACGTATAAATGGTCCCCTAATTCCATTCTTTGCTATAGAAGATGTATTATACAGGGTGTCCCAGAAGTCGACGATCAAACTAAATGGAGTGATAGAGGAGATCATTTCCAATCAAAATAACTATATATATTGTAATGCAATTGTTGATGGTTCAAAAGTTATTGCAACTTTTGTAGTTTCTCCTAAAAACGGCAAGGCGTCCAATAGAATTATTATTATTTTTATTACGAGACGTTTGTTTCTCTTTTTCTTTTTTATTGTATGCACCTGAAGGGTTCTACTTTCTAATAAAATCATTTTCTTGAACATGAGTACCTTCTATTAATAATAAAAATATTGTTTTGTGAAAAATTTTTCTAACGAATTTTTCAATTGTATTTTTAACTGAAATACTTTCTTGTAGAAAAAAAAAATTATTTAAGAAAATCTGCTCTGAATATCCCCATGTGTTATACCGCGTTAAAATCTACATGAAATACACAACTTCTTCTGATAGTTGGTTAATTTTTTTTAGGACATTTTTTTCTGTCAGCGTCACTTTAAAATCAAGTAGCTTTTTTTCGGTAGAAAAATTTTTCACAAAACAATATTTTTATTATTAATAGAAGGTACTTATGTTCAAGAAAATGATTTTATTAGAAAGTAGAACCCTTCAGGTGCATACAATAAAAAAGAAAAAGAGAAACAAACGTCTCGTAATAAAAATAATAATAATTCTATTGGACGCCTTGCCGTTTTTAGGAGAAACTACAAAAGTTGCAATAACTTTTGAACCATCAACAATTGCATTACAATATATATAGTTATTTTGATTGGAAATGATCTCCTCTATCACTCCATTTAGTTTGATCGTCGACTTCTGGGACAGTATATTAAGGCAGGTCCATATTTCCTAAGAACTTATTTATGAATATTATAACGTTTTAGTGAGTTTGTACTGATGGGTAGACGTGGACCTATTTCGTTGCCAAAATATTAGTGATAAGTCAAAAATCAATGCGAAACATAAACAGTTTTACTCAGTCTGGAATTCGACGTAGGTACTGTTTACGACATGCACCTACAGTGAAAGTAATTTGCTGTTTTAAGGCCCTTTTCATCATCAATTTTAAGTGTATTTTATAATTTAATTAAAAATGATTTCTGCGTTGTGCATTCAAAGCTATTGTTGTAATTAACTCTTGTTGGCCCTTAATATTTTATCTTTAGTTACAATTATTATTAAAACGTAATAGTAATTGATTACAAACAACTTAGGACCTGTTATAATTATACATTTTATTTTGTAACTTTAGTAAAATTCTTGCTCGACTCCATAATTTTGACTATAGATGGCAGTTCTGTCGATTAGATCAATATGGCTCATATGAATTAACTAAATGACGTCATCGCATTGGAATGCCATTTTTAGAAAAATTTGAGTATCACGTCACATCACGTAAAACCATAACAACCAATGAACGAAAATATAAAAATGATTTAAGAAGTTTTCAAGAAAGTGTTGGATAAAACGTTGTATTACATTCGTGTGGAATGTATATTAGTCACTAAAGAAAATTGGCAACTCGGCCTGCGGCCTCGTGGCTAAACTTTTTCTTGCGTGACTAATATGATACATTCCACACTTATATAATAAATAACTATTATTATCATTAATGTAAATATACAATACGTACTTATTAATATTACATTAAATTATATATTATATCTTTTATTCGTACATTGGCGTCCTGAAATAAACGTTTAACTGATTAAAAAAAAAAAAAAATTGGTGGGCTAAGGGAAAAATCTCCTTGAGGGCATGAGCTCCGATACCCCCGTGTAGTCGGCACCCATGCATGGAATTGAAACAAAATTGTAAAGCATATCGTTTGAATTGTCAGAAAATCTATTTTTAAATAAAATTAAAAATTACCGATAATTATGTTCTACACCCGAGTCACTAAAGATAACGACTGGTAGTATTTACTTTTAATCAGGGGTGGCTAAGCTATTATTAAAATAACAAATTCAGTGACTAAAATTTGGAGTAAATATTACCGGTCAACTTTTAGATTAAAAAAATCAAATACTTTTTATAAGTGTCAAAATGACTCGTATCGCTGTTCTAACCATTACTTCAAGAATTAAAAATTACGTTTTTTTTTAAATTATTAATAATATTTAAAAAAAAAATCAAGAAACTTGAGACAGGCCTTGTAGTATGTATTGGTCACTATAGTCCAGTCAATGGAGACCAAAAAAGACCTTTGCCTTACAAAATGTTGTTTAGGTCGGAACACTGATGTAAAATTCAAGTTTTTGATCTTGTGGAGGGCCGGCGCGAACCGCCATCTTTGATTAAAACTGCAGAAAAAGTGTTTCTTACATTTTTTTTTACCTAGGATGACCTGTCAAAAAGTTATTTTAAAAATAGTTAACCAGAATAACAATTTATGAAAGGAATTTAAATTACTCAAAAAATAAAAAAATATTAGGTATCTAATACTTAGTCTAATAGGTTTTGCTATTTACAACAGTTTGCATTTATCGTGGCATCGAAAAAACTAAATTATTGATGATTCAATTTTTGTCAACGTTTTCCTCCACCACTCTGACCCGGTTAAAGATACGATAACGCGGTTTGAAAATTTGAATTCAGTATCAAATTCTCCTTCATGTCATGTCATCACACGATTTTTGATTCGATGAGTGATTCGCAAGTTACTAACACATTAAATTTACATGAAATTCTTCTAAAATTTTAAATATCTGCAAATCAGCTTAGAACTCATTTTTACTTTCCGTCATCTTTAGGTAAGGAAGGTATTGTCTTTGGTCAAAAAAATTCGATGGTGAGTTTTTAGTGAAGAAGCACGTACATAATAGTGGGACAATTTAAAACTGTCTCACGTTTGTACCAATTACAAGTCGTGAAATGTTGCCCCTATCATGCTACACTGCACCAAATACAGTCTGTCAATAGACCTTTTTGAATTAACAGCTACCTCTTTTTATCACTGCACTAGTAAATAAAATGGTGCAAACTTTTACTTGCATCGTTAGACATATGAGCTTCAATAAAAGCTTTTGTAACTTATTTCGAGAAGTTTTTTAAAGTTGTCAAAGACTTTTCTCACGTTTTACGTATGAATTTGGAAAAACTAAACGCCATGGATCTTAGCAAGGAAGCACGTAACTATGGCTCCTGCAATTTGTTGGCTTACTACCAGATCTCATTGCGCATCTCTTCTATCTTTTTGAATCGAAAAGGTCTATTAACGAAGATAAAGCTATTCATGTACAGCATAGAATTTATTTTCTCTGATTATTATAGCAGTTGAAAGATTTTCTTTTATAAGAAATAATATATACAGGTGATCACGAGAGAATAAACCTGCAATTATATCCGTTATTAAGAGAGATTGTGATTATCTTCAAATTAGCAAATTTACTATAGGCAATATGCGCAATATAATTTAGTCTCAAGAAGAGTTGTTACTTCCGATCCGGAAGTATGTAATACCAACTTTAAAATTTCAAATAGAACCTGGACTACAGGCCCAATAAAACAAATTTTTCTACAAACGCTATTAAAAGTTAGGCCTTTTAGCGTTTGTTCTAAAGTTAAAAATGTCATTTTATGTCACCATTGTTAAAAGGAAATTTAGTTAGAATTTTTTTCTAAGAAAAATCTATAAGAAAATCAGTATATTTTTATTTTAATCAATATTTTTACATTATATTTTGTATTAATATTTATTGTAAAATTGGAACAGTTGAGGTGCCTCCGTTAAAGTTGAGGAAATTTCTGCAATGCATGTGGTGGTAGTTGTAACTGTGGTATTTGCAGTTGTTGTTGGGAAGAATTTGGCACGCAATTCTCTTCTTATTTTCTAATGAAATCTCAATATATCCCTTTGTTATTGTAGAGGACTTTCATCCTCCATGTCTTTTAATTGTAGTAAGATTAGCATCAGAATCTGCTAAAAAAGTGGCAAAGGAACGACGAAAACAGTGTTCAGTGTACAGGATGTTTATTAAACATACGGCAAAAATTCAAGGGGTTATTCCCTGGACTATTCTAAGAATATTTTGTCCTTTGATGATTTTTGAAAAGCCGCTTTGTTTCGAAGATACAGGACGAAAAAAAATTCGACAAAACCAATTTTGATATTTTCCAAATTATTAATCCAGTAACAGCAGGCAAGTTATGTATATATACGGAATAAATTCTTCTTATATATCCATTTTATACGAAATGTATTAAACTTATATAATACAATCTTTTTTTTGTTTAACTGACAATAAAACAATAATTGTCCATAAGCCATGCAATCTTTGAATTAATTATTTTTATTTGTCAGTTGTATTACTTTTTATTATTTTTAATAGTGTTCCAAACTTTATTCTCACAAAATCAAATGACACTTTTAACATTAATATCATAAATAAAAACGTCCGCCATTATATTTTTAAATAATGCAACGTACTACTTGTTTACTATCATTGTAAAGCAAATTTTGTGTATTTTTCAAAAATATAATAAAATATAGTACCTATGTTTTATTTGAAATTTCAAAGTTGGTATTATATACTCCAGAATCGGAAGTTATAGAACGATTCTTGATACTACATCTTATTGCCCATGCCCATGTTGTCTATAGGAAATTTGCTTATTTGAAGATAATCGTTATGTCACTTAATCATAGAGATAATTGCTGGTTCATTATCGTGTGATCACATGTACGTATAAAAAAATAAGTGAAACACATTATTCATGTATACCTATTCTCATTTCTTTTAGATACAATCGCAATGGTAATCCTCGCTTTACGTTGCATTGTCAAGGACCATCGCCATCGCAACCTCCACCATTTCGTCCGTCGTCCCTCTGTTGGTTTGGCAAGGCAACAACTCCCCGACGGTAGCTTTGGCAGTTTCCACGCCACGGCGCTAGCTATGCAAGCTTTGCAAGATGCGCCTGAATTGCACGATTATTGGAACCGCACCGCGGCACTTCTCTGGGTGCTTGCGCGCCAAGGGCAGGATGGAGGGTTCGGATCTATTGCTGCTACGGCTGATGCTGTCATGGCTTTGGGTGTTAAAGGATTAGGAGCGGTTCGGGAGCTCGATTGTGGACAAAGTGAGGTTGATGTGGGCATGGAAAATCATGGTGAGTACAATAACTTTATCAATTTACTACCATAAGTTGGTTTGCGTTTACTATTCCATGATGTTTTAATTCGATTTGGAAGTAGTGATAGATGTAATTTAAATACAGGTATTTCTTGATTAATGTGATTAATGGGTTGCGTGAAAATGCCACACTAACCGAAATCAAAATGAGTTCGTACTTTAAATAAATAAGACGTGGATACAATTTCTGTATTCAACATCTTAAAAAAAAAAGGATTTTGTTTTAGTCGAATTAGACGGCGTAACGAAGTTCGCAGCGTCGCACGGTAACGACACAGATGCCCGCAACGTGACCGTAACATATACACTTTGGGTAGGCAGCAATATCACCGAGAACTACACTGTGATTGTCACCGCGCCTAGAAACATCTCCTTTTACTCTGTCATGCAAATGGCTGCTGACATGGACTCGCATTTCGTCTTCCAGGTTTGTTTCTATTAGTTGAAGAAATTTTATGAATGGTATATGGTTTGATTGTTTGCAAAGGCAAGTGAATGGCCTAATGGTCACTACGTACACACACTAGCTGGCCACAAAGAAGAGCCTATGGGGTATCATTATTGGTTACTATACCGCTTGCCAGAAATTCCTGATCCTGCGAATCCACCGGCCAATCAGCTTGTTGCACCAGTTGGTAAGTTCATTATTATTTTAAATTTTCATTATGTTTTTTGTAAATTAAATCACGTTTTTAACACATTTTACGAGTTAAAGTGCAAATGACATTTGTTCATTCTGATAGGTTAAAATATTAATAAAAGTTTACGTTCCGTGCCATAAATATGAAATGCGTGTACCTTCGGGACTGTGATTATGATTTTATGAATCCTGATTAGTTTAATCGTGATCCTTTTGAATCATGATTTAAAAATTATATCAAGAAAACAACTTGAATAATATAAATATAAACACCATCTAGCGTCAAATGTCACATTCAGACTAATTTATTTTACATTATAAATAATCTACTGTCAAGTGTTAAAGTCAGCACATTAAAAATGGATCATATAGAAGTAAAAAAAAAATGTTCTTAGTAACATATGAAGTATGTTTACTTAAAACAAACCTTTTATGTAACATATTTTCTTTGTTTTCAAAAGTGTGGTGGGTGCTTTTGTAGGAAAATCATATTTCCTTTGATGCAAGCAACAAATCCCACATTGATAAATTTCTACGCTCGAAAACCTTTTGTCGTCAGCTATTTTTAAGTTTGCTCTGAAATAAATCCGTGTGATCCCTCAAAAAGGGCGATTCAGAAGGGGGGAAGGTTGTCTAGTGATCACAAAATGAGAAAGTGGGAATAACGAATAAGAAACGACAAAACTTACTTCTTCTTAATCATGATCACTTTGAAAGAAGAACTTACGAATATGGTGTACGCACATGGAGAAGCGTAAAGAAATCCTCCTTTGGCATCAGGAATTTATGCACAACGGTTTCTGGGAAGACATCCAAATCCGCGTTCTTTTGAAAAACTAAGGGAAAGGTTTGAAAGAATTGGTCATGTTCATTACGAAAAAAAGAGCGTTTCTTTCCGCTTCTCCAAGTGCGTACACCATATTCGTAAGTTCTTCTTGCGAGAGACTCATATTAATAACTTAATGTATCGTACTTAATCCCAGTGTTATTAATAATAACCTGGCTAATGAAACTACTGTCATTACTGCAATTGTTTCTTATTCAAAAAACAATATCCATGGTATACTAGATTTAATTTTTAATTGAATATATAAATTTAGAGAAAAATGGTGATAATCTCCGAAATTATTGGTTTTAGGCATAGGATATCCTTAATAACATATGAAGATAATACACAACTGAATATTAAAATATAGGGTGTTCCATTTGAAAATGACGAGTTATAGTCATTTGAAATTGAGCACATTTGATTCGCTTTATTGAACACCCTGTATAATTACATTTAAAAAAAAATGTCAGAACATAGAGTATAATTACAGTTATACAGAAAAGAAAATTCTTAATTTTTACTATTAAAATAACTTTAGTAAGCCTTTATAAAGCAATGCGTGTATTCGGTCTTTTTTTAGAGAAAAAACGGAATAACTTGGCAACGCCGTGGAAAACTAAAACAAAATTCATTTGTTCGTATAGGCGAATAAAATACAATTCAAAATATATAAAAATATATAGGGTGTTCCATTTAAAAAGAGAAACAATTCTCGCCGAGCCGTAATGCAACACTCTGTATATGTGAAAATAAATTTACGTTATGCTCCTTGAGTAGACGAATAAATTCTGTTAATAATATATATACAGCGTGTTCAATTTAAGTGTTTCATTATTGCTATCTCGAGAACCGTAAGAGATACGAAGTCGGTTAAATTAGCAAACAATTTCTATATTATAAGACTATTAAAATGAGCATTACAAAAAATATTTTCATCCAGTGGTTCTCAAAATACAGAATTCAACTTTTTATTTTAAATGAGAACCTACTTTTTTATACGCCTATTCGCATTTATTTCTGAATACAACGTTATAAAATGTTTATACCCTTACATAACCAAAAAACGAGAAAAATTCAAAAGAAAAATTATTATTTTCATATTTATTTTTACATGTAATCAGAGTGCCATGACAAAAACAATTGAATATTTTGTTTTCATCATTGTTTGGGCGATTTAGATACTTTAAAAAATATTATAAAAATTGTTCAAAATTATTACCGTGCTGATTTATACATAATTCCAGCCTTCTGGACATATTACTTCTTACTTTTCTTAAATTTCGGCCGTCTATGTGGTAAATACTATTTTCGATTGCATTTTTTAAATGCTGAATATCTGGATAGATAGTTTTGTAGACTTCATCTTTAACATAACCCCATAAATAAAAGTCCAGGGGATTAAGGTCTGGTGATCTTGCGGGCCACGGAATAGGACCATAAGTACCAATCCACCGATTTGGAAACCGTTCGTTTAGGTAATCCCTAACTTGACGCGAATTGTGAGCTGGTGCACCATCTTGCTGGAATTAAATGTTTCCCAACTCAGCTACTGGTATGTCTTCCAAAATAATACCCAGCATATTTTGAATAAAATTCAGGTATCTGTTACCACTCAATGTATCTTCGTACATGTGTACGTAAATATTATCACTGAAAATGGCACACCAAACATTTATATTAAATTTTCGCTGGAAACCTCTCTCGTACAACAGGATTTTCTCGGCTCCAGTAGTGTGTGTTTTTTCTATTTGACATACCATTATTAGAAAAATTGGCTTCGTCAGTCCAAATAATTGATTTTAAGATATCTGGATCCTCATTTATCAATAAATTACAAAATTCTAATCTTCACTCACGATCACCAGGATGTAAATGGTGAATTTTAATCATTTTGAATGGTCTGTATTTATGTTTCTTTAAAATCCTATGGATCGTGCCTACACTTAAATTACACTCAGCGGCAGCCATTCTAACTGAAGCTGTTGGATTAGCTTCAAAATATGCTAATATATTTATCTCAGCTTCTTGATTTTGTACGCTAACTCGCTTCGATACGAATGCATCCGTATTAGCGCGCAGTGCTAATTCTAATTTTCTAAAATATTGACGACAAGGAACTCGCCGCTCAGGATAATGTTCCCTATACATATTCTTTGCAGCAACAGTATTTTTCAGAAATAATATGAAAACTTCGTACATATCAATTTTTTCTTCGTGCGTAAAATATATTTTAACACAAAAGAAAACAAGAAAATTCATAAACGAACTACTTTAACATGTGATACAAAACAAAATATTCAATTGTTTTTGTCATGGCACTCAGATTACATGTAGAAATAAATATGAAAATTATAATTTTTCTTTTGCATTTTTCTCGTTTTTACCTTCCGTCACCTCTAGGTAAGGAAGGTATTGTCTTTGGTCAAAAAATTCGGTGGTGAGTTTTCATTGAATAAGCACGTTTTAGGGTCTTTACAATACGATTTTACTATTTTTACGATGATGTCTATATGTGTGTATGTGCGTCTGTGTGTGTGTGTGTGTGTGTGTGTGTGTGTGTGTGTGTGTGTGTGTGTGTGTGTGTGTGTGTGTGTGTGTGTGTGTGTGCGTCTGTATGTGTGTGTGTATGTGACCGCAGTTTCGGCCGCGATATCTCCAATACTAGAATTCCAAAAATTAAAATTCTTGCGTATTCCTCTACCTTACAACCATATGTAGACTTGATTAGATTTTGGTTATAATTGGTCAACCGGAAGTATCCTCATTTGAAGATTTCAACAGTTTTTCTTGAAAAACTCAGTTAAATATTATTATAACTTAAAGAATATATTATTCTCTATACGATTTGATTGCATTTTATATTTCATATTCAACAGATATAGAGTTAAAAAATTATAAAGATAATAAATTTCATAAATCAGCCAGCTATGCTAACTTAACCATGGAAACTGCTAATATAGCCAAGTAATTGAAATTGACATATGTCAGTAGTCAGTATCAATAAAAAGTAAATGAATGAAAGAATAAGGGAAGTAACTCTAGTGTTAGAAGTTTCTAGAAAGATATAAGAGAGAAGGAACTAAATGAGAACGACACGTAAAACAAAAATGAGTGGAAGAAGAAAATAAAAAATAGCAACTCCCTAACGAATGGGAAAAACTAAAGAAGAAGAAGATAGTGTCAAGGCAATTTGCATAGTTTGTTTATGAAATAATTTTACTGGAAATATAGGATCTTTTGCAAGAAAATTAAAAAAAAATGTAATTTGAATGAATAATTATGACATTTATCAATTATGGACATAATTAATAGCTGTCATTCTGGTACGGACTGCTCGTGTCCTATACATAAATTTTCTTGCAAAAGATCCTATATTTCCAGTAAAATTATTTTATAAAAAAACTATGAAATATTTTTTACACATTTAATGTTATTATAAATATTAAAGAATATTCTATTATCTATACGAATTGATTGCATTTTATATTTCATATTCAATGGATATAGACATAGAGTTAAAGAATTATAAAGAAATTAAATTTTATAAATCAGCCACCTATGCTATAATCATGGAAACAGCTACTATATTAAGAAAATTCTAACTGAAAAGATAATGAATGTGGTAGAGATGAGGATGTTGAAATAGATGTTGGGGAAGACACGGAAAGATACGGTAAGGAATGAATGAATAAGGGAAATAACGAGTATTAGAATTTTCTAGAGAGATACAAGGGAGACGATTACACTGGTTTGCACATGTCATAAGGAGAGATGTAGAATATATTGAAAGAAGAATGAATAGCTTAGTAGTAGAAGGTAGAAGAAACAAAAAAAAAACCAAAGATAAGATGGAAGGACTGTATTGCGCAAGGCTTGAGAGAAAAGGACCTGAATGAGGACAATACGCACAACAAATGAGTGGAATAAAAATATAAAAATAGCGACCCCTAACGAATGGGAAAAGCTAAAGGAGTAGATATCAGTGTCAAGTGCCATTTGCATAGTTTGTTTATGAAATAATTTTACTGGAAATTTAGAATCTTTTGCAAGACAATTTATGTATGGAATTTGTACATAATACACAGGATTGACGGAAGGTATTGTGCTGGCCACATCAGATTTTTTTCATTATGTATGGGTATAAACATTTTATATCGTTGCATTCAGAAAAAAATGCTGAATCGAATAGGCGAATAAAAAAAGTAGGTTCTCATTTAAAATTAAAAAGTTGAATTCTGTATTTTGAGAACCACTGGTTGAAAATAATTTTTGTAATGCACATTTTAATAGTCATATATAGAAATTGTTTGCTAATTTAACCGACTTTGTATCTCTTACGGTTCTCGGGATAGCAATAGGGAAACACTTAAATTGAACACACTGTATATAAAATTATTTGAAATAATTGTAATTTTCGTACCATACGTTGACATGTGGTTGACACTATTGAGAATGATCATGTTATGTCAAATAATTTTATATTCCGTAAAAAGAATAAGGATTGACTTGGAAATAATTATAAATTCATTAATATACAGGTTGTAACAGCTAAACGAGCTACCTCAAATAATTTCTATATTATTAACGATGCAATAATAGATATTAAGGATACAAGTTTGATATAGTGTTCATAATGAAACGCGTGTGATGTTAAATCACGAGGCGATGAGCCGCGGTTTTAATCAAGCAAGTTTCATTAGGCTATATCAAATGTGTATCCTTCAATATTTTATCTACGACAGTTTAAATTGATCTTAAAATACATTTTTCATTTAATTTTTGACATACTGAGAAACATTGAAATGTTCATTCGTAGCCTACGTTATTAATACGTATGGGTGATTTAATGGCACTGAGTGTCATTATAAGTTTCATAATAGCACTGAGTGTCATTATGAAACTCATAATGACTATCAGGGCCATTAAATCACTCATAATGACATTCAAATTGGTGTACTAATTACATATTAGCGCACTGTCGTAGATAAAATACTATAAGACAATCTTATAGAAGACCAAGGGGGACATTCGAATAGAGTAGATTTTTTTTAATGGTTGGGCAACGTTAAAATTTAATTCTGTCAGTAACAGGAGTTTTCGCCTTCATAGAATTATTAGCAACATTACAAAAGAAGAATTAATTTTATAAGCAGTATTTTTGTTGTTGTAAGCATTTGTAAATAACATCGGGGAGATTTACGACAAGACATCGGTAAAATTTAAAGTAATTTTTGAAGAATTACACTTAAATAAATATGAAAAAAGTATTTGTCAAATATCATTTTATTAAATAAACCTTTGAAATTGATTAGTATTTTATTGTTAAAATTAGAAATTCTTGTAAGAAGTAACGTGCTTATTAAAATGAAATACAAATATTTTTAAAACGAAGTACCTGTGAGAATTTGCTTACATGAACATATCCACTTATTTTTAGGTCCTTCATTTAAATTTTAAGTTTGGTGTTTAATTGTGAAACTCTCTGTATAATAAAATTATACATAGTTGTAATCGTAAAGTATTACAATGTGTCTTCTACCATATATTGCAATATATACAGAATAATAAAAAATGATTAGATTGCAGTTTATTAACTTTATTTGTACATACGGTTCTTTGTCTTTAATAAATAAGTATAAATTCTATAGTTCAGTATGTACGATGAATCGTGAATATTTATTTCGGATTCAAAAAACACTATAAGTAAAGACAGGCCCCAAAAATCAGTTGCGGGCGGGCCCCTGAACTCTTAGTTACGCCATTGGTTGACTATCCACAGACGGCTTCTACGACTAAAAATAAGGAAAAAAGTTTATAGAAACATAAGTCATATAAAATGGTTCGTTACTGAGTTAAGCTATTTGAGTTTTTCAGTTTTTTATTCAAAAAGGTAACAGAAAACGGAGCTCAGCAGTGTGTTGCTATCCGTGGAGGTAATTTTGAATATTTATTATGATTTTAATTAAACAAGTCCGTTTTCTGTTATCTTTTTGAATAAAAAACTGAAAAACCTCAAGGAGCTGTAACTCAGTAATGAATCATTTTAGGACATATGTTTATGTAAAGTTTTTTTCCTTATCTTTAGTCGTAGAAACAACCTGTGAACCCACCATTTTTGTTACATCCCGTAGACTGCCAATCTAGAAGAGCATAAATAGCATAGCGATATATTTATTTATTTTATAAATATTCAATTATAATATGTTAATTTTGTTTTCTTTTAGGGGTTGACGGCCTATTAATTGAAGATGGCGACCACTACTTATTCTGGTATAAAAAATTGTAAAATAAACGAAACTAACAACAAATATTTCAGCTGCCAGAAAACACTTCACTTAGTTTTCATCTAATAAAAATATAGAAGATATTTGGAGCAATGTTATTATTGCAGCAATTTCCTTTACACTCTTAAACGCTCTGCAATTGTTAACATTTGACAATTATTTACAGTTAGGCACTATTTTAACCAAATATCTTCTAACTCAAGTAATTTGTAGGATAAGTGACAAACTTTAACGAATTATTTTTTATAGACATTGGTTTAGTTTTTGAATTAGGCACTAATGGTTCAATTTTCATATAAATTTATTGCACTGAGTTGAAAATATTTAAATATTTTCATAATAGACAAAAATTAGTTTTAATTTGGTGCTATAAAACAAATAACATACCTGTCTGTGACCCTTATTTAATGAATAAGGTTACGAAATTTTTGTTTTCCTTAAATTATATATTTTTTGTAACGTTAAACTTATTTTACTCATGTATAACATGAAAACAATTTCTCATTTAAATATCAATACGGTGCATTTATAATATCACAAATATATTGCATATAAGCATTTTAAGCTTAAAAAACATGAAATGAATAAATTTTGTTAAAATTTTCTTTAAAAGAAACAAATCTTTCTAGATGTAAGCTTTCTTGTTGATTTATCTGTTTTTGGTGTACTTTTTGAACAGGAATAATTAAAAACTTGTGTATTCAACAATTAAGTGTAAAAAATATAAAAACGATGAAAAAATAATAAATATGAATTGCTGTACTCATTATACATAGCATAGAAAATAACTGTTCATTCAGTAAGATATGTAGTCGACAAATTGTTTTCTTCTAGATTGTTGAATTATTTACAAGTTGTTGGTAAAACGTACACATTATTGTTCTACACAATATTTTTACCGAGTTACCATTAATAAGCGTGTATGACAATTTATTTCTTATAGATTGTTGGATAATTTTGAAAATATCAGATTTTGGCCTGTATGATTAAAAATTATGACGTTGTTTATTATTTTCTTTTACTTCTGAGTTTTATTAACAGTAAGTAGAAGTAATATGACGTCATAATATTGTAATCAAGTGTCAACCATTCTATAAAAGTAGCAAAATTAGAAAAATGGTTATTTAAATCATTCATATGGAAGCAATATTTTGGATAGTTTGATTTAAATAAATGATTTTCATGTTTATATTTTTGCTATTTTTATTTACACAAGACCATATTAAGTCTCAATCTGTATATATCCAATAATTAGAATGTAAAAATAGTCAGTGTAATTTTTTAGGTCACTTTTCTTTTGATTTATAATTAAACATTGCTTAAATAACAATAATATCTATTTATGTATATCATGAAATGTACTAAGCTGCCATTAATATCAATACTTTGAAAGTTAGTGAAGTACGGCACTGCATTTTGATGAAGAATTTATGTATGGCTCATATGTATTTGACAATAAGGTCGCTTTTTGAATAAGGACATATATTTCACTAGAATTTATTAGTAATCATTGTATATTAACATTCAGAAAATTTTAAATGTTTTACTGGTAAGAATTTTATGAATGTAATCTATTTTGATTTTTTCAAATTCTGGTGTAATAAGTGTCGCAAATATCATGATTGCATATTTATTTTTATGATATTTTTAACGAAATTGTGATATTAACATCTGTGTAAAATATGTAATTTTGTTTTATTTTTCTGCTTTCTTTACTTTGATAATTCAATATCAGTATAAAATTATTCTGTGATATTTATATTTCTGTATTTGTGTGCTAATTCATTTAATAAAGCCTAAATGTTTTCTGAATTCTTGATGGTATCAGTATCTTGTTAACTTTCTTCGGTTTATTTTAATTTTAAAATGGGGTTGTGGTATAATGGCAATTAATTAGAAAGAAGTAAAAAATTGTATGTTAGATTAGATTTAATTTTTTTTTCTGAATAAATGAAAATTATTTTTTTTGTGTATTTTTTTTTACAATGTGCAAATATAAATGTCAAAGATTTGAACAATAACTGAAAATATATGCATTTATTTTCTAAATAAAATCATTTCTATTTTAGTTCGTTGTAAAAACAAAAATCAAATAAGTACGAGCAACGAACGCGAATAAATGAAATGCGTTGTCTACCGACGCATCTATATTTTTAAAAAACTAGCGCCATTTTTTATTGATTTTTTGGTATTTTGAAGAGAGAGATGAAGAGTGTGAAGTGTGAACATGAGTTTCTATTTTTCTATTGCAAAATACGACTTATATTTTAGAAAAATCATCAGAAATGTGGCTACAGTGAAAATGATTAGGCAGAGGACTCACGTCATCAACCTAAAAAAAACCTTATCAACAGAAATACAACTTGTAGAAAATATTGTTATTTATTGGGAACACGCGAACCGTCCTAATGTCCCTACATCGCCCAGTTCAATTCTCGTTTCGTTCAGTTTCATAACGTTCAAATCTTGACCATGAAGTTGGCGCGCACCAAAACGTTCATTTCTTGCCCTGTTCAAATACCTACTTCGCGCGCTCCCAAATTTAAACAGTACACTCCAAAGAACAAATATGTTTTATTCAGTATAAATACATTTATACTTCTTGAGAATGTTAGGTGTCGTAAAAATTGTGGAAATGTCAAAAAATTCAAATTGATACAAATTTATTATGTACTGTCAAAGTACACAGTAATTTTATTACAAATGGATGAATCTTTATATATAGTAAAGTTTATAAATATATTTTATATCAATACAGGATATTGCGTGCGTCATTAGAAATGGTTATAAAAAGCATTTTAACCATTATTTTATTGCTAAGGAAAGGACGGGAAGATGACATTTCTATTAATAAATTAAACGAAGAAAATGTACTACAATATTTATAAATTATTTAAAGGTATAAATTTGTTATAACTTTTATAATACACTTTACATTTTATTACAGTGACGATATTTGTGCAGGTCTTGTTAAAGATAAAAGAATATGAAATAAAATAGTTTCAAAATATGTAATTTAACATGATATTTAACTAATTCTAATAATTTTATATCAATTATAGAATTTTGGAATAAAACAAGGCTTCAAGCGATGTAAAAATAGATATAGTGGAAAATAGAAGCATCAAGTATTTTATATGTACTAAAAAAATGACGAACATCACGAATAATCACCTGGGTTATAAAACATATATAAAATGGTGTGAAGAGAAGAAAATTGATCAAACAAAAAGGCTTTGTTACTTTACATATGTTTCAAAAATCATAATCTCTGTGGTACTATTATTCCATGTTAAACACATTTTTTTGTTAACAAAATTATTGACAGAAAATATGTATACGAATTTAAATCAGCTTGAGTGGTCAAAAGTACCAAGGAAAGAGAATATAACATTTTTGAAGCAGGCGGAAAAATGAATTGAGATACTGTATGTTTAGATAGTGACATTTTATTAATTATTGTATTGTTTTTACACAGGAATGTGATACAATAAATTAGATGTAAGAATAATACATAAACATAAAATGACTCACAAATTTTTCAGCTCTACTGTCAATTTTTTTTATTTACAAACAAGTTCATAGCAACTATAGCAGTTTTGTTTTGTGTCTAAGACCTACTACATATTTTAAAAATGTAATTATTTAATATGTCATATGGAATATTTAGTTTGGAATTATGAAACGAAATTATAAAAAATCTTGTATGTAATACATTGCGAAATGAGTGTTTTAGGCACGTCACGTGCCTAAAACACTATCATTTCGCAACTTATTACATAAATAGCTATTAATGCTTTTATTTATTTTCAAAACAAACATTCAACTATCTTTTTGTCACTAGATCTGAAGATCACATGATTGCTATATTATAACTATAACATAATATGCACCAGTTACCAAATTACCCACTCTAAGAATTATGTTAGCAATAACAGTACAGTTTAATCTACCTCTATCAAATGGATGTAAAGAGTGCGTTTCTAAATGGAAATATTTATGAAGAAGTATACTTGATAAAGCCTGATGGTATGAAATAAGATAATAAGGTACTAAAATTAAACAAATCGCTATATGGTCTGAAGAAATTGCCGAGGTACTGGAACGATAAGAACAATGAATTTATAATGCAGTAGAAATTCAACACATGTAAATCTGAATATTGGTTATGTTATAAAGAAGGACATATTTTACATTTTACTATACAGGGTGTTAATAAAAAAACTTTACACACTTTAGCAGGTGATAGTAGAGATGAAAACAAGAAAAAAATTCTAATACACTTAGGTCCAATACTCATTGGTTTTTAGAAAATTTATGTATGGGATTTGTACATAATACACAGGATTGACGGAAGGTATTGTGCTGGCCACATCAGATTTAACAACTAAGGACTCTAGGTATTTACGATCAAGTGCGTGAGTCTCTTCGACGACGGCTGCAACTTTGTTTACAATTGATCGTAAACACCTAGAGTCCTTAGTTGTTAAATCTGATGTGGCCAGCACAATACCTTCCGTCAATCCTGTGTATTATGTACAAATCCCATACATAAATTTTCTAAAAACCAATGAGTATTGGACCTAAGTGTATTAGAATTTTTTTCTTGTTTTCATCTCTACTATCACCTGCTAAAGTGTGTAAAGTTTTTTTATTAACACCCTGTATATCGATGATTTACTTATAATAGGAGAAGATCCAACAGAAGTCGAAAGGTTAAAAGAAGAATTGAATAAAACCTTTAAAGTGACAGATTTGGGAAAAGAATCTAACTAGTTGGGTATAAATATAAAGCAAGAAAACAATAGAATAACTATAGATCAGACGGAATATCTAAAAGATATATTAATAAAACATAATAAGGAAACTGTAAGCCAGTATCTACATCAATCGAACCTAATACCGAAATAAGCAAAGAAACATCTACAGATAAAGAAACAGTAACTAGATGCATACAACTAAAAGGATATTTAATGTAATCAGCGCTGTGCGCCTGGAGCATATAATATTCAATTTGGTGCCCTAAGCAGGGCCGCTC
This sequence comes from Harpalus rufipes, assembly GCA_951394225.1. Taxonomy (NCBI): domain Eukaryota; kingdom Metazoa; phylum Arthropoda; class Insecta; order Coleoptera; family Carabidae; genus Harpalus; species Harpalus rufipes. The sequence goes on along the minus strand of OX596276.1, from coordinate 42,349,318 downwards.
CGTGCAGGTGGGCAGGTTATGCCCCGTACAATCGGCCGCCATTTCATGACAGTAAATAATAGTATTTTTTTTGCAAACTACTCTTATTCATAAAGAAAAATTTGCTACACAACTTACATAGTAAGGTGATAGAAGTGAACAATATTTTTTTATTAATTTGTTTGAGAGAGTGAATTCTTCATTCATTGATTCAATAAAGAAGAATATAGAACGAACTGGGTTTAGCTTCTTAACAAGAGCGTATCAATCAGAATATATCTATTATTTCAATTCTGTGTGAGTCATCTTTTAATAAAAGGCGCCTGGAGCGTTTGCTCCTTTGCTCCATATCACCGCACGGCCCTGAATGTATTGCATGTTATCTTGTAGACCAGATTTACTCAAATTGCCCACGGATTAACAAAACCATTAAATAGTAGTTTTAATAACTTTTGTAAAATGTTAAAGCTAGTCCCAGATTAAGAATTCTTTTATTGAGAGGGGTTGTTAGAATACAAAAAAAGATATATGTAGTATCAGAATCATCAGAAATTCAAGTAGGAAATATGGAAGGAAGAGTAGAAAACAATAAAGTAAACAAGTTAAGTAAAGAAAAACGTAAGAAATGTTATCGATGTGGAAGTTTTACTCATTTAAGTTTTATTAAAGAATGCACTGTATTTAATAAAAATTGCAATAAATGTGGAATAAAGGGGCATTTTTCAAAATACGGTAAAACGAAGAAAGAAAAACAAAGAAATTGGAACAAGTCAGAAGATAAAAAAAAGAAAGGAAACTGAAGATAGAGATAAGCAAAGAAAAAAAATCAGTACGTAATTTGATAGAAAACTCTGATTCGGAAGATGAATACTCATTTAAAGTTGGCAAACGATCATCCAGGCTTTGTCCCAGATGAATAGGCTACGAGCGAAAGTATGATGGCCGCATTTATACAAAGAGACTGAGAAGTTTGTAAAACATTGCTATGATTGCTAGCTGGTGGGTAAACCAGATCCTCCAGAAGAAATCAAGAGAACTAAATTACCAGAGAAATCTTGGGAAGATGTATGTGCAGATTTTACAGGTCCATTAATATCCGGTGAATATATTTTTGTAGTAACATACTATTACAGTCGATATTACGAAATAGCTATAATGAAAGATATTACGAGCAGAAAAATTATAGACGAAGTAATATTTACCCGATTTAGTTTACCAAAAACTCTTAAAATTGATAATAGAAGATAATTTGTAGTCAAGATTTTGTTGATTTTTGTGTAGAATATAATATAGATCACATAAAAACTACACCTTTATGACCACAATCCAATGGGGAGGTAGAAAAACAAAATAAATCTCTTTTAAAACGATTACAAATATCATATGAATTCGACCAATATAATTGGAAGAAAGATCTATACGACTATCTAGCAATGTACACGGTACAATTGGAAAAACTCCAACTGAATTAATGTTCGGGAGAACAATTCGATCCAAATTACCTATATGCCAAGAAGATTATCCGAAAAGATTTAAAGCAGATGATGAAGTAAGAGATAAGTATTGGTTACCGAATATGAAAGAAAAAGAATACATAGATACAAAAAGGAATGTAAGAGATTCATATTTAAATGTTGGGGATCAATACTACTAATGCAGTCGAAAGACAGCATATATCAAACTAGATTTGAAAAAGATCCATGGACAATAGTTAACAAAAATGAAAGTGATATCAATAATCAGAAAACAACGAAGATTACGAAGAAGAAACTGAAATTATATAACCCGAAATATTACCAGAAGATACGAATATACGGCCGAGAAGAGTAAGAAAAATCCCACAGAAATTGAAAGATTATGTATTAAAATAATTAGATGTATTTAATTTATATTGTGTTCAATGTCAATACTCATGTAATTAAAGTAATTATTTATTTGCTAAAAACAAGGGGTAAATGTAGTGTATTTTGGATTTAAAACTAAATAACTAAAACACCATAGATACCGGGGTTGTTTTACAGAGTTGTTAAGATTGTTTTTGTAAAATGTGACGTTTTGAAATAAATATTTAATTAGAAGTACTTTATTATCTAATTAATAAAGAATACTACAGGTGCCCTAATAAACTAATAAAGAAAACTCCGTATGGAATATTGCAGAACAAGAAACCTGATCTTAGCATTTTAAAAATATTTGGAAACGCAGCATATTCCAAAAGAAGATGCAAATGGGATACTCGAGCAGAAGAAGGCATTTTTGTAGGATATTCTGATAGATCTAATGGATACAGAATATTATTTCCAAGAAATAACAAAGTTAGTATTAGCCGAATCGAGTGATGGATTACAATTTGTCAAGAAGTTATCAGAAGATATAAATAAAAAGATGATTTTTGGCTATATACGAATCTTCGTTGTGTCCGCTTATGGTCCATCAGAGTCTGAAAGTGACCTTGAAAAAGATCTGTTTTGGAATACGGTTAACAGCGTAATTGATTTGTATGATCCGGGTGAGAAAGTGATAGGGTGTGGTGATTTAAGTGGATGGGTGGGTGTTAAACGAAGTATATCTGAGAATGTATTGGGACCTTTTGGTGATTGTCGAGTGAATGGCAATGGTGAGAGAATTGTTTCATTTTGTTTGGAGAGGAATCTCTTCATTTCGAATTCCATTTTTAAACATAAGTTAGCTCACATATACACCTGGGAGAATGTGGTTCAGAATAAACGTAGTGTGATTGACTTCGTTATATATTATGAGCGATTGAGGAGTATGGTAGTAGAACGCGCGTGAAACGAGGCGCTGAATTGGGTACGAATGATCATTATTTGGTTGTATCACAAATGCGATTGAATAAATTTTGGAGAATGAAGGTAAAAAGTTCCGGGAAAATGTTTCGCAAAAATCCTTGCTTTTTTGAATGAAGATGTAAGAATGCAATATGTTGAAAGGTTGAATGAATCCTTGCCCGAATGGGGGTCTAATTTTGATTGTAATATAAATGAAGTTTGGATGAAATTTAAGGATTCCCTCCTCAAATGTGCAAAAGAAGTTTGTGGTGAAAGCAGATAAGGCTCTTGTCCGAAAAATGCATGGTGGAATGATCAGGTGAAAGAAGCGATTGCTGAGAAAAAGAGGGCATATTTGAAGTTTTTAAATGTTAAGGATTCGCCTTGGCGTTTGCGTGAAGAATGTTTGTTAGAGTATAAAAGGATGAATAAATGGGGGAAGCAAGTGGTGAGAGAAAGTAAAAAACGATTTGATGACTTGTTAAGTGAAAGGTTGACAAATTATTTTAGTACGAATAAACTACTGTTTTGGTTGAGTGTGAAGAGACTGCGGGGTGGAAGTGGTCGAGTTGTGAAAGCTGTGAGAAGTGCGAATGGTGAGTTATTGTGGAATGAATCAGATGTGAGGAATAGATGGTGCGAGTATTTTAAAGGTTTGTATGGAGGTGAGATTGAGAGGGATGATGGTAACAAAACTGGCAGTGAAAATGATAATGAAGATGATTATGATATAGATGAAAGTGATGTATGTGATGCATTGGCGCGTGTTAGAAATGGTAAGGCTGCGGGTTTGGATAGGATTACAAATGAGATGTTAAAGTATGGAGGAGAGAAAGTTTTTGAATGGTTAATTTATTTACAGTAGAACCCCGGTTAACCGAACTCGGGTCAACCGAAACAATTCCACGTATACTTATCAGTTCCACAAATGATTACGTAGCCCCACTTACTGTCCGGCTCCTTCATTCCACAGGCGGGCTGTAGCTACGGGGAGCTCGCACGGGGCTCGCAAATGAATAGTAGAGCGGAACATAGGTTTTTTTGTGTGAGTCTTTACGTATTGTTGTGAGATGGCATCTAAGCGGAAGCGTGTTGTGATTTCTATTGCGGATAAATTAGATGCTATCAAAGAAGTTGAAAACTTATGTACATACTGTACTGTATCTAAAAACTGTAACTACATATGAATATTATGTAATGTACATTGTTTCAAAATAATTCATTTCCCCTACACACCCATTTTAGTAAATATGTAGGCTATTTTTAGATGTTACTGGATTAACCGAAAAAATCGTTATCCGAAACGGCTGCGCCCCCTTTATTTCGGTTAACCGGGGTTCTACTGTATTTAGATTTTGTTACTCAGCAATGGGTAATATGCCGTGATGAAAGTTTTTTTTTTTTAGATTTTGTTGGAAACGTTGTGTGGTTGCTGAAGATTGGAAAAAAGCTGTTATTTGCCCATTATTCAAAAGCAAAGGCAGTTCGAGTGAATGTACGAATTTTCGCGCGACAAGTTTGTTGAGGTAGCAGGGAAACTTTTTGGTAAGGTTTTAATTCATAAGGTGCGAACCTTAACAATTTAAAAAATTAGTGACGTTCAGGGTGGTTTTTTGCCTGAGAGGAGATGTGTCGATGTGGCTTTGGCGACGAGTTTATATAGCGCGATGTCCTTCTCGAACTTTCCGAAGCCACAATTACATTAATACAAAGGTTTCAGGTTACCGGTGTAACTAACACGTGTAGACGTACGGGTTTTTCCGCCGGTGGGGATTACGTCATCGCTCGGGAATATTCTACCAGTAACGGCGCTCGTATACTCTTAAGCCAGGGGCGCACGTTACACTGCCCCCTCCTTAAGACTGTTTCGGCCCGGAGCAGTTCTTGAGGACGAAATCTACATGTATTACCCTTGGTACATTTAGAAGTCTTGAAGAAGTGACAGTCAATGGTTCGCTGGAGTTCTTCTTTCTGTCCGTTAAGGTTAAACGTCGGTATAGCGGAAGAGGATCTCTAACATGCTTCTAACAATTCTCCAATCCAAACCATCTAGTCCACTGCCTAACTTCGGTATTGCTAGTTTTAAAATGTCATTCTCTAGCAGATGATACTTCAAATCACACAGTGAGTTCCATAGACTGCGATACGACGGTTTCTGCTATGAGCGTGGTTTTGTAACCAGGTAGTAGATATACCGCTGATGTTCTGTATTACTACCCTCAGTCATCCAAATTTCGTCTTAAAGACTAAAGCTATGCCGCGTGACATTTTTAAGTCTTCTGATACGCAGTGGCCGAGGGAATAAGCTGATGATACGGTAAACAGATCTCGATGTTCTTCCGTCACGCCATACCGCGTCTTGTGACCAAAGGAATATTGTTCCATGATGGTCTTCATTGTTGTCACTGGCGAAAGGGATTACCCGATTAAAGTGTACTACTCTCTGCTTCTCTGTTGGTATTTTTCTAATTCTGTATATTACGTCTTTTATCCTTTTAACAACCTCATAAGGACCTACCCAATATCTTTGCAGCTTTGGTGATAAACCGTGACGCCTTTGTGGATTATAAAGCCACACTAAATCTCCAGGTTGGTATCCACCTTTTTCAGCCTTGATGTCATATTGGTCCTTCATGCGGCCGCTGGCAGCTTGAATATTCTTGCGGACTTGTTCATGAATGTCGTCCATTCTTCTCCGTAAGTCCGTAATGTAATCTTCCCCGGCTAGGTCTTCTCCAGGTTTACTGCCGAACACCAAGTCACATGGCAAGCGCAACTCACGGCGAGTAAAATGTTCGCAGGAGTTTGTCCTGTTGTGTCATGGACGGATGAACGATAAGCCATCAGGAACAAATGAAGATGTCGGTCCCAGTATCTTTGGTGGTTGGAGACTACCTTCGACAAGTATCGGTTGATCGTTCTGTTCATTCGTTCAACCATGCCATCGGACTGCGGATGTAATGCGGTTGTCCTCGTTTTTTAATTCCTAATATCTTACAGATATTTTGGAAAACGGCAGACTCGAAATTTCTTCCCTGGTCGGAGTGAAGTTCACGTGGTACACAAAACCGGCATACACACTCTTTGACTAAGGTTTCAGCGACCGTGATGGCTTCCTGATTGGGTAATGGATAGGCATCAACCCACTTGGTGAAGTAGTCCATGATAACCACGATGTATTTATTTCTGTCGTCACTTTCTGGGAATGGTCCGGCCACATCAATCGCAATGCGCTTAAATGGACTGCCGTCATGGGTCTCTTTCAACACGTCTGGTATTCTATTCTTAGGAATAACCAACTGAGTTGTCTTCTCAGTTCTATCAGCATTCTCTATCACACGCTTTAAAAGGCTATCCTCAATCATCATTGAATCCCATTGCGCTCAGTACGATTTTACACTCTGTGAGTGTTGTGCAATATTTTCCCATATTGGTTTGCTCTCTTCTGCTTTCCATTTCACTAAATTTTGCAAAGTAGGGTCATTTTCTTGGTCCTTGCGTAGTCCATTAGGCTGCCGACTATCGTCGACTACTGTTATCCTAGCAATGGTGGAATGTTTTTCTTCCAGTCGACTACCATATTTGCCTCCATCTTAACATGGCCTTCTGGACATTGTGTCGACATTACTTCCCTTTCTTTCTAGTTCCTTTCTCTGTCCCTGTGTGTGTCTTCCAGGCGTCTTAAGTCTTCTTGAAGGCATCGGCACTGCTTCCCTTTCTTTCAATTTCCTTTGTCTTTCGTCCTGCATGGCATCCGTTTTCTTTCGTGATTGGTTACGTGAAGCTTGTTTAGCAGCTTCATGTTCTAATGCATATGACAATGCATCGACCAAAGTTTTTGGACTGGCCAATCGCAGTGCTTGTTGAGTGTCTCTGTCTCGATCTCCGTAGATAAATGATTGAGCGACTAGGCACTCCAAAACGCTGTGAGGAGCTGTAGGATGTGCGAGACGAACCAAACGAGCTACGTCAGCTTAAAATTCTTGAAGGCTTTCGTTTGTACTCTGATATCGGTTCCTCAGTTGTGTCTGGCACACTTGCTCCAGATGCGCATTTCCATACCGCATATCCAATCGCTTAACTAGTTGGTCGTAGTCCTCTTGTTCTTCTTCTTTCAGCGTTTGCAGGATGTTGATAGCATCTCCACGCAACGAGACGGTCAACGCAGTGGCCTTCTCCGTGAACGTCCAGTTATGTGCTTTCGCTGCCGCTTAATATTGTTTTAAATAATTCGGCTAGGAATGTTTTCCATCATAGTCCGGTGTTTTTATGTGCATTGCTGAAGTAGTATCAGGTTTTACTACTTTCCTTCCTTCTATTGAATCTGCCTTACTAACTTCGGAATTTGACATTGGGGACAGTGTAATTCTAGTGACTTTTACTTGCAATTCTTCGATCTTCTTGTTATACTCATCTTTTAAATTGTTCAGATCTTCAATTTAATTTCTAAACTTCTACAATTTTCTTCTGCTTTTCTAGTACTCTCCTCCAATTTTTTTAATGTTCTAGAATGTTCCATTAATTAATCTTTTAAGGTTATCAAATTTTCTTCTGCTTTTCTAGAACTTTCTATTAATTTTTGTTCTAGTGTTTCGGTCAATTCTTCTTTTAATGTTTTCGAATTTTCTTCGGCTTTTCTAGAACTTTGTATTAATTTTTCTTCTAATGTTCTAGAATTGTCTTCTGCCTTTCTAGAACTTTCCTCTATAAACTTCTAGAATTTTCTGCCATATCTTGTTTTAAACTTTCTGCCATTTTCTGTTTCAATGTTCTAGAAGTTTCTGTTATAAGTTTACCAATGTCACACTGCATTTCGAATAAGTAATCGTCGGGATTTTCATCAGAATCGATCAATGCCTGCCGCAGTCTTTCTTGAAGTACTGACTTCTTTCCTGTTGTTTCCAAATCCCATTCTTCCAGCTCTATCTTGAGATCACTTACTTTTAATTCACTTAATTTTAATTGTTTAGTCGCCATTTTATTTATTTTTATTTACACTTCACAGTTTATTAACAATCCCACACCTGACACCAATTGTAACGTTTATTTATTTGGGTGAAGCGTAAAAAATCAGAGAAATGTTATTAATTTATTATTTTATTTATTATTAATTAAGTTTATTAAACGATAAATAATTAGGATAAATATTAAAAAGATAATAAAAATAACATACTATGATTAAATAATTATAAACACTAATTTAAGACAAGAATATTATGAAATGCTTAAACATTAAGATTATTTATTTAAACAATATTTATATCACTATATTTATTTATAGAACTACATTTATTTATGTTCACCGCTCGTAGACTATTTGTATCACCCACTGTTCATTGCTTGATGCTTTTATATAACAAACTGTTTTTGCTGGCTTTGGCGACGAGTTTATACAGCGCGAAGTCCTCGAACTTTCCGACTCCACAATGGCATTGAATACAAAGGATTCAGGTCACCGGTGTAATTAACACTTGTAGACGTATTGGTTTTTCCGCAGGCGGGGATTACGTCATCGCTCGGGAATATTCTACCAGTGAAATTCAAATAAGTACATTATATAGTATTATTAAATATGATTTGTTCATATTTCTGCATATATTAAGCGCAGTAGAAATTTAAAAGTATACTTTTTGATTTGGCGCCAAATTACTCTCCCTGTGTCGTTTACAAGTTACTAACCAAAAGCAGAACTGACAAGATGATAAAAAACATATGATACATCAACGTCAATGATTGCATTAATGACAACTGTATGACATAAGATCTGACAAAAAGTGTAGCGTGATTTTTGGTTGTTCAGCGTAGTTTTTAGTTATTTATTATTATATTATAACATTATATTTCATACTTTAAGGTAAGTTAACTTTAGTTTAGATAAATGAACATATTTATTGTGTTTTTGTTTTATGCAGTACTTCGAGGATAAATATATTGAATAATATAAGTAAAAATATCATGGATATACATTTCATTCAGGCTTCTTCCTATAATTTACCATTTGTTGATGCCCAGTCCTGTTTACAATAATCATGGATGAAATTATGAAGGATTGCGATACCCGAATCAGATAATTACACTCAGGATACAAAACTTACAAGTAACAAAAATATCAATATGTGCATTCGTAGACGACGTAGTAATTCTGGCAAGCGCTGATGAGAAAATGCAATTTAATATGAATGTCTGGAATTAAACCATATCAAAATACGGTTTAAAAATTAACACAAGAAAGACTAAGGTCATGACAGTACCCAGAGAGTTTGAAACAATAAATTTGACGATAAATTCACAATAAATAGAGCAAGTAAATAAGTTCCAATATTTAGGAGTCTAAATTGAAAATAATAGATTACAGAATTCAGAAAACAGCGAAAGTCCTTCATGCAATAAAGAACAGCTTCATAGGATAGGAGATTAACATCAAAACGATGATAGCAGTATACAATTCAATATACAGATCCATTTTAACATACGGTTGCGAATCTTTTGAGTATTACCTAGGACAATGAGAAGTAAAATTCAAGCATTTGTAATGAAATATTTAAGAAGAGTACTAGGAGTAACACTACGAGAATTAGAAATGAAATGATTAGAGAACTACAATATAGATCTGTATTGGACTTCATTGAAGAGAGACTAGCTTGGTGGGGCCACATGATCAGAATGAACGAAGACAGACCGATGAGACAAATATGGAGACCGATGAAGACTGAAAGACAACTGGGATAAGGTAATACTGAAGATCTTGGAGAAAAAAAACACTACTATTCAAGATGCTAGGAAAATAGCAAGGAATAAGAAGCAATGAGCCAAATTTGTACACGATTAAATATATCTGTACCCCTACACCTTATGGTAAAAGAGTTTCTGACAATATATACTAAAAACAAAAACAAAATGTTTTTCAATATCTTGTTCTTAGTGTTGTTCTGCTGGTGCAGGTTCTGCTGTTTTGATATGTGGACGCTATTTCGTACGATTGAGGGTATCATCCACAAGAAAATGCAAAAGTTTGATGTCTGTGCTAACGGTGTCTTGCCAACGTCATTTAGTTTTCCACGTGAACGCTAGCCATCAATATGGAAACTGTAGGCCATTTTAGAGACACTGCTTAGCACTGCACGCCAAATTTGACGCTATCAACGAAGTCACCACTTCTGTAACTTTTTCTCAATCGGTATTATTATATAGGATTCTAACCCACATGATTAGTTATTCGGAGACCGCTATAATCACGAAGAGAATACCAAATTAGCTGGTTAGACACACGATCAAAGGCCTTTTATAGCTCGCTCGGCATCATTTTCCAGCTAAAAATTAAAAGATATTCAAGTTCTTATTTAATTATAAAAATATTTATACTTACATCAAAATCATCTTCACAAGAAAGAAGTTTTGATTTTGTAAATGTTTTTATTTTTACTTGCGACAACCATTACATTCTTCTTTCTTCGCTTTGAGGCACTAGTAGAAATATTTTTTCACTATTATCCGTTTTATTTGGGCACACTGGCATAAAACACTTTTTATGACCATGTTTGATTATTTACAAATACAAAAATCTGTAGTAGTAGTTGACAGCTGTCACGACTGTCAGTCGTTTAAATTGCGTTGGCGGCAAGTGTAAGCCACACCCTCATTGGATAGTAATTTAAGTACGTCATCAGGCGGAAGGAGAGCGGCAATTTTAACATTATATTTTCATTAACATTTTTCTCATGAATAGAGAGTACAATATGAAAAATAAAAAAATACTAGTAAAATATTTTTTCTTACTCTTTCGATTAAAACGAAGCAAAAATTTTTCGTGCAACACCTCATTTGTAGATGACCTTGATCGGGCATCTTTAATTTTTTTTTACTGTAAACAAATAATTATTTAATCACAAATCTAGAAAATACATTCTGTTGCTGTGCAAGTTTATTTTGAAATAGGAGCATTTAAATATATCTAATAATTACATAAAGCTATATTTAAGGTAAGTTATGTGGCATACAATTTGGCGTTTGTTCAACGAGTTTCTTATTGAAAGCAACACGTTTCGTTTAATCGAGAATTTTCAATCGTCTTGTATAATATAAGAAAATTTCATACGAAATAAATCAGCCAACTATGAAAACAATATTTTACTATTTTAAAACAAAAGAAAAGTATTTACCTACACTAGTATGATAGTGACAATCAATTATTTGTTATAATAATTATAGCTCAATTCGTTATACATACAAATAAAGAAATGGTTGATCTGATTTTAATATCCAGAGAATGTTAAAGAAACTCTGTTAGAACACTTCAACTTTTCTTTTGTTTTAAGGTAATAAAATTGTTTTCATAGCTTGCTAAGTTTTATTTTGTATGAAATTTTATTTACACTCTGAAAAAAATAAAATATAAAAATACCGATTTTTTATGTTAGTTTTAAAGTTGTACTCATTTCTGGAAGTTCTATAAGATTCTTACTACGATCATCTTATGAGCCCCTTTGTCTAGTGTAAGAAAACAATATAATTTATTGATGAAAGATCACAAAAATACATAATGGAAAACAAATCCAAACAAATATAACAATCCCTAATCCCTGGATGGCCCAGACTTTATCCTGCGAGCGCCAATAGCCTGGAAAAAATAAAAATAGATGAGTATACTCTCTCAGTGAGTGCTTAGGATCAACGTAAACACGCAAGGCCTCAGCCCAATTTTGGGATTAGGATAGAATTAGGTAGTAGTCCCAGCCGCAATGTAGACTCTTCCTCAGCCCTCGAAAGCGAGGGTACAGCTGAACCGCAGAACAGCTCTTTCTCAACACCGCAGCGTGAGAGCAACCAGTCCCAGCCGCACTGTAGACTCTTCCTCAGCCCGCAAGCCAGGGTTGAACTAAACCGCAGAATAGCTATTTCTCAACACCGCAGCGTGAGAGCAACTAGTCCCATCCGCACTGTAGACTCGTCCTCAGCCCGCAAGCGAGGGTACAGCTGAACCGCAGAACAGCTCTTTCTCAACACCGCAGCGTGAGAGCAACAACATATAAGGTCTGTTCGTTTGTCTTAATCTTTGTACTCCATGCGGAAATCCGCGTTCGTTTGTCGCAGATCATTGCTTGAATTTTGTTCGGTTTCAATGGAGCAGTTGCTCATCTCTGCTTAGATCATGATTTCCTTACTCCATGTAGAAAGGAGGAGTAAGAAAGAGCAAGCAAATATTGTGGATATTTTCCCAGTTGGGTTGTGTTTAGATTAATCTCAATCAAGTGGTTAACATAAATAAATATAAAGTGCCAAATATTTATAGCACGAAAATTTTATTAATGAATATTTTTATTTTTACTTATAATTTTTTTAATTCAAGTTATATTTAAATGCTATTGAATAATTTTAAATTTTTGTGAACATTTTCATCTTTTTTGTAATTGTCTCGTCATCTTTTATTATTTCGTTTTCTGTCAAAAGACCCATGTTTTTCAAATATTTGTTTCTTTATAATAACTAAAGTTTTGACAAGTTCCTTGCATTACACAAAATTTACGTTCGTTTGTATACCCTCCGAGTAATTGCTCAAATCTGATCTAAGCAAATAAGAGAAAAATATCAGAGTACTCCTACATGTTTAGAGTTAGACAAACGAACAAACCTATAGTAACAACACAACCCTAGCACTCACCGTTACACAAAAAGAAATAAATGCACCCACTATACCCTGATGTTGCCCCTTCAGCCACCAACTAACCGATAACTAAATAAACAATCATTTAATATATACAATCATGTAATTCAATATAAAGCTGAAATTAACGATTAAAAAGGGAAGTAAATAAACATAATACTTGCATAACTCAAAATGCCGCTAACACTAGATATTAACATTTTTTGTATCTCTCAAAATAAACGAAATAAAGTATATAGTAGTGTATAAGTCACTGTGTAAACCAGGTTATTACGTTAAATATTACTTTTCTGTCCTTTTATTACGCGATTAGAGTAAAATAATTAATATTATATGACTGTACGAAAAAAAAAAAACATTCCCTAATTATTTTATTGCTTCATATTTTAATTACATGAAAACAAAATAATTGGAAACTATTTTTATGTTGGTAAATGTTGACATTAAGCGTGCGGTATGAATAATTTATTAAAATATTTGGATAATTATATGTACAAATATGAAAACTTTTATGATGTGCTCTTTTTCTAATGTAATTGTTTTCTATCAATTATTATGAAGCATTAGGTGCTATATGTATTTGCAGTAATGTGGTCAAATTTTTATCGCAAATGTTTTCGTAAACCCCGGAATTTATATGAAGTTTTTAATTTTATTTTCATTATTAATAAAATTTTAGGTACCGTACCTTATAGAATACAAACAAATGGAACAAATACGAAGATAATACTAGAAAAAATTGATATAATTATATATGCCATTCAAATTATATGCATTTATACATTCATTTCTTATATAGGCATATCAGATGTAATAATTAATTTAGATATCGATAAGGATCTTAAAATACAAGAAATTTTGTTATTAGTAACAATGTTATTATACTTACTTATGATTTATTTGCATGGATTACTCAGTTATAGCAAAATTTCAAAATTATTTTGCGATCTGCATTCAATTCACAGAAGATTACAGCAGATCAATATTGAAATAAACTATTTAAGAAGTTTTAAACTAATTCTGACCTTAACATTTTTGAGATTTTCAATAATTACCGTACAATTTTCTTATTCGTTATACATCGAACGATCACAATACTCCAATTATATAATATGTATAATAGACTACTACATACAAACCGTAGAAAATACTTCTGGATGTCAAATATTACTGGTGGTAGATGAAATTAGAGTCATTTTTAAGATTCTTGCTATGAAGATAAAATATTTGGAAAATATAGGAAGCAACAATGAAGAATTGAGAAATATTGTCAAAATATTTGGATCAACTTGTACAATTTCAAAAGATATCAACTGTGTGACTAATATAATATCATTATCTTATATTCTCTACACGTTGTTTTCGTTGGGATATTGGGTATATTTGATGAATGATTATCGGAGATATTTATCGGACCCTGTTTTATTGATGATGTGGGCATTATATCAACTAACAGGGTTGGCATATATGATTTTTATTTTCGCTGGCACAAAGAAAGAGGTAAACTAAAATCATATACATACTCGTATGCTAGAGTCATTGGGTGGTAGCATGAATTGTGAGTAGGAGATGAGTAGGGAGGACATGGCTAGCAGTGTTTAACTCTGTCAATCATTTATGGTTTATTTTAGAGAAAAATACTGGAAATAAGAGTTGTGTAGAATTTATTTATCTATTACTTTTATTAGATATTTTTTTTTCTCTAAAATAAATCATAAACGATTGACAAAGTTAAAACACTGCTAGTCATCTCCTCCTTAGTCATCTTCTAGTCACCATTCATGCTACCACCCATTAGGTTTCCCACACTGTGTTATTTTATTAATTTTTGTTTAAATTTTTATTTGATATTGCATTAAAAGTTAAGATGTGACGACAAGTGTTGTATAATATTTGAAATATATTGTAACGTTTATTTATATGGGTGAAGTGTAAAAATCAGAGAAATATTACTAAGTAAAATAAAACGTTTATTAAACGATGAATAATTAGGATAAATATTAAAAGTATAATAAAAATAACTAACACTATGATTAAATAATTATAAATACTAATTTAAGGTTAAGAATATTATTAAATACTTAGACACTAAGTTTATTTATTTAAACAATATTTATATCACTACATTTATTTATATAACTACATTTATTTATGTTCACAACTCGTAGACTGTTTATTTATATCACCATCTGTTCATTGCTCGTTGTTTCTATATAACAGAATGTGTTGGCTGATTTTGGCGACGGGTTTATATAGCGCCAGGTCCTTATGGAATTTTCCGATGCGACAATAACATCGAATACAAAGAATCAGCCACACCGGATGTAATTATGCATGTCTATACGGGTATGTTTACCATGGGGATTACGTCATCGCTCGAGAACATTTTACCAGTGGCGGCGATCGAGGTCGGGCGCTTTGTGTGGGCGCGCGCTACACTGCCTCCTCCTTAAGACTGTTTCGTCCTGTAACAGTTCTAGATGACGAAATCTGCACGTATTACCCTTGGTACATTTAGGTCTTCAAGAAGTGACAGTCGATGGTCTGCTGGAGTTCTTCTTTCTGTCAGTTAAAGTTAGAGCTGCAGACGAGAATTTCAACGCCGGTATAGCGGAAGAGGGTCTCTAACATGTTTCTAACAATCCTCCAATTCAAACAGTCTAACTTCGGTACTGCTAGCTTGTGAACAGGTCTCGATGTTCTTCTTTCGTCTCGCCATACCGCGCCTTCTGACCAAAGGAATGCTTTTCCATGAAGTCTTCAAAAGTCGGTTCCTGAACTATGATCCAACGAACCGTTGCTCCCTGATGGTCTTCATTGTTGTCATCGGCGAAAGGGGCTACCCGATTAAAGTGTATTACTCTCGGCTTCCCGGTAGGTGCTTTCCTGATTCTGTATATTACGTCGTTTATCCTTTTAACGACCTCATAAGGACCTTCTCAATTTCTTTGTAGCTTTGGTGATAAATCGCGACGCCTTTGTGGATTGTAAAGCCACACTAAAATCCCCAGGTTGGTATCCACCTATTTCTACCTTGATGTCATACTGGCCCTTCATTCGGCCGCTGGCAGCTTGAATGTTTGTACGGTCCATCAGGAATAGATGAAGATGCCGGTCACAGTCTCTTTGGTGGTTGGAGACTACCTTCGACATGTATCGGTTGATCGTTCTGTTCATTCGTTCAACCATGCCATCGGGCTGCGGATGTAATGTAGTTGTCCTCGTTTTATTAATTCCTAATATCTTACAGATATTTTCGCAGACTCGAAATTTCTTCCCTGGTCGGAGTGAAGTTCACGTGGTACACCAAATCGGCATACACATTCTTACACTAAAGTTTCAGCAACCGTAGTGGCTTCCTCGTTTGGTAATGGATAGGCTTCAATCCACTTGGTGAAGTAGTCCATCACAACCACGATATTCTTAATTCCGTCTTCGTTTTCATCATTGAGTCCCATTGCGCCCAGTACGATTTTACACTCTGTGAGTGTTGTGCAACATCTTCCCAACTTGTTTTGCTCTCTTCTGCTTTCCATTCCAGTAATATTTTCAAAGTCGGGTCATTTTTTTGGTCCTTGCGTAGTCCATCGGGCTGCCAACTATCGTCGACTACTGTTATTCTGGAAACGGTGGAATGCTTTTCTTCCAGTCGACTACCATATTTGCCTTCATTTTGGCATGGCCTTCTGGACAATGCGTCGACATTACTCCCCTTTCTTTCTAGTTCCTTTCTCTGTCTCTCTGTGTGTCTTGCAGGCGCCTTAAGTCTTTTTGAAAGCATGAATACTGCTTCCCTTTCTTTCAATTTCCTTTCTCTTTCGTCCATATGTTTTCTTTTGCAGTTTTCTGCAAATTCTCTGCGGATGATCTAGTTCACTGTTATTCCGACTGCGGAGTTTCTTTCTTTCAGCAAACACTTCACTTTCAATTCGTCGTAATGTCTTATTCAGATCTTCCGTGGTTTCCTTTCTCTCAGCCTCATTATCTCGCACTCGCAATTGGTTGCGTGAAGCTTGTTTGACAGCTTCATGATCTAATGCGTATAAGAGTGCGTCAACTACAGTTTTTGGGCGAGCCAATAGCAGTCCTTGTTTGAGTACTCCAAAACGCCGTCAGGAGCTGTAGGATGTGCGATACGAACCAAACGGGCTACGTCGGCTTCAAATTTTTGTAGGCTTTCTTTAGGACTCTGATACCGGTTCCTCACCTGCATCTGGTATACCTGCTCCAAATGCGCACTGCCATATCGCATATCCAACCGCTTGACTAGTTGGTTGTAGTCGTCTTGTTCTTCTTCCTTCAGCGTTTGCAGGATGTCGATAGCTTCTCCCCGCAACGAGACAGTCAACGCTGTAGCCTTCTCAGTGGGCGTCCAGTTATGTGTTTTCGCAGCCGTTTCAAATTGTTTTAAATAGTTTGGCTACGAAGATTTTCCATCAAATTCCGGTGTCTTTATATGAATTGTTAAAGTAGTTTCTGGTTTTACTAGTTTCCTTCCTTTCAATACACTTGCCTTTGCTACAGCGGAATTTGAAATTGACGACGATGTAACTTTAGTGAATTTTTCAAGTAATTCTTCGATCTTCCTGTCATACTTATTTTCTAAATTCTTCAGGTCTCCTTTGGTTTTTCTAGAATCTTCTAGTTTTTCTTCTAATTTTTCTTTTAAACTTCTAGAATTTTCCTCTAATTTTTGTTCTGTTTTATAATTTTCTTCTAATTTTTGTTCTAATGTTGCAGAACTTTCTTCTGCTTTTCTAGAACTGGCCATTTCCTGTTTTAATTCTTCTTTTAATGTTCTAGAATTTTCTGCCTTAAGTTTATCAACGTCGGATAGGCATAGGCCATATGAAATTTCGAATAAGTAATCTTCAGCATTTTCACCAGCATCGATTAATGCTTGCCGCAGATGAGATTGTAGAACGGCTTTCAGTCCTGTCGTATCTAATTCTCGTTCTTCCAGTTCTTTCTTGAGATCACTTACTTTTAATTCACTTAATTTTACTTGTTTAGTCGTCATTTTATTTATTTTTAATTACCTTTCACAGATTATTAACAGCCCCACACCTGACACCAATTGTAATGTTTATTTATATGGGTGAAGTGTAAAAGTCTGAGAAATATTATTAATTAAAATAATACGTTTATTAAATGATAAATAATTACGATATATATTAAAAAGATAATAAAAATAACTAACACTATGGATTAAACAAATAATAATAATAATAATTACTGTATACTTACTTGCTTTTTAAAGCCGTTTGTATATATTATACCTGTAATTAAAATTGCAGAGAAAAAAGGCCATAATAATAATAATAATCCTCCCACCCTTCACGTGGTGGGAGGCGTCAGTACCTTACCTGCAAGCCAGCAGGGGGAGGGGGAAGCTAAGAGATGTCCTACCGTCCTAGGGCTAGCAACCCGACAGATGTGTAACTAAGTAATCGCTGTTAGAACGCGACAAAAGATATACTCCGGTGGGCCGGTACAGCAGGAACCGGATCGGAACCGCCATGATGATAGACCTGCAACAGAAACCAGCAATGTCATAGGACGACGAGAAAACAGAGGCAGCAACAACTCCACCTCCGCCTCACAATCTCGTGTAAATGTTGCTGAGGAACCGCCTCAGCCCATCGCACGACCAGTAATTAAGCGACGAACCAAATGGACCAATGAAATGAATGAATTCATATACCGTTGCTACCTAGAAATCACCAAAATGGAGACCATAAAAACTGCGTACAGTACCAAACTACACAGAAGAGTAACAGCAAAATTTGAAGATCTGCGAAATAAAACTATTCAGAATATCTTAGACCAACGAAGATTACTTTTTACATCAAATAGAAAACACACCGATATAATAGATCGGATACGAAGAGAAGTAGCTGGCGAGTTAGATCTAAATATAGCACAGGCAATAGACCCACAAACAACAGGAGACCCGCCAGTCAGAGAACAAGAACATCACCAAATAGGAACGGAAAGCGAAGCTGAAAGAAAAGTTAATGATTGCTTCGAAGAAAACTTAATAAAATACAGTGAAATAGATCCCACTAAAAGACCCCGTATTCCAAAAATTAAATTCACAAAACAAACATCGAAGTTTATCAAACACACCAATGAAGCTATTCAGCAAAAAATTGGCGAAGAAACTACAATAAATGAATTGCACGATCTTCTATACACTGTAGCAATAACAGTCATAATGCTTAATAATCAATCAACAATAAAAAAAGATGATACAAAAGAGAAGAATGTAAATCAAACGCCGCCATGGATGAGAAGACTGGAGGACAAGATCAAGGATATAAGAAAACAAATCGCGCATCTGACCTTGCTTAGGAACAATAAGGCAAGCAAGAAGGTTAAAGAAACATGCAAAGATATAATCAAAAACAACTCAGATGCAGAAAACAATACAACCAATGAAATAATGGACAAACTCAAGCAGAAGCTGATGGTTTCAAGTAACAGACTTAAGAGATACAAAACGAGCAGTAAAAGAAGATACCAAAATAATCTCTTCCACACAAACCAAAAAATCTTCTACCGAAAACTTGAGTAAGAAGGACAAACACCACAAGAAAATAGAACACTCGAAAAAGACCAAATCAAAGAATTTTGGGGTAAAATATGAACAACGCCAGTGGAACACAATAACAGAGCTACTTGGATTGAGGAAGAGAGAAGAAATGCCAGCAAAATCAATGCAGCCATCAAGAAACTCCAAAACTGGAAAGCAGCAGGTGCTGACAATCTACAAAACTTCTGGATTAAGAAATTCTCCTCAACCCATTCCAAACTGGCTAACCTCTTCACACTCATGATTGCGAACCCTGAAACAACTCCAATCTTCTTCATTCAAGGTATAACTTACCTAATACCTAAAAATATACCCACCAGCAATGATCCATCCAAGTATCGCCCTATCACATGCCTACCAACCATATACAAGCTCCTAACAAGCATCATTACTAACAAAATATATGAACACCTAACACAACAAAATATCATGACGGAAGAACAGAAAGGATGCAGAAAGGGAAGTAAAGGCTGCAAGGAACAGCTTATAATTGACAGTATAATAATGGAGGCAACGAAAAAGAGGAAGAAGAACTTATACAATTGTTACATCGACTACCAAAAAGCATTCGACTCCGTACTACACACCTGGCTACGAGAAGTTCTCAAAATCTACAAAATAGATGCCCGAATACAAGAATTTCTAACGACAATAATGAGACAGTGGACAACAACACTAACGATCAGTAATTCAACAAGCGTATGTAATATAAAAATAAATAGAGGCATTTTTCAAGGTGACTCCTTGAGTGCATTGTAGTTTTGCTTAGCAATGAACCCATTGTCCAACATGCTAAAAAAGGCGAATAAAGGCTACACTTTCCCTGACACTAACACCGTCATAAACCATCTCATATACATGGATGATATTAAACTAATAGCCGAAAGCGAACAAGATCTACGTATGCTCATTAGAAAAACAGAAACATTTAGTAACCATATTAAGATGAAATTCGAATTTGATAAATGCAAAACACATGCAATGGAAAAAGGAAAATGGAAAGAAATCGAAGGCTATACTGTAACAGACAGAGAAATACAAGGAGAGATTAGCAATATGGGAGTAGATGATACATACAAATACCTAGGATTTATGCAAGCTATAGGAATACAACAGAAACGACCCAAAGAACTAATAACTGAGAAAGAGATCGAGAGAATTAAAACGCTCCTAAAAACACAACTATCTGGAGAGAAAATAGCAAACGCTGTTAACACATACGCCATTCCAGTCCTAACATATACTTTCGGGATAATAAAATGGACGGCAACAGAGCTGAATGAGCTAAATAGAAAAATCCGAGTGCTCTTCACAAAATACAGAGCTCACCATCCGAAATCGTCAATAGAACGCTTCCACCTCCCAAGGACAGATGGCGGTAGAGGAATATTAGACCTTCGCGAACAACACCGTAATCAGATTACCAAACTACGAGGACATTTCAACAAAAAAGCGGAACTCTCGCAACTCCACAACGCGACAGTAATTAACGATCGCGCTTACACGCCGCTAAACCTACATAACCCAGAAGATCCGGTCCTACCCACAGGAGTTGTTACGGTTTAAAATTGATGTGGTGACATTTTGCTCTAGAATATTATTGCCCTAGATATACATACCTTCCTATCGTCTAAATCTGGTTTCCCTCGTCGTACTGTTATTATTATTTTGTCGATCCAACGTGTATCTTTATATTTTTATAGTGGTTCGTCCAATAAATTCTCCCTGCCTTCTTATTGTAATTATATTTCAAATGTTCCTATAGTGTCATTTATGTAAAATATGTTTCACTTCGAATCTGTAACTTACCTAAATCCCTTTTCTGGCTATTTTCGCCCTATTTCTAAATGTATTCTTCAATAGTTTATTCTTTGGCGACCTACAAGGTTATTTGTTTACATCGCTTGACATGTTTTTAGTTGTAGAATTGCGACAGCGGCGTGCGTGAATTGTTTTTATTGTATTTCTTCTTTTTATTTTGTGGTTGTTTTTTTTGCGCCATCTTCATCCGGCAAAAACTTCTTGGTTCCGGAAAAAGTTTGGAGCATCGTGGAATTCCAGACTCTGTTATGGGGTAGATGTGTTTTCTTTTGACGAGTATTTTGGCACGTAGTTGATGGTTGGCGTGGTTTAGTTTTGACGTGAGTGGAGTACCCGATTGTTGTTTTGGACCAGTTTTTGATTTCGCCATTGTTCCGGTTTTGTACTACGTCGGGAGTGCTCGAGTGACTTTCCAGTGTTGTGTATTTTGGTGGGTGCTTCGAGCATCTTTTTCGAGTTTTGGAAGTCACCTCTCTTCGGAGGATTTGCGAACTCTGCCGTCAGCGTCTCCATTCTTGTGAACATCTCCAGATGGTGTAGCGCCGCATGCCATCGTCCTCATCCCGTCGACCGACTGCCGTCTACCCCATCACCATTCATGGATACCTCACCGCCACTGTAGATAAGTTGCAGACTTTTTTTGTTCATATGAATAACTCTTATTGTTGTCTACTGAAAGCGACCATTTTGTTCATATTCTTGTAACGTTATTAATTATTTGTGTAGTAGGTCGTCATTATTGGACGACATCGTTATTTAAGGTCGTTGTGCCTAACACACGATATAGTAATTTTGTCTAGTTTTGTCCGTCGCCCGTCTCAACTGGCTGTGAATTGCCCTGCGTCGTATGGTTGGCCAACAATGGACGTTTGTAGATGTGTATCGGGTTACGGGCGTATTCGAGTCGTGTAATTGATATTTATATTCTTTTCTTTAACGTTTATTAAACGTACTTTTATATTTCTCTTGAAACTTTTGTTCTATTTTAGAAAGCCTTAACTTTGTCGTTTTCAGGCAACAACAGATCACGGTGGGTAACTGTATATTGCGTTTTCGTAATTTTCACGTTAAAAATTACGTGGCGCCCATTCAACCCCTTTTGGGGTTGTTCACCAAATTTTACCCTCTCCCTCCTCCACTGTTTAAAAGCTAGCGGCCGCACACCAGACCATCTAGGGTGCGTTATGTATTTTAATCGCCTTGCGCGAAGCACGTTACAAATTTTGGCGCCCAACGTGGGGCCATTAACGTTAGGGGGCCATAAACGTTAGGGGGCCATAAACGTAGGGCCTTAAACATAAAAGGGCCTTGTTAATTTTCATTGTTGCTTTTATTGTTATCTCCATTGTTGCCTTCATTATTGTGCCCATTGTTGTCGTAATTGTTGAGGCCATTGTTGAGTTTATTGTTGCAGTCAGTGTGGGCACAATTGTTAAGACCATATCGTTCAAGGCCATAAACGTTAGAGGGCAATAAACGTTAAAGGGCCTTTTTTATATAAATTTCATTGTCGTGGTCATTGCTAAGGCCATCGATTGTTTATATTTCACTTGGGTTGGAAAAGAAAGGGAAAATTCTTTAATGGTTCTTTTTCAATTATTTAGGTTATTTGTTTACGTTTGGGTTGTTTGTATTTTATTCATTGGGTACCGTTAGTTTGATTTTCCTTGGTCATGATGGAGCCGTCTCGTTTGAGTAGAGATGAACTAGAATATGAGTTGAATGTCCGAAGTCTCTCAAATACTAGTCATTTGAATGTTCATGCTATGCGAAGAGAATTGGCAAAGAGAATAAAAGCTGAAGAAATTGGAGAGTTGGTCAATGTTCCTAGCGTCGCGTTGAATCCGTCCGAAGAAGTCGACATATGTACACAAAACTACTAAGGATTAATTGCAGATTTTAGTGGGACTACCTCTAGCAATGAATTTATACGTTACAGCACAAAAATTCAACACATTCTTTCCCGATTAGCCAGAATTACGAGTAATGATGATGAAATTAAAGCGTTTGTGAGACAGAGTAACAAAAGAGGAGAAACTGAATGACTGGAACAGCAAACCTATACATGGAAGATACCCTGCAAGAATCAAAACAAACAACATAGATATAAAAAGTTCATTTGCACGGCTTAAAACCGCTAAACTATTCACGGAAACAGAAGGGTTCCTACTAAGTATACAGGACCAAGTCGTCCCAATACTTAACTATAGAAAGTACATCATCAAAGACAGCACATTAAAGGATGATAAATGTAGAATGTGCCACAAGAAACCCGAAAATATTGACCATCTGATAAGCGCATGTGAAACATTGACATCTAAACAATACACAAGGCGACATGATAATGTAGGAAAAACAATACACAAAACAATATGTATACAAAACAAGCTCGTTGACACAGACAAACCCTACTATAAATATACACCCTGCTCTGTACTAGAAAACGATGAGGCTAAGGTGTATTGGAACCGTAGTACTTACCCAGCAACAAACCAGACATCATTTACACCAAGAAAAAGGAGAAAACAACCTACCTCATCGATATTGTCATCCCGAACGCTACGAACATAGAGAGAACATACTCGACAAAAATAGAGAAATACTTGGATTTAGCTCAGGAAATTAAAACACTTTGGAACTAGGACCGAGTTGAAATCATCCCCATAATTATAGGGGCAACATGTGAGATACCCCTGAGTCTATTCGAAGGACTTCAAAAACTAAACATTGATTTAAATACTTACCACACTATGCAGAAAAGCGTTGCTCTGGATACATGCAACATCGTACGCAAGGTACTAAACAAATCGACGCCTGACGACTCCATTCCTAACGAAGTGAATGAAATGATATGTAAAATAACAACTGTATACATACTTACCTCTACTTACTTAAATCATTTATTGTATTATACTTGCCTTCAAGGCCGTTTGTACAATTTTACCTGTATAAAACAGTGAAAAATAAAGATGATAATAATAATAGTAATAATAATAATAATGATAATAATAATAATAATAATAATAATAATAATAATAATAATAATAATAATAATAATAATAATAATAATAATAATAATAATAATAATAATAATAATATAATAATAATAATAATAATAATAATAATAATAATAATCGATGCGAGACATGGTGAAAAAATTCAAAAATATCTTCAACTTGCTACGGAAATTCACCAACTCTGGAACCAAAATAAAATAATTATAGTACCAACTATAGTTGGCGCCATGGGTGAAATACCCCATACACTACACGAAAGTATTAAGAAATTAAACCTACCTAAAAATACTTACCTAGAACTCCAAAAAGCTACAGTACTATCCACCTGCAACATAGTTCGAAAGGTCCTTAATATACAGAATGACCAAATAACGGAACCAGAGTAATACCTACCAACCTGAAACGACCATATCTCTAAGAACCGCCAAGGGTGAAAAGGAGGCTTGCCCAGCAACCCAGATGACTTCCACCTGGGAAAGATAGGGATACAGATCAACCCGAAGACAGAGAGGGACCAGATGAACCCAAACAGCCCACAACAGCCTCTCCCCCCCCCCCTCCGAAATGAGATAAAATGTATTGTAAATAAAATATGAAATGTACATATTTACCTAGCAATAGTGACATATTGTATATACTTGCCGTATAGGCCGTATATATTATTAATGTACCAACAAATGTGAAATAAATAAATAAATAATAATAATAATAATAATAATAATAATAATAATAATAATAATAATAATAATAATAATAATAATAATAATAATAATAATAATAATAATAATAATAATAATAATAATAATAATAATAATAATAATAATAATAATAATAATAATAATAATAATAATAATAATAATAATAATAATAATAATAATAATAATAATAATAATAATAATAATAATAATAATAATAATAATAATAATAATAATAATAATAATAATAATAATAATAATAATAATAATAATAATAATAATAATAATAATAATAATAATAATAATAATAATAATAATAATAATAATAATAATAATAATAATAATAATAATAATAATAATAATAATAATAATAATAATAATAATAATAATAATAATAATAATAATAATAATAATAATAATAATAATAATAATAATAATAATAATAATAATAATAATAATAATAATAATAATAATAATAATAATAATAATAATAATAATAATAATAATAATAATAATAATAATAATAATAATAATAATAATAATAATAATAATAATAATAATAATAATAATAATAATAATAATAATAATAATAATAATAATAATAATAATAATAATAATAATAATAATAATAATAATAATAATAATAATAATAATAATAATAATAATAATAATAATAATAATAATAATAATAATAATAATAATAATAATAATAATAATAATAATAATAATAATAATAATAATAATAATAATAATAATAATAATAATAATAATAATAATAATAATAATAATAATAATAATAATAATAATAATAATAATAATAATAATAATAATAATAATAATAATAATAATAATAATAATAATAATAATAGCCTTACCACCCGTTTGGCCATCGGCCTCTTCTAACAACATTTTTATACATACGTAGTAGATAAACTTATTTTAAAATTCTTATTCAAGTTATTGTATTTTCTTATTGTTCTAATCCCTTTATTAAATATGGTTTACTATGTTATATAGATAGATTAGTGCAAGTAAATAACATTAGTTTTGACCATTTTACTGTCACTGTGTTTAGCACTTCACTGCACTGGATTGGATTTGATCATTCTTTATTGTGATTGGAATGATTCTTGGTTGACGAACTTTCCTTCTCGTTTCTTCCATTCTTCTCGGTTTCTAGCCCTTCGCTGCCAGCAAGGTCCCTCGATTTTGGTTAAGTCGTCTCTCCATCTAATTGGTTGACGCCCTCTTCTTTTGTTTTGTACAGAAGTTCAATTTGTTGTTTTTGTGGTCAACCTTTCATTTTGCATTCTTGCAATATGGCCTGCCCATTTCCATTTTAAATCCTCACAGGTAGTTATTGCGTCTGTTATTTTGGTTTTTTCTCTGATATTAGTGCTATTGACTTTATCGGTCAATCGTAGTTTGAGTATGTATCGTTTCATCTTCCTCTGACAGGAGCAAATTTGTATGTAATGTTTTCTTGTGAGCGACCATGTTTGAGCACCGTAGCTAAGTATTGGGAGTATGCATTTGTCTAGTAAGGTTTTATTTAGCTTAATCGGATATGCAGAATTAAGAAGTATATACTTTACGGACCAGAATCTGTTCCAGGATTTGGTAATTCGGGCTAGGAGCTGTTTGAACTGTTTGTTTTTGAAGGAGATGGACTGACTAAGGTATGTGTATTCGTGCACCCTTTCAACCGCTTTGTCTTCTATTGTGACATTCAACCTATGTTGGTTTGATATAGATTTTGTTTTATTAATATTTATTGTTAATCCCGCTTTCTTGCTTTCATTTGTGACTTTTGTTAATAATTCTTGTATCTCCTCATTGTTATTAGAAATAAGTACTGTGTCATCTGCGAAGCGCAGATTTGATAACATCCATTGATATTTATCCCATGCATTTTTGTGTATGTTTCTGAAAATTTCTTTCAGTACTGCGTTAAATAGTTTTGGCGAGAAAGGATCTCCTTGTTTTACTCCTCTTTCCACAGTGAATGGATTGCTTGTTGATTCTAATTTTATTTTTGATTTACTATTTGTGTAAATGTTCTTAAGGATTCGGATGTATTTTGCTTGTACCCCTTGTTTGTCCAATGCTTTCCATATGAAGTGGTGTTCAACGCAATCGAACGCTTTATAGAAATCTATAAATATTAAGTACAGGGGATCTGGTATTCTGTATATTTCTCTATTATTTGGTTTAATGTATGCAGGTGGTTCATTGTACCAAACCCTTTTCTGAATCCCGCTTGCTCTGGTGACTGTTCTGAGTCTAGGTTGTTTGATATTCTGTTTAGAATTATTTTTGCAAATACTTTATACAGTGCATTCAAGAGGTTTATTGGTCGGTAGTTATTCATATCATTTCTGTTGCCTTTATTTTACAGGATTATAATATTTGACATTAGCCACTGTTTAGGAATGTTTTCAGTTATTACTATTTTGTTATATAGTACTGAAGATGCTCTATCAGTAGTTCTCTTACTTGTGCCTCTATTGTTATACCATTTAATCCTGGGCTTTTTCCTCTCTGTAAAGAGCCTATTCCTTTAGAAATTTCCCACTTTAGAATACTTAATGTTGTGTTCAATTCTGTGTTCCCGTTAACTATTGTGTTTTGAACTGTTTGTGATATCATTCTGCTCTTGTACAGATTTTGATAAAATTCTGCAGCTCTCTGAATTATTTGTTGTCTGTCGTGAACCAATTCATTGTTTTTCTTCAAGCTTGGAATCCATTTGGTGTGGGTAGCTAATTTTTTGTTCATCTTTTTAAGTGCACATTTATTGGTTATTTATTCTTCTATGATCTGTGATCTGTATTTATGTAGATCTTCTTTTATAATATCCAAAAAGAGAAAAAATCAGAAAAGTTGAAAACAAAACAGCGATAGAAACAATAGAGTACGCAGAATTAAAAAAAAACCGTTCATTGCTCGTTGCTTCTATATATCAAACTATTTTCGCTGGCTTCTCTGACGTGCTTATATACGCGGCGTTATTCCTCTCGAATGTTCTCCATCTTTCCATCGAATACAAAGGATTTGGGTCACCGGTGTAATTAACACGTCTCAACGCGTATGGGTTATTCCGCTGCCGGGGATTAGGTCATCGCTTGGGAATATTCTACCAGTAGCGGCGCTCGTATACTCTTAAGTCAGGGGCGCACGTTACAATATTAAAACAACATACATATTTTTATATACATCATTAAAATTCAAATTATTTGTATTTACAGATCCATCGCGAGACAAATTTCTTAATGCCGTCCTTTCTTGAAATGTCATCAAAATTTCTGATGAACAAATAAGTTTCTCTAGGCGGTAGTACGTTTATCTTTTGTAAATTTTGAGATCTATTGTAATATGGTCCTAATTTAATTTTCTGCAAGCAATTTTGCAATTTTCACAAAGCCAGGTACTACTGAGTGAGGTACCTTTTAACTATATATATAGTTACAGCTACAGTTGGACATTTACATATAATGTGTTCCGAAGTTTCTTTGTCCTCTTCGCAGAGTTTACAAATAATGTTTTCAGCTATACCAATCTTACATAGATCATATTTCCGAGGACAATGGCCAGTACAGGTACCTGTTATAGTTTTAAGGTCTTTTTTGCTGAGAGTTAGTAGCTTGTTGGCGTTTATCAACAAGAAGGGTAAAAGGAACTTCGACTGATTGAGGCCCAGAATGTCTTTCCAGTTTGAGGCTATGGCTGACTCCTTCTAGTTTTTTGATTTCCTTCTTTATATAGCTTCAAAAAGGTTCAGGCTCCTAAATCAGTAATTGGTTTTCTTTTCACCGAGCTCATCTGCTTTTTTTATTGCTTATAACTCCCTCATGACCCGGTACCCACCATAGTGTGTCTTTGTTGTGTTTGGTCAGCTATAGAAGGGTGCCCTTTAATTCTAGACTGTTTGAGGGCATCTAAAGCCTATAGAGCAGCCTGACTGTCTGACATTATTTGGTAACCTAAATCAAATTACTCCAGTTTCTCCTGTTTCTTTGGAAGAGTGGTTCTCATACTGCCATCGAAGGCCTCTCGATTTTACCCGGTGTGTACTAATCAGCAATGTATTGTAATTTTGTCGCTCATGCGGAGGTGTCTGAGCACTAGCCACGGGCCTGTGTATTTATACTTTAATTTGTTACATAAGCATGTAAGATTATTTAGATTTTGTAGTTTGTAATCCACATGTTCTTACAGAAGAAACTTTGTTGTTATTAATAATGTTATTTACATATGGTGTTAGTTCGGGGAAATTTCCAAATTATTTTGTGATTTACATGCGTTTCACATAAAATTACTAGTTAACATTGAAAGAAAACTATTTAAGAAGTTTGAGATTTATAATAATTAGCTAAAATCTTCTTATATATGGGGAAGTCATTTTGAGTAAAAAATATTAGATGAAGGCATGTCCGAAAACGTTTCATTACAGAGTTACAACCCTTAGTAGGTGGACCTAATAAGATACTTTTTTATTAATTACTCTAGTACTATTTAAACAAAAATTTTGAAACGTAGTATGAGGATACTACTTATTTAGATGCATGTTTATACTTAATTTTGTTTTTGTATCTCAACCAGAGGCGTTTCATATTGGGAAGTCAAACATCGTTATTTTTTGTACATACCTACTTACGTAACTCTTTCGATTTCTGTATGCATATATATGCGATAAATTTAGTAACGGAATTTGTTTGTAATCAGGGCATTGCTTGTTATTCGGCAGATGAATTATTTGATTTACTGTCAACATTTTTTTCTTTCTATCAAATCAATTAATTCTTCACATGGCAATATCTATTTTTAATTTATACATTTATGTTATTATTTTATACTTTTACCCGCCATAATGCATTATAGTTATTTGAGAATTACGAGCATTGTTTACTTCTGTATTAAAATATGATGCGAAAATTAAAATAAAGTCTTGTATTAAAAATCAACATTAGACAAACATACTTCTGACATGAACCTGCATTAATTTTTACCTCTCGCTAAGAGAGGTATTGGATTCATGCTAAAAATCGCATATTCAGATTTTATTGAATAAGCACGATTTAAGGTCCATAGAATTCGATTTTAACATTTTTACAATGATGTCTCTCTGTGTGTGTGTGTGTGTGTGTGTGTGTGTGTGTGTGTGTGTGTGTGTGTGTGTGTGTGTGTGAGGTTGTTGGAGACACGATTTCTCAAATTCTATAAGACTAAAGACCTGTTTGACTACGGATTCCTCAATCTAACAGTAATGGGAAGAGTTGAATAGGTTCTGGTAATAATTGGACAACCGGAAGTGGTAGTTTCTAAAAAAAAAATTTCTAAATATTATTTTTTGAAAATTTGTTACTACAATTATTAAAGATAATTAAATTTTCAATCTGACACATTTAATTTTTTTATTATATCTCGTATAGGTTTGGAGATATAGTATATAATAATATAGAATAATATGTTGTAATAAATCTCGTTGCCAGAAAAACAGTTGCGATATTAAATTTTTTGTAATTGACAAATAAATGCAAAATGTCAGTGTCAGTTCTGAGAGGTATGAGTACATTTAATATATATTATTGTATTATTAATTAAATATTTATTTAAATTGCAGGTATGTCAATATTACATATATCCTTAAGAAATACCGCTAATACCGTCAATGAATTTGAAGTATTTTGAACATATTAGAATAGTAGGATAAAATTTTTCATAGAACGAAAGAAGAGAAACAATTTCAATTATTTGTGTGTACAAGAAATGTTAAATTCGTTATTTATAGGGCGCGAGCAGCCATGTGACTTTGTTGGCCTTGGCAAGCAGATATGAGGATCCGTGTTAGAATGACAGCTAGTAGTTATTTACAAAGATATCACAATTGTCATATGTCATAATTTTTCATTCAAAATTTTCATAATATTCTGTTTATTTGTCATCCATTAGTATGGAATATACTTGTCGAAGAAAATAATCCACATGGATTTGGAAAATCATAATGTTTCGAATGAAAACTTATGATACTTGACACCTATGTATATTACCAGCTGTCATTCTGACACAGGCCCCAATATCTGCTAGCTAAGGCCAACAAAGTCACATAACTGCTCGCGCCCTATGCAAGATAAAATGAAAATGGCGAGAGGTATTGTGCTGGCCACAACAGATTTTTTTTATTGAAATCTATTAATACTGGACTTATTTCAGTAATACTTTTTTAAAATGCAGGATCATTTCAGGAGTATGTTCGTATAATGTTGAATTTTTAAAAATGTTAATTTGTATAGTTCTGGTACAGCAATAATTTATTTGAATTTTCGCTGCAGTATATAATGCTCTTAAGGGCCGTAAGTACCGGTTAAGGATGATTTTGGAGATCCAGACGAAGGACGAAGGCGATATCTCCAATACATCCGATACCGTTAGAAAAGCACTTACTGACCGAAGTGCTTATTAAGTTTTTACACGATCGGCGCACAAAAATAAAAAATAAGACTTGAAAATTATTTAGTTGTCATTTTTAAAGTAAGCTTTGATCGTTGTTCTTTTTACTTACCGCCTTCGCTTCTTGGTCGGTAAGTAGTGATTCACATCATTTAGCCATCAGTAATTTGTAATAAAACCTACTGCCTTGGAAACCCTATCGGTAAACATTAAAAAAAAACCCGATCGTGCAAAAATAAATTCTATATTCTTTAGAATGTTGATTAATTTAATTATTTTAGGCATTGCATGTACATGCTGCTCTTCATAATTTATATTTGACACACTTTGAGTTAAGAAAAGAGGTATTTGTGTAAATGTATTGATTTATAAATAATTATAATACATATATGTATTTAATTTCTAGCTTGAATATATTAAATATCAAATTATACACATGAAAGTAAATTTTACAACGTTCGGAATGTTTCATATCGATTTTACTTTATTTCAAACAGTAAGTAATATATGTATACTTATTATATATTAATAGTTATTTAACTATCAAGTGTGTTAATGAGGGCGATTAATGATCGAGACATTTTAACGCGTGAGCGTAGCGAACGCGTTAATTGTTGAGATCATTAATCGCCAATTAACACACGTGTTAGTTACAATATTTTTTCGTTGACCGTATCTTACTTAAATGGAAAATCTAATTTTATTCGATGACAAATTTTTTTAGGTTAGTAATGGTTGACCAAACGTCAAATTTTACGTCAGAAAATCAATAAGTTTTGTCATCAATTGTTTTCAGTGGGTGCGTTCAGTTTACTTAATGCTAGATAACATAAGCGGTTTTTTATGTTATTTGAGGAATTTTATTCTTTCAAATTCATTTTAAAGGTATGCTACGTGAATATACCTAGCTAGTAAGTGTCAAAAGCATGACTTTTAATTCTGTCTACCTTTTTGCTACAACTTAGCGTTAGCAATACATGCTGTGTTCCATGTGGTGAACGCACCCAATAAATCGTTTATTAATAAAAAAATCATGCATTAATAGGGGTCATTAATGAATGATTTTCTATACATTAAGATAGCCTATTAATAAACGGTCGACGGAAATAGCTATTTATGCCTCAAGGATCGTAACGTCGACGTTAATTATTATGGTATTAGTTGTGAAGATACGGCATGTACCATAAAGATTGGTTACGATTTACGATCCGTATTATATAATTTTTTATCGTTATTTGGTATTGCATTAAAAAAATTAAATCCAAAAAATCAGATATGCTGTTTTTGATTTGTTCTTAAAGAAATACCTCGTCACCATAACTTATAACTCATTATGGGATCCATTATGGTACTCAGTCTCAGTCCTTAATGAATAATCATTAGAGTACTAAAATGAAGGTTTCTGTTGTCATTTTGAAAGGGCAGCATAAAAAATATATATTGCCATTTAAAATACAAAAGTTAGGTTTTATATTTTGCGCATCAGAGATTAAATATTTTATTCCGCTCGTTACACAGTAAAATAAAAGTTGTTTGTCAATGGGAGCCTTTAGCGCACTTTTGTTCTCGCTAGGGGCGCTGATGGGCCACTTACTATCTCATTGTTCATACTCACATATTCTAAAATAATTATTTACGTATTTTTGTAGTATTGCGTACAAAATAGGGTTTTACATCATTTTATACTTTGAAATATTTAGTTACAAAGCCTTATTTACATAAAAGAAAAATTAGTTAATTCTTCTTTCTCTTATTCTATTTTTCATCGTGTAGCGCATACTTTACGCAAAACGCCCAGTCCTGCCATCTATATTTAGCTTTGCGCTAACCTTCTTTGTTGCCCATTTAAAATGAACGTCCTATATGTACAAGAAAAGTCATTATTATTAATTAATTTATTTTTTACAGATGATATCTGCTGTATCTACTTATTTCATAATGTTATTACAATTTAAAGACACGAGTAAATAAAAGAAACATTTATGTTATAATTGTCGTTTCTTCATTTAGAACAGGGATGCCTGCGGGCCGATCCTGGCCGGCCTATTCACTCAATCCCAAGATTCTGAAAATACTCATTAAATTAGATATAAAAATTTATTTCATTGTTTGCATTTAATTTTTATGCATTTTATAAATTAATGTATTGCTTTGTTTATAAAATATTGTAACGTTTATTTATATGGGCAAAGTGTAAAATTCAGAGAAATATTATTAATTAAATTAAATGTTTATTAAACGATAAATAATTAAGATAAATATTATAAGAATAACGAGTACTATGATTAAATAAATATTGAATACTATTTAAGCATAAGAATATTATTAAACATTTAACACTAGGATTATTTATTTTAATAATAACATGACTATTTATTTACATGATATTTATTTCACTATGCGTTCCAATCTCAGACTGCCGGTCGGCTGCAGACTGTAATAGACTGTCTACGCGATATTTATATCACTAATTATTTAGACCATTTATTTATATCACTACTTAGTTCACACCACTACTTAAACTGTCCATCTTCACTAACGGAACCCAATTAATTCCCCAGTCACTGAACTCGTGAACTCTATACTTGTCTCCACTGAACTGCCTGCCTGCGCAGAGGTGCGTCGGTTTTATATCTCTCCATTATTTTAGAACGTTCTAGTACCAATACAACAGAAGGATTAGCCGAGTGACAGTATTTTTTTCGTATTTTATACAGCAATGTACTATTTTAATATACTCAAAATCGTACGGTAATGGGTTATTTTACAACATAGCAACTATTACTGCATAGCAACGGTTTTATGTCATTAAAACACATTTTGACAGAAAGAATTGTTTATTTTACTTATTATTATTATTATTATTATTATTATTATTATTATTATATATATATATATATATATATATATATATATATATGTTATAAATACAATTATTTAAATTTGGAAAGGTTACAGGTTCTTCCTACTTCAATTTGTTGTTGCTGAAAAATTTCATGATTCATCACAATATCTAAATGAATTTCTTGGAATGTTTCTGGAGCT
This sequence comes from Harpalus rufipes, assembly GCA_951394225.1. NCBI lineage: Eukaryota > Metazoa > Arthropoda > Insecta > Coleoptera > Carabidae > Harpalus > Harpalus rufipes. The sequence continues at coordinate 42,315,266 of OX596276.1, read as the reverse complement.
TTGCCGAATATAATTTTTCTTATTTTATTACCAATGCTTTCTTCGACATAACTCTCAGCCACGCTGAGCGCCATCCTCCATGCCTTTTGAGAGCCTGAATATCAGCCCCGACGTCAGCAAAGAATGTCGTAGAAGTCTCTCTCAAACAATGGCCAGTGTAACTGGAAGCATCTGGAAGTTTTAGATATTCTGCAATTCTTTGTGGAATTTTTGCGAAAGTGTGAATGCCAACTAGTTGTACTGTGCATTTGACGTGATGGTAAAACAAGAAACATCTATTGTGCTTCACTGATTTGGGTCTTAGTCGCAAATACTAGTGATAAATTTCATACCTATTGCAGTCTGATCCAATGGTAAATACACGTTTTTTGTTTTTGTATCGTTTAATGTTATAACCAACGGTGTCTTCTATATCTTTTACTGTTAAATTAGATTATTCTGCACGCCGAAATGCACCATTTAGCCCAAAAATTAGTATTTTTTTATAGTACTTTTCAGAGTATGTAGACCATAAGCTGGATGCCTTAAGAACTTTTGCACTCGTACTAATATCAAATAGCTTACCTTCTTATAAAAATAATACAGCATCAAATTTTCATCAAGTCCTTTAATTTTCTTGGTGTTTCTCCATTTACGAAACATATCGTACACTTTTTCGTATCTTTCCTTGGACTTTACAGGAAGTAGACTTGAAGAAGCTTCCCGGGCAGCATTGAAAACATCTTCTGTATCGTTTTCTATGTTCTTTTCAGCAGCTAGAGCCATCATTTTGCAATTCGAACTTCAAAAAATTAATTAGTTTGGAGGTTGTACAAAAAAAAAACAATAACTGTCAAGTTACTTTGTTACTGAGAATCTGACTAAACTTTGGTTCATGAAAGATGACTATTCATGGTCACTTGTTCGAAGAATACACAGCACTTTATACAGTAGTAACTTAGCAACATTTCATGTTAGAAAGAGAAAGATTATTTGACGTATGTCTATACAGTTTATGTTGTGTGACAGATATACGTAAATGGTGACATTACTTTCCAACACATTGCAAATAATAATGACGTATGTCGTAGAGTTACAGATATCTAATTATCTACAGCACTGCCTTCTGGCCTAATAGTTACCCAGTGACGTTGACATTTAAATCAAATTATTATACCATGGTTTTTGTCAAGTCTATGTTTTTGGGTTTTGCAAATACATAGGTGAAGAGCATAAATCTTTGAGAAAGGCGTTATTTAAAAAGAAACATAATTTTCATGTAAATTACACTTATTTTTTCCAGATAAAATGTATCCATAAATATTTCATGTTGTACGTCTATGTATACGGAATGCATTGAAGTTATGTGCTAGTAATATTATACCATACGGTTAATAAATAACCTTGAATTGTCATCTTTCGTGAACCAAACTATACTATGTTTTTTTAGATTTTTAATTCAGAATATTATGTCGCAAAAATGCAAATTTTAATACTAATATAAAATACGAAAAAACAGTATACACACCGCGATTTTACTATACTCGTATAGCATTTAAGTACTCGCGATCGGTCGTACTTAAATCTTGCCATACTCGTTTGGTAAACTTTCACTTTTCTTCACTTACTATTCCAAAATCAGCCTCCGATTGGCTGGTAAAAAGAGTAAAAAATGGAAAATAGTTTTTATTACGTGTAAAACATCTGCTTTACGTTTTCATGTAGTCGCCATACCCAATTTAAGGCAAATGTACTGCTTCACCAGCCTTTGCAATTTATCGTTAAATAATGGTGCTACCAGGGTCCCCAGTTACAATGTTGACTCTATCCATCAGCGCTTCATTGGTTTCGAAACATTAAGTAGCCAGCCAGACCTTCATCTTTGTGAAGAGACGGTAGTCACTTGGTGCTAAGTCCGGGTTGTAAAGAGGATGGTCGAAAATTATTAAATTCAAATAAACACTTTCGAGCAAAAAATTATGATTGTTCTAAACCGCAAGAAAATGCAGTAAAATCCGCTTATAATGGACTTCAGGGGACCAAGGTAAATAGTCCATTATAGTCGAGTGTTCATTTCATCAGAATAATTACTAATTAAACAAATTTCATTGTCATGTTTTTATTAAAAAAAGGTAACTAGGTACAACATGAAACTATGTACCTACTCGTCTATTGGTATATATAAGCATTAAAATAAAAGCGAAGAACTTATTGTAATACATACAATGTATTTACCATTACATATTTTGAAAAAAGTCGGTTAGTTTTATTTGTATCCACGGTTTGGTTATATAATCTTTATCTAGAATTCGTTTGACTTTATTTAGTATTGAAATAGTGTCAGTGTTATTTTCTTTTTGCTGAAAATTACACTGTAATTTTTTTAATAGAACTCATTGCTTCTTTAGTTGGTATCGTAGTTTCCTGTTCTTTTAATCCTTCGTCATCTTCCTTGTTTTATTCTTCATGGAGTTCTTCCAGTGATTGCTGAACTATATTATTGTCCAATAAGTGTTCCGTGGCTGCTACGTTTTCATCAATTCTTATATATTCGTTAAAATTGTTGCTTGTGATTGTACTAGTTTTTTCCTGAAGTTCCATAATTTGCATCAACATTTATTTTCTATAAACTTATTACAGGGACCAAATGACACCTTGCTCCATAGGTTGCAAAACTGACTTAGCATTAGTTGGAAAGAAATGTAGCTTAATGTTATGAAGTTCAACGTTTGGATGAGCAGGGATGGGATCCCAAGACAACGCCATGATAACGTAGCAAAAAATACCCCGTACGTTTCACCTTCCTTTCTCTATCAACTTCCACGGTTGTTAAGGGAACAAACTGTTATTTGTCGCTACGCTATCATAGCGTATTCTTGGGATCCCTACCCAGGACAATTATAAACGAACAACAATATTTAATGCATTGTAAATGCACATTTTTTTACTTTTTTAAAAAAATTTCACGACCAAATCTTCGCACTGACATGCACTTGTCAACGCCCTGACAAACTGTAATGGCGACGTCTGTTCGCACTTCTCAACTTCCTTTCGATTGCGTCGTAATTTTCGGGGGAAGTACTGAATCGCTCCGCTTATAATGGACAAAATAACGAATTTGGGTTCATTATAGGCGAAATTTTGTTATAATCTAGTTCATTTTAACCGAGGATTTTTCATTTGTTTGTACTGGGACTTTAAAAAAGGGTACATTATAACAGAGTTTCTATTACAGACGAGTTTATTATAGGTGGATTCCACTGTATTGTAGACAGATTTCATGGTATCAGAGGATCAACAATAACGTAAGAAAGCGTGGAAGACTTTACTCGAGTTCAACTGGACTATTTTCGATCACCTTCCTTACAGCCCAGACTTGGTGCCAAGTGACTCCCATATTTTCATGAATATGAAGGTCTGACTGAGTGACTAACTACTCAATGCTTCGAAATTAACGAGAAGGTGATGAATGGAGTCAACCAATGGCTGGGTACTCGGGCAGTTCCATTCGTTGGCGAGGGATTGTGACAATGTGGAAAGATAAAGCAGGATGTGTGCATATGTTTTGAACTTTTTTGATTTTTATCAGCTAATCGGAGGTTGATTTAGGGAAAGCCCTCGTCTTGGTACTTATACTGTTTCCTATAAAAACTATGGAAAGTATGATTATGATAATATATATTCATTGCAATCAATCCGGCCCGCCGCAATTTCCCTAATGAATATTTGACCCGAATTATATTTGAGTTTGACACAACTGATTTAGAATAATTGCAATTTATTTTTAAGTATACTTAACTATTTTATTGATTTGGTAAGCAAGCGTGAAGTAAAAAATACTGTTGTTACAGTTTTCTACGTTCGTTAATAGTTCACTTTTTAAAATTATTAATATCCTTATTGAGAGTGTATTTTTATACAATAAAACCAACAAACCAATGGGTGAAAAAATGGAACGCAATATCATTTTTTCACGCTATTCTTTTGTTGTAGACAAAGAAACAATTGCTTGCAACTTTCCTTTATTCATGTATTACATAAATAACTATTATCTGTTTAAGTTAAATAATGCAAACATATATTATTAATATGTTGCTTATGTAACCGTAAGTTGATATTCAGATATTTCATTTAATTAACAATAATAATAACACTATCAATAAAAATCCTAAAGCCCGCGTATTCTTAGCTTCTTAATGTTAAAATTATTAATATGATTTCGTGATATTTATATCAAACTGTTGAAAAAGTTTTGTAATTTGAAAAATATTACTCTTACATGTTTACGGTCAGATTTGAACCCCAACCATATAACGAACATAGTCCATCCAGCTTGTTAACTTAATAAAAATATGCATGACAAGTTCTTATAAATAAAAATGCAAGAGGTACCAAATAATATTTAAATAAAATACATTGCCCATGGTATTTCCTTTTTCTTTTGATCTGTGCTCTGTAGCAACTTGATTAAAAACAAACATTGAAACGAAAAAGGAAAAATAAATATTCTGATAAACCTTATATGATAAGTAGCATAAATAATAAATTCATATTTTTTTTACATGTAATTATATTTGCTGACACTTAATAAAATATTTATATGGAAAGTAAATTAAAAACACTTTGCCTTATGACATGAAATATTTCATTATTATTATATTTTTATTATACTTGCGAGATACTATATTCTTTACTAAATAGTATGTTCTTCAGAAAAAAATGTCAGCATAAAGATTTGTATGATATAGTAAAATATGTTCTTGCAATAAACAAATTTTTGGGAATTGCCGCATACAAAATAGAGGAAAACAATGGTAGAAATAAATTAGTTTTGCAAACAAGAGATGTAATTTTACAAATTATTCTAATAATAATTTTATATTCTTTAATTTGTTACATAAAATATAAAGACTTTATTTTCGCGTATCAAACACATTTGTATGTAGGTTTACCTGAATTTTTATTAATTTGTACTACTTTATTTTACTTTTTATCTATTTACATTTTTGGGTTAACACGCTGTAAACAATTATCAGGTATATTGCAGGATTTACATTTATTTACTAAGAATTTAAGAGCAATAAATGTTGAAATTAACTATGTGACTAGTTTTACATTTGTTGTAATATTATTTTCAATAAGATTTTTTATTACAACGTTTCAAATGATAGCTGATATATTTTTTCTTGAATCTGTTACTTATTCAATTTGTATTCAATATTATTTCGAAAATATTGAAAGTATTTCTGGATGTCAACTTCTAGTATTATTAGACATAGTTAGAAGAATTTTTATAAAACTACATACAACCTTAAGAAAACTTAAAGATAAACCTCAAAGTGTGCAGAAAATTAAGGTTTTGTTGAAAATCTACGGAGTAGCATGTGATACTGCAAAAAACATAAACTCAGTGATGAATATTTTATGTTTATGTTACAGTATTTTTGTGTTATTTGCTCTAGGATATTGTGTTTTGATAGCAAATACTATTTATACGAGAGGACATTTTGGTTTAGTATCTATTCCATCTTTAATTTTTTGGGTAAGCTACCAAATTGGTGGTGTTACTATAATGATTTGGATATATTCACGAACAAAGCAAGAGGTAATGAAAATGAGTATAGTTAATAACAATTAATTATATTACTCCTTTCAGGCATTGAAAATACATGACACATTGAATAACATTTATATATCTTGTCCTCAATTACGAAATCAAGTAAGTTGTCAATCCGATTAGGTACCTATGCATAGGTATAGATTATAATAAAAAAGTGAGCCGTCGCGGAGCGCCTGGCAGATGTGAAACATCGAAATTTATTTGTATTCAAGTATTTATTGCTCGAAACGACAATCAGCTTTTTAAATTTGCTCCGATACACCGATATAGACATAAGTAAAGCGGTGAGCGTATGGTATAGAGGAAACGTCACTTATATACCCATACACCCAAATAAAGTGGCAAGCGTGTAGCGCCGAATCGAGGCGGAGAGAGCCGACGAGTTATGAGGCTGGCCGAATGGCACGACTGTCGTGTTATAGGAGTCGTTCTTACCCCCGTATAGGTGCGCCATTAGATGTTTCACATCAAAAATGCAATTATTAATATTCTAATATTAATAATTATGAATTAAAAATTCACTATGTTCAAAATGAGGGCTATTTCGATGGCGTGACCTATACTTCTGACGCATGCGCACAATAGTTGTAAACACTTGGTTGTGAAGAACGTTGGTCTGTCTTCATTCGAGTTATTATACAGAGTGACACTGAAAAACGGGCCATTCAAATTACTTTTGTTATTTATAATTATTTTAAATTTTCTTTACATATTTGTAAACTATTCTTAGGGACTCACAAATCACGGTATTTGGTGTGACATTAACTTTAATATTTCAAAGAGCAAATGATTAATAATTAACAATTAACCTGCTAAGCCATGATATCAGGCAGTCTATGAAAACAGTTGAGATAATATTGCGTAATATTTAAATTAATTGTTTAAATATTTGATAAGTTTTTGGGAGGCAGTAGGATCGTTTTTTATTCCAATACATATTTATTAATGGTACAATTAGTTATATTTTGGACGTTTCGACCGCTATGCGAGTCATCATCAGCTGTTTACTTGTACATTATGTATATATATATTTTTTTAAATAAATATTGACTAAGTTACATTTGGAACATTTTAAGTTTTAACCGCATAGCGGTCGAAACGTCCAAAATATAACTAATTGTACCATTAATAAATATGTATTGGAATAAAAAACGATCCTACTGCCTCCCAAAAACTTATCAAATAAAACTTATAAGGATCTAACCTCGAAACCAAGTTAATTGTTTAAATAGTAAGTTTTTTTTAAGATTCTATATTTTGTTCCAAAAATGATCAATTTGTTATCATAGCCGATATGGCTTACCAAGTTAATATACATAATTCGTAATTTTACGTGGATCCCAAATATATAAAAATATACTGGTGTCCCATTTGAAATAAGAAAGTTAATGTAACTTCCGGTTAAACCAGAAGCGTTACCATAATGCCAAATACCATAATTTGTGCCCCTAAACCTAGTTCACAAATACTTGAAGAAAATAAAATAATTATAAATAAGAAAGTAATTTTGAGTGGCCCGTTTTTCAGGGTCACCCGTATCTATAGTATTTTATAAACATCACCTGCTGTGTGTAAATACATAGTTAAAAACAGGAAAGCACTATACGAACAAAGAAAGAATCTTTTTACCTTCCGTCACCTTTAGGTAAGGAAGGTATTGTCTTTGGTCAAAAAATTTAATGATGAGTTTTTAGTGTATAAGCATGTTTTAGGGTCCCTATAATACGATTTTACCATTTTTACGATGATGTATGTATGTATGTGTGTCTGTGTGTGTGTGTGTGTGACAAAAGTTCCGGATCTCATAACTTCAATACCACGATTCCAAAAATTATAATTTTTTCGTATTCCTCAAGTTTACATCCAGAAGAACAAGTGATTAGATTTTGGTTATAATTGGTGAACCGGAAGAACCCTCATTTGAAGATTTAACAGTTAAATTTGATTTATTGGCATTTAACGTTATTATAACTTAAAGAATATATTATTCTCTATACGATTTGATTACATTTTATACTTCATATTCAATAGATACAGAGTTAAAGAATTTTAAAGAAATTAAATTTTATAATTCAGCCAGCTATGCTAAACATGGAAACTATTAATATATTCATATAATTCAAATTGACAGATGTCAGTATCAATAAAAAGTAAATTAATGTGGCAGAGATGAGGATGTTGAAGTAGATGTTGGGGAAAACACGGAAAGATACGGTAAGAAAATAACTCTAGTATTACAAGTTTCTAGAAAGATACAAGAAATATGATTACATTGGTTTGAACATGTCATGAGGAGAAATGAAGAATTATATTGGAACAAGAATGAGTAGTTTAGTAACAGGATGTTGAAGAAACAGAGGAAGACCAAAGATAAGATGAAAGGACTGTATTGCGGAAGACTTGAGAGAAAAGGAACTGAATGATAACGACACGCAAAAATAGCGACCCCTAACGAATGGGAAAAGTTAAAGAAGAAAATGATGTCAGTGTCAAGTGCAATTTGAATAGTTTTTTTATGAAATAATTTTACTGGAAATTTAGAATCTTTTGCAAGAAAAATTATGTATGGAATTTATACATTATACACAGAGTTGACGGAAGGTATTGTGCTGGCCATAACAGATTTTTTCTTGGTTATGTTTATACTTGTTTGGATGCGGTTGTGATGCGACAGGCATTTTCACTATGTCCGTTTCACTCATTCCAGGCTTCTCTTTCTAAGTCGTGAGCGTGACGTCAGCAAATACATTTTTTTCCTTTTTTTTGCTGCTATATGGAGTATTTTTTTACTAACAAACCAGTAGCAGACAATTTCTAATTTTTTATACGTTAGTAAAAATTTGAAAATAGAAAGTCTCTACACAAAATTATTATTACAATTTTAGTGCAAATGTTGTGACATAAGCGTTAGTTAAGCAAAGAAAAGAGAACCAAATACTTTTTGCACTACGGGAGCTACATTTTTATATCAAATTATTTGACGATCTACTCTAATCTCAAAAACTTGACGGGATCCATTCACAAGGCAATATTTAAGCAATCAGAATCAGACTAAGAATATGATTTCTACAAGTCCCAAACTCATAATAATTCGGCCGGTTTACATTTTCAACAAATGGTTAGAAATTTCTAATTTTCGACTGCTTTAAATAGACAGACCTTAAAAAAAAAACTGTGAGCCAAATGACTGGTGATAATAGTTCAACTGTAATTTAAGGGTCATCGCCTAGCCCAGATTTAGCTTCTACTGAAACCCTTTACTTTTGGTACACTGAAAAGCAACTTCGTAAAAATCTAGTGCGTACAGTAAAATCTACCTTGCAAGACATATCGGACTATACTCACAGGAAAATATACAGGGCTTAGGGGATACAGTGTCTATAAGAAAATTCTAATTGATAGATGTCAGTGTCAATGAAAAGAAAATGAATGTGGCAGAGAGATGAGAATGTTGAGATGGATGTTGGGAAGACACGGAAAGATAGGATAAGGAATGAAAGAATAAGGTAAATAACGCGAGTGCTAGAAATGTCTAGAAAGATACAAGATAGACGATTACATTGGTTTGAACATGTCATGAGCAAAGATGAAGAATATGTTGGAAGAGGAATGAATAGCTTAGTAATAGAAGGTAAAAGAAACAGAGGAAAACCAAAAATAAAATGGAAGGCCGTATTGCGGAAGACTTGAGAGAAAAGGAACTGAATGAGGTCGACACGCAAAATAGTAATGAGTGGATGAAGAAATTCAAGAATGGCGACCACTAACGAGTGGAAAAAGCTAAAGAAGAAGATGTCAGTGTCAAGTGAAATTTACAAAGTTTGTTTATGAAATAGTTTTATTTGAAATATATAATCTTTTGCAAGAAAATTTATATATGGAATTTGTACATAATACACTGAATTGACGGAAGGAAATGTGCTGGTCACATTAGATTTTTTAAAAAATATTTTGGGGGTCTTCTAGTTCGAACTGAAATTGCGTGTCCAGAAAGTTTATCGCAAGAAAAGTAACTACGGAAAATTGAATACGAACAAATTTGGCCGCATTTCAAGCCCTTCATTCAGCAATGCTCTTACATTACCTACGTCTTCGGTTTACTCAAAATAGAAGCAAAAGTTATCTCGAAAATAAATGGATATCTCTAAAATGCCTGTATAAAAAAAAATGTTGCAAGGCTCATGAAAATCTTATATGAAATTTTTGGAGAAAGCATGAATTTCTTGTACAGCGCAAGTTGCATGTTGTATTGTATTGCACATATTGTACGTTAGGTGTAAAATGTTTGGATACTCTCGGAAAAAGTTTACTTACATATAAGCTAACCTAACGCACAGAACACAAGCCCATAAAATTCGGGCTAGGTATATATATATATATATATATATATATATATATATATATATATATATATATATATATATATATAATAACATGTATTTCACAGTATAACCCGAATTACCCGAACATATTAAACGAAAGAAGCGTTTCGCGCCGTGTGAATGGCTGGCTTGCTATGGTTCGGCTCGGCTTGTTGTCGGGTGGCATTGTTGGTTTGACAAGTCCCGCGCCGTGGTAACCCGACTGAACATTTCTGTCTTAAATTTTAATTAATGTAAAATTACTGACTTACCTTAATTTAATTTGCAGTTGTACCTACCTAAACTCGTTTGTTAAGCTCGGTGCAAGTACTCCGTTTGCATTTGCCATATCGGCCCTGTTTGAAAAATACTTGTATAGCTGCCGCGCGTAAAGCTGAAACTAGCCTTGTGTGCCCAGAACCTAAAATTCATAGTTGGACGTCGAAAAGTAATAGTAATTATTATATGCTATTATTATAACGAGGGGATTCATTCATAAAGTATGCGCAGCTCGAGTCTCATCTTTACTCGAATCAGCTGTAACACGAGGGGTGTGTTACAGAAGTTTATGCTGGTGGTGGTCTTGCACTTCTTTTACCAACGATGACCACGACTTGATTAACCGAAGGACGAACACACATACACTTACACTTAACTTTGATGACCGATGATGATGACTTACATTATGAACACAGACATTATTAATATTACTAACTTCTTTTATTTACACATATTTACACTAACACTAATCAATTATTAACTATTAAACTTATTATTATTGATTACTAAATTAAAATGCAGACTACATGTCTCGTCGACATGAGCGTCTAAGATCGACTACCTAAAAACAAGGCGTTAACTTCGTGAGAGGATATCTCTGACGGGTTGAAGAGGGTATCATCTGGCATCCATATCAAAATATCAGCCCTGCATGTAGGCTTGCAATAACTTCTAAACTTAATTGTCAACAAATAACTGTCCAATGTCTCTGACAGCATGACTAAACAGTCAGTTAATAAAAGATGATAACTATTTCTAGACAGAATTTTGACTAACAAAGATAACAAGTTGAAATATTATTCTTGAAACTATAATTTAGAAAAGATTATAAAAACTTATTTATTTGTTATTGCTCGCCTTGTCACACAGCTATACTATTATTTATTACCTTTTGTCCATAATTTTAAAAATGGTAGCTTTGATCTGAAAATGATACGCTTAAGGTAGTTAGAACATGAAGTGAAATCCATAAAATCTTAATAACCTTTGGCATACAGTTAGATAAAGTATAACTCGATGTGAATCCAAAATATTAACTTGCACATTTCCGATCGGAGTTATTGAACTCCAAAGTTGAAAGATTTAACATGGCGATTATAGGGAAGTTCAAGAAATCATCGACATAATTGCCTGTAGAATCGCGGAAACCCATAAACTTTTGACTAAAAGCTACGTGAATATTAAGGTTTGAGGAAAAAAACTAGTTAAAATAAACATGCATGCCCATCTAGTTTCAAAGATATAACAAAATTAATTGGGAAGCCATCAGATATTTTCAATCTCTGAAATTTTCACGCACATTGTTGGTAACACTGCGGCGATGATTTCTAACTTTTGGTATTTTTATTTATTTTGTTAACCTCACGACCAGTAGTTGTTGCAATACCTAGAAGAATTGTAGCGACATCAAGCTATCATGCAACGACATCAAGCTATCATAACTAGCATAGCCCATTGTTACAATAGGGGATAAACTTGAAATTTTAAAATCATTAAAAGTTTGTTTTATAAGTACAGTAATATTTGCTGTTTTGTATAATAAAAACTAAAATTGATTTTAAATATTATTTTTATGAGAAATTAATATTTGAAAGTTAAATTTTTAAACCAAATCCGAGCACTGCACGGAGACTCCCGAGTGTGCACGACAATCATGTGACATCCTATTGTATCCCGTGTGACAGCTTATCGTACACGTATTTGGCGACAATTTGAGCTTTAAAGTAACTTTTTTTACATAATACTTTATTATTTGTCTATATATAATGGCAGAGACGGGTTTTGTGAAGGCACAACTTGATAATTTGCCATATATAAATGCATTTATACTAATGGAATTCATGAAAAACAAAGATCATTATAGTGCGTAAGAAATTCGTGGAGTTAAAGCACTTTTGTAAGTATGAATTGTATATTCAGTCGTGGATAAATAAAATAAATTTACTATTGTATTACATTAGGTATGTAGTTAATAAAAAAATAACTTATTTCTACTCAATTTGTACAATGTTTTATTTCATGAAATCTTAATTATGTTACTCTGTACATTAATCAACCCGCAAACAATAATAACAATTCAATTGAGATATTTAATAAGCTTATTATTTACGCAAGCATTTGGTTTCAGTATTTTAAATTCGCGAACTCTTCTAATTACCCTCTCTACGTAGATTTGCAGTGCTGCAATTCTTTTTGTTTCAAGAACTTCTATTTTTGTACTTTTAGTGCCTACTTTTACTAATGGGGGTCGTATTAAAATACAATTTAAAGGCCGTAATAATGTATCTATCCGTTTGAATCCGCGATCGGCCATAACTGAACAATTTCTTGGTAGGGTTTAAATAATATTTTTGAACAATCGCGACATCCGTTGTACGGCCCCCAAATCCATTTGAAATAAAATTAACAAATCCATCCGGAGTTACATATATTAAATACATATTTTAAGGTATTTGATTTTTTATGTTCTGACCAGGCGCCCGCTTGTTTAATGGGATCACTCGGCTTATCGATTTCGATTTCAAAACAATCGATTATACTTTGTACATCGTTATAATTTGCTCGAAACGCCAGTGGCAACATTTGTTTAATTTTTCTTTTTTCAGGCCAAAAAATATAATTCTTTATACAACAGCTGCAGGCACTGTTTTTCTAAAAAAAATTGCTGCTTGACCGGCAGATATTCCAAATTCATCTCCTAAATAATTAAAGGGTAAATTAGTCCGAATTTTTTTCAACGTTATATACAAATCACGCAACTCACATTTTATATTATATATATAAAGCAACTATTTTTTTCCTGGAGTTCTAAATGAAGTACTGGTACATCGTGGAACTAAACAATATTTATAATTACTTGTACTTGGGCGTGGATTATCCATAATAAACAAAAAAACTAACGCAACAACACGTACTTACAAGCGCGTGTACGATATCAACAGATGTCATGACGTCACGGAGCATGGCGGCTCACACTACGCTTGTTTGTGCGGTTTATTTGAAACTTCTATTTAAAACAACAATATTTACTCTATTAAGAGTAACAAATTTATTTTATAATATTCTTCTGTGTCTATAAATAGTGTAAAGATCACCTTAAAACAAGATTTGAAAATTATGCATGTCCCCCATTGTTTTCCGAGGTTTCTTGGAAACAAAAGAAAATAAATATTTGTTCTTGTTATATCATTCGAACTGTCAACAACAAAACCTTTCTCGTTCCAAATAAATTTATTAATTCTATATATTATACACTTTAATTTACCCATTCTATTTTTTACAATTTGTAGTGGCAAATAATACTGCTACAGAATAAACATAATATGCAAATAGCCATGTGATTTGAAGGAGGCAAGCAACTCTTGAGTTTGTCTACACAAAGTAGTACTTACACTTTAAATAAATATTAGAAGTATATTTAAATGTGTTTTGCATTACAATAAAATAAGTAGCCACGAAAATACATAATAATTTCCGCAACAACAACCAATATGACAGTGGTCCGCTAATGGCGGACGAAACGCGAGCCACATCATGGCCATACCCTGTGTATATAGGTACCCTAGAGCCAACTACCATAAAGCAAATGAAGAACATTAATTATTTTCTTACACTATGAAGTTAATATATGGGGGTGACAAATTATCAAAGTTATATATAGAAACATTTATTTTGTTTTCAGGTAAAGCATGCGAAATTACAATTGATGCATTTCAAAATAAAATTTACATGTTATGAATTGTATCCCATCGATTTTACATTATTTTACACCGTAAGTAATATTCTATAACATTAATAATAAATCATATTATTCTATTAATTTTAGATAATATCAGCCGTTTCTACATATTTTGTAATACTTTTACAGTTAGATTATGACATATGAACTTGTAATGCATTTGTTTAAATAATAAATGAATATGAGATACTTTGAATTTATTACAGATATTAAATCAACTGTATATTGAATACATAGAAAAATATTTGAGTAGAATTGATGTTTTCAGAGCGAAACAATGCTTTATATAATATTTTTTTACAACATAGTAAATTATAAGTTTGCATTACAGTTTGATTCACGAAAGATGACTAAGGTTATGTATAAGCAGTATGGTGTAATATTATTACTATTAATACCTAAATCTTCTATTTAATCGATGCATTGCAAATATTGCATATAAGTATACCTATATTAAATTGCCTGTTTCCAAAGAGATTTTTTTTTAAAACGTTGAACTTCAAAGTGATTGGTTAAAAAGTCACGCATGAGCTCGGGAAACGTATTTCTGTGTGTGTTCAGCAGAAGATGCCGCGGTTTCGAAAGCGGCACGAGTTTGTATTACTGCAACTTTGCTACATTCATTTGCGAACATGCGTTTATTTTGTCACTCGCACTCGGTCTCGAATCTCGTATTTTTCTAGATATTTGGACATTTTTAGCTTGTAAATATTCTAAATGTAATTCTAACCTAACGCACAAAACTCATGCCAAAAATTTTGGGCCGTTATAGTTTTTTTTTTGTAAAATACAAAAACAACTTATACTAATAATGGCATCGGCCCGCATTTGTGAGGTGAGTTTTGTTAGGTTATGTTAAAGTACGTTTAGAAAAGTTGTAAGTTAAAAATATCCAAATTTTGAGAAAATCAGCAAATGAAATCTAATAACGAATTAGCGATGTGCATTATCGACATACCGTGCGAGATTTCAGGTCGAGCGACGTGGAATTAACACATGTTTCGAAGCGAGTGCTGCAATACGTATAAACTTGTGCCGATATCGAAATCGCGCGGTCTTCCCCTGAACACGCAAACGGAAATACGCGTCCGGAATCCATAACATAAATATGTTCACCCGGCGGAGATAGAGCGAACTGTGCAAATGTGCATGCACAACTTTCACTGCACCTGCACTGTATTTACCGAACGTCTCTTAAGTACATAATAAACATAATGAACGAATGGATATTGTGAAAATTAATTCAAAATATGTACACTGTTTTGAATTACCGAACGCAACTATACATCGTTCCAGATTAGGATACAGTGGGCAGAGCTGGGCAGTAATTACTTTTGGTAATTAATTACTAATTAAATTATTTTCTCCCAAATTGTAATTTGTAATTAATTACTTTGTAAAAAAAGTAATTGTACTCAATTACTTTTGAAAATTTGGGTTTTAAATATTAATTACTATTTTGAACCAACAAGTAAGGGAATCCCCGGGATTCGGGCAAAGCCTAGTTTACCTACGTTGTGGGTGTAACAATAGGTTACAAATGCAACTTGTCATGCACGTTGGGACGTACGACGTACTTTGGATTTTTATAATTTATTATTTTTTCTGAATCCTAATAGTAATAATATACTTTTCAAGGAATTTGCAATGTCTACATATAAGGTTTCATATAAATCAGTATAAAGTATTTTTAATAAGCATATATATATATATATATATATATATATATATATATATATATATATATATATATATACATTTATCAGGGTGAGTCTGGGAAGATGTCCGCACTTTCAAAATTTTCGAAATTATTGGCTTGTTTGGGGATCAAAATATTGAACAGACGACTATTTGCCGAACTATACGGTAATGTGAAGGTGTAGTATGTATTAATTTACCAAAAAGTGGGCGACCCGAATTTTTGCCCCAAAACAAATCAGCAGACCCATTCAAAGTACCTATTCAATACAAAATTAGAACGTCATCGCGCAAATTAACTCGACGTTGATCAGAAATGATTTAAAATTTCATAATAGAAATAATGTAACCAAAGAGATAGCGGTCTAGCTTGAACGAATCTCCAGATGCTGCAGAGTATTAAAGAACCAACATTTTATAAAAAAGGGAGAGAGTATAATCCCCCAAATGTTTCTCAGACACGACTGATTGAAGACTTTTGGGCACTTGTTAGCAGAAAATAATGGCTGGAAATACCAGACCGAACAGTTAAAGACAAGAATATTTCTGACGATCCGGGAAGTTAATGGTCCCCTATCAGTACTGTAAAATTAGATTTTTTATCCCCTTTGTTTATAGGAACAACCCCTTTATGAGCTTAAGCCAATGTTTCAATAAAAAATTCTCTCTATTTGATGAAGAGGTCTAACTTTTTTTCAAAACTTTTGCTAAATACGTTATTTGTCATACCTACTTTGTATTAGCTTCTAGAAATGAACATAAATGTAACGATATAGAATTATTTAAACTAAAATGTAGTTTTTGAAAAAAATAAAAATAAAAAATCATAAAACTGCCATTTATTGATTTCTGTTTTCATTATTAATATCTATTTTTCTACATTTTCATCATTTAGCACTTAATTTTAACATTTAAGCAATTAATGCAGGGTAAATAAGTCTTAGTGAATTTGTATATGGAATAAACAGTGTAGAATTGAGAATTGTACATGATAACTATGTATATGACTGTTACTTTTCGTCATACCATCGTCACCTCGTCACTAGTACTTTGTGTGTTAGAGAGGTACGTTAACATTTACGAATATGTCAAAAAATATAAATCATGTATCCTATAATCATTCTCCTTGTAATATAGAATGTTATGTGTACCTGCTATATTGTTATATAAACAGAAATAAATGAATATATCATTACGGCATTTTACCCATTGCTGAGTCTCGTGGCCGTGTGCCTGAGTGTCTGGTCGCGAATCTGGGGACTCGGGTTCGATTCCGACCGACGTCAAGAATTACTTCGAATTTTAGTGGCACAAAATTGACCCCTGTGGTGCACTCTCCACGCCAGCAATGAGTATCCGTAAGATGACGCCTGATAAACTCTTGCACGGTACAAATATTTCATTATTATCGATATCTATGTACAAAACAGATATAAACAGAGCTGGGTAAATTACTTGCAAAAATTAATTAAGTACAATTACAATTACTTAGACCAAATTGTAATTAAATTACTGCTAGAGAAAAAGTATTTAAATTACTAAATGCTTTTGAATTTAATTGAAATTTTAATTACTTTACTTAAAAAAAACATTAATCTTGCATTAATAAAAAATTAAAAAAAATAATACTACACTGTTTAAAAATAAAAATTATAAGAATAGTGAAACAAATTTATAAAAAAAATACCGACACAGGTAACGTAGTCGCTGCACAAGTGAAAAGTTCCGTTTTCGAATCTCAGGTATGGAATGGTTGCAGAAATAAATATATCATCACGGAATATTATAGTTTACGTTTCTTGTCGTGTTCTTTACGCCATTATCTTTCGAAGTAATAACCGACAAATTATTATGTCTCTTTCTATATTATATATATTCTATATATACATATATATTCTATATAACACTTTTGTGCTAATTAAAATTCGAAATAATTTTGGCGTCGATCGGGATTAAACCTGGGACCCACGATTTGCTACCGTACACTCAAGCACAGCCACGAGAAAATGTCTTTTATTATTTCATCGAGATCAAGAGTAAGTCGTATAATGAATTAAACTGATGCACATATTCCCTTCCAATTAAACAAAAATATAAATGCAAGAATTTCACTTTGGTGTTACTTGCTGCACTTCCAAATTACGAGTACATACGAGTAGAGGTTATTATAGGAACGCTGTTTCCCATGTTTATTATCTGTAACCTATTGTTATACTTCGAAAAATTATGTTCTTGGGGATTCCCTCACTTATAGATTCTAAATTTTAATTAGTGCATATTTGAAAAATCAATTATTTTTTCAATTCTTTTTATAATTTTTAAAAGTATTTGAGTACAATTACTTTTTACTTTTTTTACAAATTAAATGCAAATTACTTTTTGGGAAAAGTAATTTAATTAGTAAATTAATTACCAATGTAATTAATTATTGCCTAGTTCTGTATCGAACGTTTATTTATTTGGGTGAAGTGTAAAAATCAAAGAATTATTATTTATTAAAACAAAAGTTTATTAAACGATAAATAATTAAGATAAAGAGAATAAAAATAATTAATACCATGATTAAACAATTATAAACACTAATTTAAGACCAAGAATATTATTAAATACTTAAACATTAAGATTATTTATTTAAACAATATTTATTTCACTACATTTATTTATATAACTACATTTATTTATGTTCATCACTCGTAGACCATTTATTTATATCACTTTTCATTAGTCGATGCTCGTATAGCAGAATGTGTCGGCTGGATTCCCTGGCGTCTTTGTATAACGCGGCGTACTTTTTTTTAATGCATTCGACGCGACAATAACACCGAATACAAAGTATCAGATAACCCTAAGTAATTAAACAAGTCTAGATGAGTGTGTTTATCCCGATGAAGATTACGCCATCGCTTGAGAACGTTCTACCAGCGACGGCGGTCACATTCGGGCGCGTCGGGTGGACGGACGCGCGCTACTGTATATAAAATATAGTTTTTTTTTACGAACAAGTGATATTGAAGTCATCTTTCGAGAATCAGATTAAAAAATAACAGCTATAGTCAAAGTACTTCAAGAAAAGCATATATATATATATATATATATATATATATATATATATATATATATATATATATATATATATATATATATATATATATATATATATTTGTATATATTTCTACTTATGTCCGAGTTTAATTAAATTTATTAAATTATAATAATTGATACTATGACATTATGCAAATGTAAAGCATAATAAAATTGTAAACATTAAGCTGAACATAAATATAATAAGAAGTGTTTATTATAATTTTTATCATTAGTAGTTTCTAATTTGGTGTAAGTGTACTCCACATTAATATAAAATTTTAGTTGTTGAGTTGATTCGATCCAACTTTACTGGTAACAGAATTCATCAATGTATAAATAGATACTGACAGGCGCAATACCTGAAATTAATACAATAATATAGAACTAAAATATATTAATGATTATTTTACAGTGTTATAATATGCAATTCAAATTAATGATAAATCAAAATTTAAAGTAATACATAACCTACTAATATCTAAATATTAGTTTTTACATTTTATATTTAACAATATGGGGGTGACCTAAAAAGTAACAGAAAGTTCAACATTGTGCGTGATATATTGTATATCGTATAACGAGTTACCTTTGGCTATGTAACAAATTTTGATTTTTACATACATGCACAGTATTTTTTTTAAAGATGTCCAATCAAGGTAAGCCAAGAATTGTGTGAATTTAGATTTTAGCTCCGCCCATTCTATCAAATTCAGTTGTGTCGTTTACTTAGATTTTATGAGGGTACATACAATACTACTATTGTTTTATTATTATAAAAATATATGTTACAGTAAAAGCATTAAAAATTCAAAACTAAGTCAACTGGTAAGTTTATTAGCAAATGTAATACCAAATATGTGAAAAATAAGATACTGACACAGTGTCATTGTCAGTGACACAGACTGAATTATTAACAACGAGCATCGTTTTAAAATGAAATGCCCTAACTTAGTCGAAACAATATGATTTTGGTGGCAATCGGATAACCTGAAATGGCAGTTTACTTGAAGCTGAAGATAGTTTTTCTTCAAAAAATACCTTTAAATATATTTTTTTCATTTTCTACAACCTTGCTTTAATACTTTTTCTATATATTTTATGGATAAATTTATAAAGTAATATAAAAATTATATCTTGGAGCTTATGCTTTATTAAACACATCTCCGTGGTTACATAGTTCAGCTCAAATGTATGTAACTGACAGATAAATGTCACTGTCAAAAAATAATCATTTCGAATTAATAATAGTAACATTTTAAAAGGAAAATTGTAAATAGAACAATAGTTTTAATTAAAATACATAATTTCTAGCATTAGTAAATATGCAGATATATATTTAAATAAAGAAACAAATAAATATATTATCACGGCATATTATCCATTGCTGGGTGTGCTAATCTGATTTATACACACATTTCGGTAATGATAATGACATATTTGTATTGTGCGGGCGTTTATTACAAGGGTTAATTTTATGCCATTTAAAATTCGAATTATTTGGCGTTGATCGGGGTCGAATCGAATTCCCCAGATTCGCGACCAGATATCAGACACGCGGCAACGAGACCCCATAGGTAAATGGCGGGAGGTATTGTGTTGGTCACATCAGATTTTTATTATCCAATTTAGTGCATCTTCCGTTAATTGCTGAAGTTCGGCGAAACCTTGCTGGAATGAACGTAGATGTTTTATTATTTCAAACTTAATATTTGAACGTACGTCTATACTTTTTTTACAAAGCGCGACGTATTCGAGCGCGGTTAATCTTCAAGACTCATTTGGTTGGGCCGGGTCTAAATTTAATAAGAGAGTCTTCAAAAGTTCAAAATTTTGTAAAAGAAATTACTTCCAGTGAAACCGAATCCCTGTCACCAAGAATTGTCCTAGGTAGACTTCTTTTACTTCTAGAATGTACTCGAGGTAGGTTTTCTTCCTTTATATATTGTTGCCATTTTTATTGTTAATGTATTATTGCGTAAACATTTGTAACCATTATGTAAAACTTGTAACAGTTGCAAAATTTATAAATATACATTTTTTCTATTTAAATTATATTTTGTTTGAGTCAAGTTCGTATTAAAGTTATTTTTCTATTAATTTTGTCACCGCTCGGTCAGAATTGGAAATAAAGGTAAAGTCTTACCATTGCCACCATGGTAGGTAATTTTTTTGATAATAACTAGTACATTATTACATTTGGTGATCGCATTGATATCAGCGCTTTGAGTATACTACATTTGGTGGAAGCAGTGGGATAGTATAAAATTGATTTTACTACATAGCCAACATTCGAGAGAGATAGCTATATGCAAATTTCCGCAGTGGGACAGTGATAGATTTCGTACCACGTGACTAGCGTCTACGCTGTGTAAGGAAACATAGGAAAAGTTGAATAAATGAATAAAACTAATGGTTTTTAATAAATAATTTTACGAGTTATCCGGTCAATTGGCTATTTTCTTCCATACTTCTTTCCATTTGGTTCTGTCTGTATTCTTTTTTTAGCCGTATTTCAGTCTTTGTTACGGGATTCTATAGCTTCTTTTACTTCTTGCCTCCATGTTTTACTTGGTCTGCCTCTTTTTCGTATTAGTCTTGCATTATATATCTTTTTAGTTGTTCTATTCTCGGGATATCTACTGACGTGTCCAAACCATCTTAGCCTTGGTATTTAGCTGAGTTCTAAATATTTCGTTTCGTACATTTTGTCCATTCTGGTTTTTCCTTGTATTTTCCTTATAAATCTCATTTTCATGCTTCTTAGTTTACTTTTGTCTTTCTCTGTTGTAGTCCAGGACTCGCAACTCTAGGTTAATATAGGTGTGAAGACTTTTTTAAAGACTTCTGTTTGTTGCTATTGTTGGGATATCTTTATTACTTGAAAATATTGATCATATTGTACAGTCGTTACTCTCTCGTTTATGTCATCTTTAACGTTTCCTGTATCGTTTATGATCTCTCCTAAATACTTAAATCTCTTACAATAAAATTTTTGAAAGATGTCCGATCAAGGTTGTCTACGAATTGTATGAATTCAGATTTTTGCTCCGCCCATCATGACAAATTCAGTAGTGTCGTATGCTTAGTTTTTATAAGGGTACGTAAGATACTACTGTTATTTTATTACTATAAAAATATATATTACAGGAAAAACATTCAAAAATAAGTCAACTAGTAAGTTTATAAGCAAATGTAAAACCAAATATGATAAAAATAAGATACTGACACAATGTCAGTGTCAGTGACTCTGACAGAATATAACGTTATACGTACGGCTATGAATCCAGGTAATGTATCTGAATTAATAAATAAACTTACGTTACAGCGAAAGTATTATCAACAACGAGCATCGTTTATAAATGGAATGTCCTAACTTAGTCGAAACAATATGAATTTTTGAAAGACAAGCGTGTTATATCCATCCTTATCACACAGTCTTACAGCCTTTGCAAAGATAAATGTATGCCTATTTGTTAATTCGTTCGTGATACAGGTGCCCTAGATCGGACATCTTTCAAAAATTTTACTGTAACCTGTTCTATATTCTTCTCTTCTATGCATATCTTTATTTCTTTGTTAGAGTTTACTATCATGGCTTTGGTTTTTCCAGCGTTTATTTTAATATTTTTCTTTTGTAATGCCTTGTTTAATTTTTCCATATTACGCATAAGATCATTTACAGAGGCGCCTAACACTATCATATCATCTGCGTAGCATAGTTCCGTAACTTGTATTTTTTTGATCTTATAGTATCCAATAAATATATGGCTTACATTCTCTTTTATATACTTTTATTGCGTCATCTAATATTATCGAAAATAGAAGGGGGCTTCCAGTGATTTCCAGACATCTTTTCTCTTTACTCTGTTAAATGCTTTTTCCATGTAGACGAAACACATCTAGATCTCTCTGTTTCCTAGTTTTGCTTTTTCACTTACTTGTCTTAAGGTAAATATTTGATCTTGTGTGCCTATGCCCGGCCTGAATCCGCTCTGTCTTGTAGTATATTTAAATTGTATTCTTGCTTTTATTTTCTGGGATTCTGGAATACAGTTCACCTACGGCATTTATTAGTAAGGTAATACCTCTGTACTTAGTGCATACTTTAGAATCGCCTATTTATATAATGGTGTAATTATTCCTGTTTGCTAGTCGTCTGGGGTTAGCTGTTCTTTCATTACTGTGTTTAAAATATCTGATAGCCTTCTAATCCTTTCTCCCGTAGATACTTAATAATTTCATTTGAGATGTTGTCATGTCCTGTAGCTTTCCCATTTTTTAGTTTAATTATTGCTGTTTCCATTTCTTCCAAAGAGATATAACCATTCTGCTTTTTTGTCTCTTCTTGAGCGCTTTGTTCTACCGTTTGTGTTCTTTTATTTCTTATACTGTCTGTTCTGTTCAGTAGTTCTTTGAAATGATCTCTCCATTGTTCCATGATCTTGTCTTATTCATTTAATAAGTTACCATTTTTATCTTTAATGTTAGGCAAGGATATGCCTTTTTACTTTTCATGTTTTTTTATCATTCCGTAGAACAGTTTTTGGTTTAATTCGTAAGTTTCTCTCATTTTATGACAGAACTGAACTCAACTTTCTTGTTTGGCTTGTTCCATCCTTGGTTCTTAGTTTTTTATATTCTTCGTAATTCATATTTATATTAATTTGATATTTTTATTCATTTCAGTTTTTTCGCTTTTATCGCTTTTTTAATTTCTTGTGTCCACCATGGTGTTTTCTTCTGCTGCGATCAACAATATTTTTTTAAAGGTTTTTCATTTGTCTGTTAATCCTTCTACTGCTTCCATGTTTTTGATTTTTTGTCTACGATTTCTTGATATTTCAATCTCGTTTCTTCTTCTGTTAATTTGTAGCTTTTAATTTTAAACTTTGTGACAGTTTTCCGCTTTACCTGTTCGTCGGGCTTTGTTTCTATTAATACGCATTATGACCATGTAGTTGTCGCTTTCAATTTCCGGACCTCTGTTTATTCTAACATCTTGAGATAAAGTAATCTATCACTGATTTTTCATTTTCAGATGGTTCTACTCGCGTGAATTTGTGCATATCTTTGTGTCTGAAAAGGGAATTGGCTATAAAAAGGTTGTTTTCTTTGCATAATTCTATAATCCTTCCACTTCCTTGCCTAGGTACTTTTCAATATTCTTGTTTATATTCCCTACTCTTCTGTTTAAATCTCCTAAAATTATAATCTCCAAGTTTGTATCACTTATTTCCAATTGTAATTCCTCATAAAATCTGTCTTTTGTTTCCTCATCGTCATTTTCGTTAGGACCATAAACAATTAAAAAGGTATATTTTAGGGGTTGTCCTAGTTTTATCTCGATTTTGAGTATTCTTTCGTTAACATACTTTTCTCTTGGAACTTTCTTTCTGTATTTTTCCTCTAATATTAAATCCACTCCTCCTTCCGCTCTTTTAGTTATTTTCACGCCTGACCAGTACACCCAGAATTTCTCATTATATTGTTTTAATCCTTTTTCTTTTTTCTTGGTTTCAGGAATTCCTACAATTTCCACTTTTATATCATTTATTTCCTTGATTAATTCTTATTCTTTTCCATTTAAAGACCTTATATTCTATGTACTATTTTTAAACATTTTTCTCAATTCTTTTTTCATAGTCATTGTCAGTTCCATGTGTTTCCTGTTTTGTTTGTTTTGTTTTAGTAGTTTTTTGACGGTTTTTGAACTTTAACTACACCGTTTTCCTGACTATCCCATTCAAATACTTTGTCTGTTATATATGTGTTTTATTATAAAAACTAGACTAGGATTGGAATGACTTTATTTGTAATCTATGACAAATTCTACATATCAACTATTATATACAATGCCAACTTAACTTAATATATATTTATCATAACATCTCCCTTTCATAAAAACGAAAGAGTAATGTATTATATGACATTACATTAGCTTGAGCACCAGTATCAAGTTGACATATTAATTTAGAACCATTAATATTCAATATGATGTCCCATGTTAATGAATTAATTGCTAAATTATTACTATTTATGCACAAAGCATCAACACAAAATTGATAGCTGTCAAAACTGTCACTGCCAATACTGCTTTCACTTTTATTGTCGTAACAGTCTTGATTATTTATCTGTTTGACATATTTATTTTTATTTGATTGACAACATTTAGCAAAATGTCCTATCTTACCACAATGATGACATTTACTATTCTTAGCCGGACATTTGTATCGATGTATTTGACCACAACGACGGCAGTCTGACTGGCGGGAGCTTGCTTCTTGATTTTTGTAGAAATCTTTTGACTTGTGACTGGTACCTTGAAACTGGAACTGACGTCTGACAGGTCGCTCGTACGTATTCCTTGCTTGTGTCTTGTGGATAGCTCCCACAAACGACGTTTCTGGCTCAATTCCTTTTCTTGCAGCTACAGTTGACTTTATTATGTCTAATGCTTTGTCTAATTTTATATCTCCTTCACTTAATAGTTTTTCTTTAACGTAGACATGCTTAATTTTTTTAGTGCTACTACATATTCTTCAATTGATTCGCCTGATGTTTGCTTTCTTGAAAAGAAATTATGTCTCTCAATGGCTATATTTTTCTTTGGTGTGAAAGCATCATTGAAGTATTGGACTAAATCATCAAATTTAACAGTGTCCAAATCAAAGGTAGACGCATAGAACAATGGCATGACCTGGTCACCCATATAATGTAGTAACATTGCTACTTTTCTTGACTCGTCTTCTTTGTCCATCGATGTTGCTCGTAACAAAATTTTGAATCGTGTATACCAATTTTTCCATTGATCAGCCAAATTCGATGAATTTATATTAAATGGTGGCAATGACTGCATTGCGGGACAATTTTTCGAACGATTCAATGTCGACTAAGAAATAACACTTTTACTCTCTGTCTCAGGCATTGTTGCTTTAAAAAAGACACACACCTGACACCATGTTATATATGTGTTTTATTATGAAAACTGGACTAGGATTGGAATGACTTTATTTGTAATCTATGACAAATTCTACATATCAACTATTATATACAATGCCATCTTAACTTAATATATATTTATCATAACATCGTCCTCTATTGTAATCGTTTTATATCCAATTTTGACATTTTTACCTTGGGTTGTATGTTCTTTGGTTATTGTTACTATGTATTTTTGGATGGTAATTTCTTCAGGGGTGTAATCGCGTTTTATAAATATCTTTTCTTTGTTTAATTTGTATTTATTTTGTAAGATAGCCTTTTTTTGTTCTCTCGTCCATTTTTCATTTTTGCTGTTATTAAAGGCTTGTTGTATGTGTGCATCTATTCCTAATGTGTTATTAAATTTTTTTTTCATAACTTCTTTATTTACCTCTATATCTTTTAGTTCCCCTTTAGCTTCTATATGTAATTTCCTTGTATCTTTTTTTTGTTTTTCTATTTTCTCTTCCAACTTACATATTCTTTCGTTTAGTTCTTTATTTCCGAAATAAGTTCATTAAGTAATCTTCTGAATTCTCCATATTAATTGATCTTCGTTTTTAAATACCCTTAGCTAAGATCTAAGTGTCTTCTTACTTGTATTAAATACGTTTAAGTCCTCTTCTGTGCTCATATTCATCATTCAAAAGATTTAACTCCGGACTTGTATTTTGTTTGCTTCTTTAGCACTATAATTACTTCGTGTAAACCTGCACTACACCTCTCTATATTTTTTACACTATATAGTCTCTATTTCTGTTATTATAACTTACTTCACATAGATTTTTACCTCTCGCTAAGAGAGGTTTGGATTCATGCTAGAAATCGCACATCCAGATTTTTGTGAATAAGCACGTTTTAATGTACCTAGAATCCGATTATAACATTTTTAGCTGGAGATACAATTCCTCAAATTTTATAAGACTAAAGACCTCAATTTAACAGTAATGGGAAGCGCTGAATAGGTTCTGGTAAAAATTGGTCAGTCGGAAATGATAGTTTCTAAAAATTTTTTTTGTAAATATTATTTTTTGAAAATTTATGTTACCACAAATAATAAAGATAATTAAATTCTCAATCTGACACATTTTCTTTTTTATTATATCTCCTACAGGTTTAGAGATATAGTATATAATAATATAGAATAATCTGTTGTAATAAATCTCGTTGCCCAAACAACTCCATGGAAACGAGTTAAGATATTTAAATGTTTGTAATTGAAAGATAAATGCAAAATGTTAGTGTCAAAAAGCAGTTTCACCAATATTACTGGAACATATGCTTTCATATAATCTATCCAGGCTATGTTTAGGTTTTTATTATATTTCTTGCAATCTTCAAGCACTGTTTTGGCATAGAGTAAGTGGTCTTTGTAGCCTTGCGGACCTTTGGCGCATCTTTTTTGTTCCGCCGATATTATTTTCTGTTATATAACATATTTGCTTATTCTGTTAGCCAATATACCGGTAAAGTTTTTATACATTATATTAAGACAGGTTATAGGTCTATAGTTCCTGGAGTTTTTACCATCTCCGGCTTTATGTAATAAATATGTTTTTTTTTGTTAGCCATTCTGGAATAAGTGTAAGATCATCTATATATTCGTTAAATTGTTTTGCTATATATTTATGAGATATATTTAATTCTTTGAGCCAATAGTTCGGGATCATACCAATTCCATTAGATTTAAAATTTTGTGTCCGTTTAGCTTTTTCTGTATTATTATTTAAGTACGAAATGTAAGACGCATACATAATGAGGAAATAGAACTGGAACAAGAACTATTATATGGAGGGTTAAATCAAAATAAGAGAGCAGCTACAGGAGTTGGAATAATGATTAAATAAAAACTGCAAGATAAAATTGGTACTTACGAATTCTTAACCGAAAGTCGTTAAATTAAGAATAAAAAATCTAATGTGGCCAGCACATTACCTTCCGTCAAGTCTGTGTATTATGTACAAATTCCATACATAAATTTTCTTGCATAAGATTCTATATTTCCAGTAAAATTATTTCATAAACAAACTATGCAAATTGCATTTGACACTGACATTCTTCTTCTTTAGCTTTTCCCATTCGTTAGGGGTCGCTATTCTTAATTTTCTTATTCATCCACTCTTTCTATTTTTCTTGCCATCCTCATTCAGGTCCTTTTCTCTCAAATCTTCCGCAATACAATTCTTTCATCTTATCTTTGGTCTTCCTATGTTTCTTCAGCTTCTACTACTAAGTTGTTCATTCTTCTTCCAATATATTATTCATCTCTCCTCATGACATATCAAAATCAATGTAATCGTCTCTCTTGTATCCTTCTAAAAACTTTTATCACTTGAGCCATTTTACTTATCTTTTCATTCCGTATCCTATATTTCCGTGTTTTTCTCAACATCCATTTCAATATCCTCTGCCACACTAATTTTCTTTTCTTCGGCACTGACATCTGTCAATTAGATTTTTTTACTGTTGTAGCTGTTTCCATGATTATAGCATAGTTTTTGATTTATGAAAATTATTTTTTTTATAATTTTTTAACTCTTGTGCATTGATTATGAAGTATAAAATGCAATCAAATCGTACAGATAATAGTATAATCTTTAATATTTATAGTAACAGTAACATTAGATGTCAAAAAATGATATTCAACAGCGTTTTTGAAGAAAAATTGTTAATATCTTCAAATAAGGGTACTTTCTGTTGACCGATTATAACCAAAATTTAATCAGCTCTTCATATGTATGTAAAGGAATACGAAAGAATTATTATTTTTAGAACTGTAATGCTGGATTTATCGTCTGTGAAAAAATAGTCACACACACACACACATACAAACGTTATTGTAAAAATGATAAAATCGTATCTTAGGGACCTTAAAACGTGTTTATTCACTAAAAACTCTTCATCGAATTTTTTGACCAAAGACAATGCACGGATTTTATTATACAATAATAGGAATATATGCTCCCAAAAAGAATAATCGAAAATCCTCGGAACAACTTCATACTGAACTCCAACACATTAGACGAAATATACAAGCAAGGCCACATAATCGTAGTTGGTAATTTTAATGTTCGAATTGGCAATACATCTATAGACAATGTGATAGGAAACAATGGAGAGGCACCCATTAATAATAACGGAAGAAATCTAATTGAATTTGCAACCAGAGAGTATAGAGGTTTAGATATAATCGGACTATTTCCTTTTAATAACAAAAGTCAACCTACCTATAAAATACCATAACGCAAAAAAACTAGAAAATGAAACAAAAAAGTCAGTGGAAACCTTTCTAGTACATCTATTGGGAGATCCCAGCATACGGCAACTTTATCAAAAAAGACTAAATATTAAGGTCAAGAATTCAGATCAAAAGCAAAATATCAATGGGAAGAACTGATGAAGATTATCAAGGAAGCAGATACTGACGCTTTAGACAAGCGAAAGAAAAGAAATAAAACACGCAGTAGACGCCTCCACTATTGAGATGACTGTATAAAAGAAATTGTTAAAGAGAAAAAAAATATGCATATTTAAAATACATAAGTAACAAAAGTAACGAAAACCTTACAGGTTACAAAGCTAAGAGTGCGATAGTAAAAAAGGAAATTAGAAACAAAGTTGGAAAAAAGTAATAAGTGATATAGACTAAGATGCCAATGGACGCCAAACCAAGGCTTACAAAATACTTAAATAAATTACAATGAGAAAGATAGACTTCAATTAAACCCAAACTCTGCAACACACTGATTAGATTACTATGAAGATCTATGGAAGGATTAAGAAAATGGGAACATTATTCAGGACTCAGAGTGGCTAAGACGTTGGGTGGACACTATAAAGGACGAAATGAACCTGAAGAATGTCAAACCTGAGGATGCCCTGGACAGAATAAAAACGAGGAAAGCAATAAAAATAGCGGAACCTGCCCCCCAACGGGATTAACGCTTTGAATATGATGATTTAATTTATACATTGACCAAATCATAAGTGAATGACAAGATAAATTAAAAACCATTATATAATAAACAATGTAAGAGTATATTATTTGCGAACAATTAAGTATTCTTCGCTGATTCAGAAGATAATGCACTCTCAATGAAATATAATTGGAAAATAGCAATCAAGAAAATTAAAGTAATGTGATTTAAAGGAGAAGGGGCCCAAGAACAAAAATAATCGTAGAAATGAAAACAATAGAACAGATAAATAATTTTAACTATTTAGGTTGTAACGTTGGATATAGCGAAGGAAGAGATGTCGACATAAAAATTAATAAATATCTAAAATTAACAGTCACAATCAAAACAACAGTAATCAGAAAAGTAAATGTAGAAATTGTTCTTAAATTTTATAAAATAATAGCTGTACCCACAAACTCACTCTACTTTATGGTTCTGAGACATGGGCCTTAACATATCAGCAAAGAAAACGAATTGAAGCAGAGAAAATGAAGCTTCTCAGGTCATTAGCTGGAGATACATTGTTAGATCGGTAAACAAACGATTCAATTACAAAAAATATAATACAGACATTAGACATATATAGAAAAAAATGGAAAAAAAACCACGTCGAAAGACTGGATCATAACAGAATATCATACCAGCTATTACACTAAAATCCAAAAGAAAAAATCTGATGTGGCCAGCACAATACCTTCCGTCAATCCTGTGTATTATGTACAAATTCCATACATAAATTTTCTTGCAAAAGATTCTAAATTTTTGGTATTATGTGATTCCCTTTCTCGGCAACTGAATTCCATACTCCTGATAACAAACAAACCACATGAAATAAGAAAATTATGAAATTTTGATTGAAAAATTAAAACACTTGTCAGTTATGGACATAATTAATTGCTGTCATGTTGACACGGGTCAAAGTCTTGTTACTGCACGCGCCCCATACATAAATTTTCTTGCAAAAGATCCTATATTTCATTATTTCATTAACAAACTATGCAAATTGCACTTGACACTGACATCTTCTTCTTCTTCTTTAGTTTTTCCCATTCGTTAGGGGGTCGCTATTTTTTATTTTCTTCCACTCATTTTTGTTTTGCGTGTCGTCCTCATTCAGTTCCTTTTCTCTCAAGTCTTCTACAATACAGTCTTTTCATCTTATATTTAGTCTTCCTATGTTTCTTCCACCTTCTATTAATATATTCATCTCTCCTCATGACATGTTCAAACCAATGTAATCGTCTTTCTTATTTCCTGTGGTGCACTCTCCACGCCAGCAATGAGTGCCCGTGAGGTGACGCCTGGTAAGCGCCCACACGGTAAAAATATGCCATCATTACCGATATCTGTGTACGAAGCAGATTGGCACACCCAGCAATGGGTAATATGCCGTGATGAAATATTTATTTTATTTTAATTTGAGACATACTACTGAAACACTAGAGTTACTTCCCTTATTCTTTCATTGATTTACATTTTATTGATACTGACATCTGTCAATTTGAATTACCTGAATATATTAGCAGTTTCCATGGTTAAGTTAGCATAGCTGGCTGAATTATGAAATTTATACAAAATTTATTATCGTTATTCTTCTTTAACTCTATATCTGTTGAATATCAAATATAAAATGCAATCAAATCGTATAGACAATAATATATTCTTTAAGTTATAATAACAGTTAACTGATTTTTTCAAGAAAAACTGTTAAAATCTTCAAATGAGTGTACTTCCGGTTGACCAATTATAACCAAAATCTAATCAAGTCTGCATATGGTTGTAAGGAAGACGAATACGCAAGAATTGTAATTTTTGGAATTCTAGTATTGGAGATATCGTGCCCGAAAAAGCGTCCACACACACACACACACACATACATACACACACACACGCACACGCGAACACACACACACACATACAGACATCATCGTAAAAATAGTAAAATCGTATTGTAAAGACCCTAAAACGTGCTTATTCAATGAAAACTCACCACCGAATTTTTTGACCAAAGACAATACCTTCCTTACCTAGAGGTGACGGAAGGTAAAAAGAAGAACCGGTGCTTTAAGATACGGAACAGCTAACTAGTCTAATAGGCCTATTCTGTAAAATATTCGCTTAACGAATCGTTATCATAACGAAATCGTTATTATGAAAATCCTAATATCTACTTAACGATAATCGTTATCTTTCTATCCGTATTATGTAACACATTTTAAAAATAATAACCTTGGGATCAAGTTAAGAACTTTATTTTCTAAAATCAAATTTAATTTTATATGAAATATCTAAAATAATTCAATATCACTCACAAAACTTCTAGGTTAGATTAGTTATGGTGGGAGTCAGATATCAACCTGTCAGCTGTCAGACTCTTTTTTCTTCTTGTTGTGGGCTATGCTAGAGCTACTACTACCATCTGTAGACATATTGGGAAGCTTGCGTTAGGCGCTAGGAATAAAAACTTATTAAATTATTTTAATATTACCTTGCAAAAAAACTATAATATGACGGGTTTTTGAGATCACTATTCAACATAATAGCAATTTTATTTTGGCACGAATAAAAATACTGAATTATTGACAAACCGTTTAGGTAACGAATGATTTTTCCAGTCGATATCGTTATCTTTTCTTCGTTATGTAGAATTAAATTATTGTTTACAGAATACCACTTTAACGATAATCGTTATAATAAAGATTTAACAATGCATAATGTCATAACGATCGTTTATAGAATAAGCCTATTAAACGTTTTTCGTTATTATTATAACGATATAACGTTTTAACGATTCGTTATGTCATAACGATGCTTACAGAATAGACCTATAAACCGTATAGGTTATAACGATGATCATTTGTGTATATAAATTCATATATTTAATTTGTTCTCCTTGTGGATAACAAATTTATAGGTACAAAATATATTATAATTATGTAAATACAATTTTTATTTTACATACCCCAGTGAAGCTAGCTAAATTTACGTCAAATATCTTCCCAGCTTTCATGACTTTAGGTGTCTGCGATTGCATGATAATCATTTCAGTAGCGTATCGGAATTTTCTTCGATAAGGTCCTTCCCAACCTGAATCGTACATTGAATTGGCTATTTCTGCACACTAAAAAGAAGTTTGTACATTGAACATAACATTTTGGACACGAGATTTATAACGTCTATACTCTGAATAAAAATTAAACATATTACTTTTACTTTCGTTCCTAATAAAAATTTATCACAGAAAAATGAAGCAATTTCATGAGTATGAGAAATAAAGCGCTTGGAAAAGAATTTTGTTACGTGCTCATCCGGTTATACATATATACATTTATGTAGTTGGACATCAGACGAAGTGTAAAAGATAAGCCAACAGGTAACAGATAAGAAAACAAAAGTACACAATAGTGATCTCTTTGTTTCAAGCTATACGATCGATAGTTCTATGCTACATACATACGTAATGGGAACTTTAACCTATCATTTATTTCTAAATTGCTCTCCTGCAAAGTCTAAATTTGAGATAGGAAATAAAGGTCATAAATCATATGTTCCAATTTTTGTTACGCTTGCTGTACATTCCAGTATAATACGTCATATTATTCTCGTATTGTTGTAAATAAGATGAAGGAAAACGTTTGCGTGTACAAGTATACTATAATGAATGTGAGAGAGAGAAAAAAATAATTATTACCGCTTCAGTTAAAAGTGTTCCTCCAACGCAATACACTGCCATTTGAAAGAACCAGCACAATACAATTGATATAGCCCGAATGGAGGTAGAAATATCTTCCATGCTAAAAATGATTTTTTTAAAATTGATTTATTATCAAAATATGGTAAAAACAAAATCGTCAATATTCAGTGGAGTTATTGTTTAACATGTAAATGGATAAAATACTATTTAATAAAATGTAAATAAATGTATAGTAATATGGTATAATAAATGCGTGATTTTATTTGTTTTTTATTCTTATAGGTAATATAAAAATTGATAATTTTATATTTCTTTCAACTTTCAACACGTGACGCCTGGTAAACGCCCGCGCGGTACAAATATGTCATCATCATTACCGAAATCTGTGTACAAAGCAGATTGGCACACCCAGCACTGGGTAATATGCCATGATGATATATTTATTTATTTTAATTTGAGACATACTACTGAACTAAAATGTTATTTTTACGTCATTTAATTGACAAGGAGAGGCCGTGACTTTAGGATCAAAATGATATGAATAATTTGACGTAGGTGATAAAATATGATTTTAGGGTTTTTCTTGAAAATATCTTAGGATCGAAAGACTAAATATTCTCTTAATTTTTGTTTTTCGGATAATTCCAATATTTCAGAAATATTCGAAAATACTGCCTTTCTTTGCATATTGTACTTAAACTGAGGTGACTTTATGTCTCACAAATATTCTTTTTGTCGATAAAAGTCAATCAAGAGAAAGAGAAATACTTTTTCATCTGATAATGCTATGCGTTTCACGTGTTTCACGGACTTCGCCATTTTAAAATGTCACTACGATGCTATTGCTATATAAAAAGTAAAAATATTTCTAGTTATACAGCAGCAACAGCGACAATCGACAACACTCATTTGCGATCACAGTAAAGTGTTTCACAATAATATTACTGCTAGGTGAAGCTGCCGCGTTAAATGTGATAATTCCGCTCTCGAAGCTTTTTGTACTTGCAGAGATATCGATAAATACGAGACACATATTTTATCGTACAGGGTGTTTGCCAGACGTCACCGTACCATAGTTCGAATAATCGCTGGTAATGTAATGTATGTAAAATAAAAAGAATTTTTAAGATTTTGCTCTTACCCAGACATTGAAGTGATGTATACGCCCATGCATATTGAAGCAGTATTACCAACAAATTGGAAAAATGTCTGCACTGAATATAAATCAGACAGCTTTTGAATAAAACTGAAAAATAACAAATTGCTATAAATTATTTAATTCTTTTATGCCCATTTCTCACTGTCACTTAAAATTCTAAAAAATGCAATGCAAAATGTAATATTGCCTGTGAAGTAAATTAATTTCTAAAAGATTTGAACCAGTTTGTATTGAAACTAGAAATTTTATTTGTAAAAAAAAAAAACATTATACTTGTAGGTACAATTATTGCAAGAATAGTACAGAAATGAATTGTTATATATGGGAGTACAGGAGGATCAAATAATGAAATAGTAAATTTATACTTATTAACTAAAAAATTATATTTAACTATAAACTTGAAAATAATAGCAGAAAATACTAATATATAATTATAAATAATTAAATTACAAACTGTTGGTGCAGTTCTGCAAATTTATTCAGATATTGTGTTAAATTTTATTGATTTCAGTTTATAAAAGAATTTTCATAAATAAAAAATTATTAATTAATATGGTTTTATAAACTGAAATCGAAAAGTTTTTAATTTAACGCTGGAATAAAGATATGAAAATAGATGAAGAGTTTGTAATTTATTTATTCATAGACGTGCATATATAATATACCTACATACAGAATGAGAATGAGAATCCGTTCCAAATATGTATGGAATGGTTTAAACATAAAAGTTTAGAAAATTTCTGAATTTTTGATATCAAAACTTTTTAATTAGCACCTCATGTGACGAAGTAAACTGAATTTAAAGTTATGGTGAAAGCATATATTATTTAAAAAAAAACTGATGTGGCCAGCACAATACCTTCCGTCAATCCTGTGTATTATTTACAAATTCCATACATAAATTTTCTTGTGAAATTTTCTAAATTTCCAGTAAAATTATTTCATAAACAAACTATGCACATGACAGTTGACACGGACATCCTCTTTTTCTTCTTCTTTAGCAATACAATCTTTCCATCTTATCTTTGGTCTTTCTCTGTTTCTTCCACCTTCTGCTAAGCTACTCGCTTTATATATATTTTTCATCTCTCCTCATGACATTTTTAAATCAATGTCATCGTCTCTCTTGTTTTCTAGAAACTTTTAATACTCGAGTAATTTCCCTTATTCTTTAATAGATAATAGAATATTTTTTAATGTTTATAATAACATATAGATAGATCGTATATATATATATATATATATATATATATATATATATATATATATATATATATATATATATAGACTTATAAACGGTCATTGTGTAGCCCAATTCATACACAAATGATACCTTGATCGGCCCGAAACGACGTTGTTAAGCCCACCTCCGGG
Organism: Harpalus rufipes; assembly: GCA_951394225.1. Taxonomy (NCBI): domain Eukaryota; kingdom Metazoa; phylum Arthropoda; class Insecta; order Coleoptera; family Carabidae; genus Harpalus; species Harpalus rufipes. Next base: position 42,279,339 of record OX596276.1, on the reverse strand, counting down.
CTTCATAACGTTTTACGTGTATATCATCATTTTTCACTAAGTTACATCAACAGTAACCTCCCTGACAAATATTGAGAGGGCTATACAATGTGCTATTTACCCATACAAATATACAGAATAGTTCAACGCATTCACTGTGGATGGCGCGTCACACAGTGTATATATGTAATCATACTTTTTGGATCTTGTGTAGCCCGAGATATGACAACACTGCATTACAATAAAATTCACTATGCTCAGAGTTGTGGTTAAAATGTAATTTAACGCTGTCATTTTAAAACAACAGGAGAAGAGAAATACTTTTACAAATCAATATACTTACTATACATATTATAATTTTTGAATATAGGTACATATACATGAACAATTTGATATAAACTATTTGTTTTCTTATAAGTATTCTACACGACACCTTTCACTGTTATTCAGTTTCTGCTTTTAAATGTTTCTTTGTATTGTGACATGAAAATTCCCATTTCTTATTTTTTAGGTGATGGTTTCTTTTTAATGTTCTCTTTTATTAATTTCTTTTTGTCTTCTGTCCACCGCATTTTTACAATATTTTTATTATTTACAAATCTGTAAGACTTACAGATTTGTTTAGAATTTACAAGTCTTATGATCAGGGATGGAAAACGTAATGTAACGATACCCGATAACGTTATAACGTTTCATTTATTATTATTTTTTTATAACGTTATTAAAACATGACGTTAGGTAACCCTAACATAAATATCGATTCACTATAACGTTATCCAACTTTACAAATTTTACGGGATTTTTGACGTTTGAAAGTATAATTTCCTGTTATTTTATTTCGTGTTTTATAATGAACAGATGTCCTTAGTGGTCAAATTCCGATATTGAACAATATTTCATTTCTAGAATAAGATAAATGTGTACATGTTTTAACATTGTTTTTATTTTTACATTTTAATGAAATTTTATTACAAAAATACGGTTAATGTAAGTTTACATAATGTTATTTTGTTTTTTATTAAGTAATTTATAACGATATACAACGTTTTTTTTTTTAACGTATTTTTTTTACAACGTTATGAAATAAGGTAAAAATTTGTAAACGTTATCCCATCCCGGCTTATTACACACTGTCTGCTCATTCGAATCTGTAGTTACATTTTCTTGAAGTTATACCATTATATATGAAGGAGCCTTTTCTACTCTGCAACAAATAATTTTGAAATTTTTGCTGGTGGACATATTTACGTCTTGTGGAAGCTATAATAAAAAAAATCTGATGTGACCAACACAGTACCTCCCGCCATTTACCTATGTATATAATTTTTATATTACTTTATAAATTTATCCATACAATATATAGAAAAAGTATTAAAGCAAACTTGTAGAAAATGGAATAGTTTTTAATTTTTATAATAACAAATTGAGAAAAAATTACATTTAAAGGTATTTTTTGAAGAAAAACTATCTTGAGCTTCAAGTAAACTGCCATTTCCGGTTATCCGATTGCCACCAAAATCTAATCAGACATTTCCATATTAAAATAAGGTAGAAATACATGGTTTCAAAACTTTCTGAATGATAGTATTTGAGTTAGAGCGTAAACAGGATCCACACATACATACATACATACATACACACAGACATCATCGTGAAAATGTTAAAATTGGATTGTAGAGACGTAGATTCAGATGTTAATATTTTCAATATGATGTGTGTGGGTGTGTGTGGATGTATGTGTGTGTGAATGTATGTGTGTTTGTATGTGTGTGTGTGGATTCTCTTTAGCTCTAACTCAAATATTATCATTAAAAAAAATAATTGAAACCTTGTATTTATACCTTATACTAATATTTAGAAAGAAGCTATTAGATTTTTGGTGTAAATCATATCACCAGAAATGGCACTTTACTTGAAGCTCAAAACAGTTTTTCTTCGAAAAATTCATTTAAATTACATTTTTCGCAATTTATGTTATTATAAAAATAAAGATTATTAAATTTTGTGCAAATATGTATTAAAACTTTTCTATTTATTTTATGAATAAATTTATAAAATAATTTATTTTATATATCCCGGAGTCTATGCTTTGAAGACAAACATATCTCCTAGGTTACACAGTTCAGATCTCAAATTTATATAACTGACAGATACATGTCAATGTCAATAAAATAATCATTTCAAATTAATAATGGTAGTATTTTAAGAAGAAAACATTAAAATATGTAATCAATAAATTAATTTACATATGTTCGTAATTGAAACGAAATTAAAGTTACATCACAAAATAAAATTAGAGTAAGATTCTGGAGAAGAAAATACGGATAATACATATAATAAATTGGAACAATAGTTATATTACTAGCGAAAGCTCGTAGTTATATTATATCATGCAAAGGAACTTAATGCGGTTGTCAGCATTAGAATATATGTATGTATTTAAGTTAACAGAAATGAAACGACGGGAGGTATTGTGCTGGCCACATCAGATTTTTTTATTGTATTCCCGCGTGTACGCATGGTGCGCTTTTACAATTTTTCTTTTCAAGATAAAGAAGCCCAGAAATCGTCTATGAGATGAGCTTAAGGAAGGTTATAGGGAATTGTCATTTCGTGGTACAAAGATACGTTTTGGTCTGTTGGCCAATGAATTTGTCTTGCATAGTGACAGGACACAAGGTTTAGTCGCAAAAAGACAATCCCCGAGGACCTTCCTCCGGCTCGAAAAGCTTACGATAAATGATGGGAAACCCGAATTGAGGCGGATCTTCGACGTATAATATACATGAAAGTCCGAGGACTCGATGTAAATGTCGTCCAAAACCTAATGCTAGGTGTCCGCAGAAAGTTGCGTCTTCTGGAAGAACACTGCCATCTTTATTTAATTTGGTTGCTTATGAAACAGTTCATTTTTAAGTATTACAAAACTTTAATAAATACATATATGTTTACAAAAAAAATAATTGTTGAAATTTGTGCCAAAACTTATGGAACATACGTTAGTACCATTAATGACTATCAATATAAAATATTTATATTAATACATTTTGACAATAGGAATTTTTTTTTTAGTTATGAAAAATATTGATTTTTGAATATTCTCGTTATTTTTTTTATAAGTTGCGTCTTCCATAAAAATAATTGAATAAATTAGTGATCTGTTATTATTATTATTATTATTATTATTATTATATTGGATATTGATATATTATTTGTTACTACTATTACTTTACTAAATTATTATTCTCTCGTAGAAAAAACTTCAAATTAAGATCATTATTTATTCAATGAAGTAGCATGTATTAATAATTATAATTTATTAAATTGTCATTAACTTAGGAAATTTGAAATTATTTACGAAATGATATTATCTAGCATGTTTACGGAATGGGCCCTTTATACAGCGTGCCCATTTTATATGTTCCCGCTTGAAATTTTACGAAGAAACAAAACGGGTTACATTTCATAAGCCACGTGGTAAATATTAGTACTTTAAATCGAAATATCACAATAGGTACAAGAGCAAAACAAAATTTTAAAAACCAAGTCACTTATGAAATGTAACATGGATTGCCTATTCATTAATTTTCAGATAAAATGAGCGTATATATTTTAATTTTTAATTGACACAAAAGACAAAAGCGATCTCTGCGGATCATCTCCATAAAATCAAGTAATACTACAGATTCTACTTAAAAGTTCGATGAAACTTAGTTTTCTAGGGTATAATATGTACTCAGACAAATACAAATACGTATGACTATAACCAGTGATACCTCGGGTGGCAAATCTCTTGTAGTTTTCTATGCGTTAACACATGCAGGTGTAGAAAAATGGTGATAAAAGCGGCAACACTGTCGGGATACACAATGACCGTAAGATAGCAATTTGTATATAAAAAGGCTTTATAACGTAATAATTATATCTTTTATACCCTCGGGCTACGCAAGGAACTGCAAATATAAAATGAACCAATATCAAGTAAAAAGTTACACCTCTAAGTGAATTTCGTTTAAATTTAATGAAATGTAACTATAACTTTTAAATATACACCCCTTTTAGTATTTCTAACAGTGGGTGCAACAGCGGTCCTTTAGTATCTCGGGCTTATTAACATACCATTTATAAGTATATATATATATATATATATATATATATATATATATATATATATATATATATATATATATATATATATATATATATATATAAGTTAGATCATCCATTCCCACAGGAACTGCTGATCTCACCAAGTTCCCAAAACCTCATGTTACTTTATCTTTACTTTCTCATGTAACTAGTATAAAACTTATATATATATATATATAATCTATAATATTTACAATAACATTAAATGTGTAAATAATATTTAACAGTTTTCAAGGAAAACTGTTAAATCTTCAAATGAGGGTACTTCCGGTTGACTAATTATAACCAAAATCTAATCAAGTCTGCATATGGATGTAAGGAATAGAAATACGTAAGAGTTGTAATTTTTGGAATTCTAGTATTGGAGATATCGCGGCCGAAACCGTGGTCACATACGCACACACACATATACAGACATCATCGTAAAAAATAGTAAAATCGTATTGTTATTCATTGAAAACCCACCACCGAATTTTTTGACCAAAGACAATCCCTTCTTTACCTAGAGGTGACAGAAGGTAAAAAGAACGTAGCTTAAACTCTCAATTTACGTAGAAAGGAAAAGTGGTGTTTGACAATTAACTCATTTTTTTTTTGAAATAATGTGTATTAGATCTACTTTTATCAAATCTGTAAATAAAGTTTACTTAGTTACCTACTTAAGACCTAAATTTAAAAAAAAATGGCAACAAAAAATTCAGAAACATCCCATAAAGTTACCAGGTAATATTCAATATGTACTTTCAGTTATAAAATATGTACAACATTAATTTCCTTCATTCTATATACAAGTTCAATAACCATACCATAACCCTATTTCAGACCAAAGTATATATAAAGCCAGTTATACAACCAATCATCAATTCTCTGAGCAACCTTACCATCTTCATACACTTGAGTCGCTCGTAACTCCTAACAAATATTAATTTTCGTTCGACTCATTGAATATATCCTACGGCAAAGTATCTCGAAGAACATTATACCACAGTATATCGTTCGACCGCTATACTGTGATTTTGTTATATCTTTTATTTATAACAGGGGCGTCAAACTCAAATTGCATGCGGGCTGAATGCACAATCTGGAAGCAGCTGACGCGCCGGATTTTTTAAAAAAACAAATGTACAGTGTTAAAAAAGGGTAAAAAAATCAAGGGTATATAAATTTCGATGTTCTGATTCGGAAAATTATTTCTTATTTTTCATTAAATTCTTTTTTATTGCTCAACTGCCGACATGAATTTTGTATTAAAAATAATGAATTATTAATTAATTCGTAATTAGTTCCTATTCAAAGTCTATTACGTGATTAGATATTTCATTATTTTTTATAAGAATTTCATGTAGGTAGTGGCGCAATAGAAAAGAATTAAATAAAAAATAAGACTTTTTTTTCCGAATTTTCGAAAAAAATATTTAGATTGAGAATCAGCACATCGAAATGTATACAACCTCAATTTTTTTACCCTATTTTAACACCCTGTGTATTAGAAGTATGAAAAAATTGGAATCACCAGAAAATACTAAAACGCCACCAACTGTCGGCTGGCGAACTAAATTTACTGACCGATGTAGGAAGTTCTCCTGCCTTGCCCCAGTCATGAGGCCTGGCATACAAGCATACAGTGAAAAAGACTAAGCCTGGAAAGCAAACGTTGCAAAGAAATATATTTACTTCTTTCCACAAAGAAGGAGGGCTTTTGTAAATACTGAAACATTTAGTCAAAAACCCTTTATAATAATGCCTAGTATCTATTATTATTAACTGTCGAGAATAATAAAAATAATATAATATTTTAGTGCTATTAACTCACACAAACAGAACAAACAGATGTATTGAATCCGACAAAATAGATAAAATTGTGCTATTGGTTTGTGTGCCCCTACACGCTCAGTCGTATTTGTAATGTAAAGACCTGGTTTCTGGTTTGTGCAGGTCAAATATCAGAACAATTCAGAAGATGCGTAGGTCGGTCTTATAGTCACAGGTCACAAGCGGCCTGAGTAAGGTGGCGGTTAGATTGGATACGAATTAGTACAGAAATAATCAAATACATACAAGCATATGTGCGGTTACAGTGCTTACGACCATTTCGTACATATTCGTATGAATTCGTCCGACTGGTTGAATATAAACAAAATATTTTATTTTTGATGAGTTATTCGTATGAAAAGAATATGAATAAAGACAGTCTTTATGGGATCAAATACGAAGAGCCAGAGGAGAAAGAAATGTCCATTTTCTAGCAAAATGAGATGATTGGTCTTACTAATAGAATGAAGGTGGGGCTTTCAAATGGTTCCATAAGGTTTCAAACTTTAAAATTCGCATATTGAAAAATCTGATGTGACCAACACAGTACCTCCCGCCATTTACCTATGTATATAATTTTTATATTACTTTATAAATTTATGCATACAATATATAGAAAAAGTATTAAAGCAAACTTGTAGAAAATGGAATAATCTTTAATTTTTATAATAACAAATTGAGAAAAAATTACATTTAAAGGGATTTTTAGAACAAAAACTATCTTGAGCTTCAAGTAAACTGCCATTTCCGGTTATCCGATTGCCACCAAACTCTAATCAGATATTTCCATATTAGAATAAGGTAGAAATACATGGTTTCAAAACTTTCTGAATGATAGTATTTGAGTTAGAGCGTAAAGAGGATCCACACACACACACACACACACACACACACACACACACACACACACACACACACATACACACAGACATCATCGTGAAAATGTTAAAAATGGATTCTAGGGACCTTAAAACGTGGTCATTTACCAAAATCTTGATTTGCGATTTTTAGCACGGTCCCTATACCTCCCTTATCAAGGGTAGCGGGAGGTAAAAAAAACACATTTTGTGACATTCATCTTTTTCTCCCTAGCTCTTCATATACAATTGCGAGTAGTACCATAACAGCGAGTTAAATAAGAAATTGTGGCTATTTTTAACAGCTTTGAAAATATAATCCAATATCATTTTCGTATACACAAAGAATATTTGATCATTTTTCCGGTACGTGACAACTAAGCGGCCACGGTCATATCTGAGTGACAGAAATTTAAAAAATTGCCCAGTTGTCAATCGTCCGTTTTGACGTTTAAAAACCATAAATTTTCACGATACTGTTTCTTCGATTGCGCGGCCGCTAGCTTTTAACCAATGGAGATGGGCGGGGTTGAAACCAGGTAATTTTTGACCGGAAAATACAAAAAGGACGGTACAAACGAGATATAAAGTTATATTACCTACCGTGGCTGTTGTTTACTGAAAACGACTGAGTTTCGAAAAATAAAAGGAAAAAGTTTGATAAAACAGAATTTAATAATTGTTAAATATAAGTAGTGCAGAGGGCACTGTAAAATTGCAAGTATAAATTTTGTACAATAATGAAATAATAAAATAATCATAGAAGTCAATATTGTCATCAAGGGCAGTATGAATTGTTGTATCCTGAGTCTCATAACTCAGTTACGGGCGTAAGCATAACATCTACGCAGCTTGAAATTGATCAACTACGTAGCGCGGGCCAGTACAATCCAATTGAAGCGCACGCATGGTCCAAAGTTACAATTCACGACAATGGGCATCAATGTAACTAAGATAAATTTCAAAAATACTACTTTACACAGTTTCAATTTAGCAACAATATTGCTAACAATAAGCTGATGGCTCCATTTTACATGTAGTACAAAGTACACAATAATACGAAATATTGAACTGAAAACTACAATATTGAAACTACAGTTGACTCAATAATTAACGTAAAATAAATCCTCAAATTCCACAAAATATTAATAATCATCTTCATCTCAACAACGAAGCATCAAATAATGTTTTACAGCGAGGACACTTTAACCAGAGTCCTTCTAGGCAACAATATAACTTTCAGTTCTTCCCTCGCAACAATAAACACAACAAATAGGGACGAACGATATTGAAACTATATTTATCTTAAGTGAGGTGTTCGGGGGAGATTGTGGGCGATGATGGTAATGATGAATAGAACAGCCGCTGGACTACATAGGTAGAAGGTGACAGCAGAGTCGCAAATCCTCTGTAGAGCGATGACTTCCAGGACTCAAAAAAGTTGCTCGCGATACAACACGAAGACACCCATCAAAACAAGATACACAAAAAAAAACATGAAAGTCATTCAGGCATCCCGATGTCGTACAAATCCGCAACAATGGCGCGACCAAATAGTGATTCCAAAACAAACGGGCATTCTGTTTCACATCCAAAACTAAATCACTTCGACCATCGACCACGTGCCACCATGCTAGTTAAAAGCCGTCAACCCCGTAATACGGTTAGTACAAGAGTTCCATGAGGCTGAAAACTTTTCCGGAACGGAAGTTTTTGCCGGAAGCAGTAAACGCTTTAATATTCAAGAACAAAATAAAAAGAAGAAATACAATTAAAAACGATCTGCAACACCACTGGTGTAATTCAACAGTTAAAAACATGTCAAACAAAACATAAACAATAACCTCGTATTGTTGCCAAAGAAAAAAAAATCTGATGTGGCCAGCTCATTACCTTCCATCAATTCTGTGTATTATCTACAAATTCCGTACATAAATTTTCTTGCAAATGATCCTATATTTCCAGTAAAATTATACCTTAAACGAACTGTGTAAATTGTACTTGACACTGACATTTTTTTCTTCTACTCATTTCTATTTCGCTTGTCGTCCTTATTCAGTTCCTTTTCGCTCAAGTCTTCCGCAATACAGTTCTTCCATCTTCTCATTGGTCTTCCTCTGTTTGTTCTACCTTCCACTATTAAGCTATTCATTCATCTTCCAATATATTACTTTCTGGTCTCATGACATATTTAAATCAATGTAATCGTCTCTCTTTTATCTTTCTAGGAACTTCTACAACTCGAGCCATTTCTATTATCCTATCATTTCTTATCCTATCTTTCCGTGTCTTCGCCAACATCCCTAACATCCTCATCTTTCTACCACATTAATTTTCTTTTCATTGACACTGACATCTGTCAATTAGAATTTTCTTAATATAGTAGCTGGTTTCATGGTTATTGCATAGCTGGCTGCTTTATTCCTTTCTAATTCTTTAACTCTACATCCACTGAATATGAAGTATAAAATGCTGTCAAATCGTATAGATAATAGAATATTCTTTAATGTTTATAATAACATAAAATGTAAAATGTTTTTCAAGAAAAACTATTAAAATCTTCAAATTTGGGTACTTCCGGTTAACCAATCGTAATCAATATGCAATCAACTTTTCATACGTACGTAGGAGGAATATGAAAGAATTATAATTTTTGGAATTGTAGTATTGGAGTTATCGAAGAAGAAGTTTTCGTTACACATACACACACACACATAGGCACACAAACGGACATCATCGAAAAAATAGTAAATTCGTGGTCTAGGGGCTCTAAAATGTGCTTATTCAATAAAAACACCATTGAATTTTTTGATCAAAACAATAAAAATTGAAGACTCACTAAATAGCATAGAAATAAGGCCAAAGGAGCCACAATAACAAGTAAGTTACAGAATATAATTAATAAGCATATTATATAAACAAAGCCTGATAGGAACACTAAAACACAAATATAACCAACAAAGCAGATGAATTTAACAACAAAAGTATAGCCAGCGTAGAAAGTGATAAGACGATACAGGATAGCCAGATCTAGATTGAGAAGGTAAGTAAACATTGGCAATTCGGGGTAGAAGCGTTTTAGTGGGAATTTAGACCGTAACACCGTTTTTTCGCACTTCTTCGAATGAACTTCCAAATTTTCTGTTTTCTGTCCTAGTTGCAACATAGTTATCTACCTGGTGTTTTCTAATAAAATAAATTTGAATAACGGTATTTTTAAGTCAAATTCAGTTGCTGGATCCATTGCACGTCGACATAAACTAATGAAAATTATGTACGCATTCGTATTATGATTTGCAACCAATGTAATCCACTTTGTCTTATGTACCCGTAAAAAAAATCGTGCGAATTCGGATTCAATGTAACCGAAGCCTTAAGGCCTATTTATATTAATACAACGTAAGACGCAACGCAAGCACGCAAAGCAGTAGGTAACGCAATCGCAAAGTGTATAATTTATACTTACTGACTTACTTACTTAATTCTAATGCCTTTCTACCCTTTTGGGTGTAAGGCTGGGTGTTAGGTACTTGCCTATTTTTCTGGTTTTCTTCTCCATATCTTCTTCCATTCTTTTCTGACTCTGGTTAACGGTCTAGCTTCTTCACACTTAACGCCTCTCTTTTCCAGGGCCTTTTTCACTTCTTCAATCCAGGTAGTTCTTGATCTTCCTCTATTTCTCGCTTTCGTTGTTCTTGCTTCATAGATTTATCTTGTTGTTATTTCTTCTTCCATTCTTTTTATGTGACCCCACCATCTTAGTTGACCTTCTTCTACTATAATGTCCATAGGTTGTATATGTAGTGCATTTCTGATATCTTTGTTTCTTACTTTGTACATGATTGTTTTTCCTTCTATTTTTCTTAGAAATCTCATTTCTGTACTGTTTAGCATACTACCTTGTCTTTCTGTTGTTGTCCAAGTTTCTGAATCAAAGGTTATTATGGGTGTAGCTACTTTTTGTAAACTTGTAGCTTAGTGTCTTTTGGTATTTCTTTCTTTGATAGTATGTTGTTCTTGATGCTGTTGAAAAGCCTACCTGCCGCCCCTGATCTTTCTTTTATCTCTTCGTTTAATTTTCCATTATATGCCATTACCGAGCCTAAATATTTGAATTTACTCACTTGTTCTAGCGTTTCTCCGTCTTTCTTGATTGTATTTTCTTCTTCTTTTTTACTTATAATCATTGTCTTCGTTTTACTGAGGTTTATTTTCATATTTATTTTTTCTAGTTGAAATTTGAAGATTTCTAGGTTTCTATTGAGTGTGCTTTGGTTTTTTCCTATAATGACCATATCGTCCACATAGCATATTTCTAGTACTTGGATACTTTCCATCTTCCAATGTCCTACTGTGTGTTGCTTCGCCTCCTTTTTTGGTTCCTTTATAGCTTCATCCAATACTAACGTAAAAAGTAGCGGACTCAATATACAGCCCTGTCTAACTCCTTTTGTAGTTTCAAACAGTTTTGATTTTTCATTCTTTGTTCTTACGTAGTTCTTTGTTTTTTTATACAAGCTTTGTATCTCTTTTATTATATTTTCATTTAGTCCCCGGTTATATAGTAAGGTCCATATATCTTCCCTGTTAATTCGATCAAACGCCTTTTCCAGATCGATGAAACATACGTCAATGTTACCTCCTTGTTTTATTGTCTTCTCACTTACCTGCCTCAATATGCTAATGGCATCCTGGACTCCTCTCTGTGGTCTAAAACCGTATTGGTTGTCTTCTATAGTCCAGTCAAGCTGCGTTCTAAGTCGATTTTCCAGAATGCGTGCAAACACTTTTGCCACTGAACTTAGAAGTGTAATTCCTTTGTAGTTCTGGCAGTCTTTTAGATCACCTTTTTATATAGGGGGTATATTTTATGCCAATTTGCCAATCTTCTGGTGCATTTCCTGTGCTCAAAACTTTATTATATATACAAGGTGTACCAATATAATGGAACAGTGCCATTTATTCGTGAATATGAAAAGTTACACAAAAAAGTGATTAAGATATTTTATAAAGCATAGAGGGGGATACATTTTGATATAACTATTATTATTTTAGAGCCAGTGGTACTCAACTTATGGATCACTGTAATACTTTTTTAAATAGTATCATATATTTTTTATTAACTCATTAAATTGCGAATTTTCTTCTGAATGCAACAATATGATATCCTTACATTGCGAAAAATTTGATAAAAGTTAATTCAAAGTTAGTATTTTTTTTAAGTAGGCCAAAGAAACATTTAACTATTAAAACAAAAGAAATTTTTCTGGCATTTTTGTATGTCATTGTTACGTATTATATTATTTTTTTGAAATGTTCCAAATTTCGTTATTCTTTTTTTTATTTCGCGTAAAGACTTAGTCTTACGAAATTAGGATAAAGTTTTGCAATTAAATTGCATGCTAGGAATGCATTTTGTTGGGTCTTGCATCAATAAATAAAATCAGTTTTTGTTAACTCTGTTGCCATTATTAAATTAAATATTACAAAGTTAATGAAAAATACCTTAATTGTAATAATGGATAACAATGAAAAACGAAAATGATGGATAATTTTCTTTTGTTTTAATGATTAAATGTTTACGCAACCTACTTAAAAAAAATTAAATAGAAATGAGATACTAACTTTGAATTAATTTTTATCAAATTTTTCGCAATTTAAGGCTATGATATTATTATATCGTTGAATTCAGAAGAAAATTCTCTATTTAAATAGATAATAAAAAATATATAATGCTATTTAAAAAAATGTAACATTGATCTATAAGTTGAGTACCACTGGCTTTGAAATAACAATGGTTATGTCAAAATTGTGCCCCTCTATGCTTTACAAAATATCTTAAACACTTTTTTGTGTAACTTCTCATATTCACGAGTAAATGGCACTGTTCTATTATCTTGATACACCCTGTATATCTCTTAATCTTTCAAGTGCTGATTCTGAGGCGGCTTTGAGCATTTTCACTGTTATCTTATCATGTCCTGGCACTTTAACCAATTTTGCTTTCTTGAGTGCTTCTTTTAGTTCTTCTGCTGTTATTTCGTCTTACAACTTCTGTCTTTTTGTTTGTTGTTTTGGCATTCTTTCCCTCTTCTCATCTTTCTCTTTTCCAGATAGGAAAAGAGAGGAGATACCTCTCCTTCTAACAATTCCTTGAAATATTGCCTCCATCTTTCCATAATTTCATCTTCTTTTGAGATCAGTTCACCTTCTTTGTTTTTGATATTAAGCAGCATTTCTGGTTTTTTCTTTCTTGAATTTCTCAGTACTCTATAAAATAATTTTTGGTTATCTTTATATGCATTTTTCATCATTTTACCAAAATCTGCCCATGATTTCTTTTTTGCCTCCTTGACTATGTTCTTCACTTTTCCTCTTTCTGTTTTGTATGCTTCGTAGTCATTTTTGCTTTTCGTGTTTATATATCTTTTCCACTTTACCTTTTTTTTAATTGCGTCTTTTACTGTTTCATTCCACCAGCACGTTTTTTTACCTCTCTGTTTGTAATTTTTGAAGTTCCACAACATTCTTCCGCTGTCTTCAGTATTGCTTGTTTACACACTTTCCAATTTTCTTCAATATTTCCGTATTTATTTGACCTTTCCAGATTTTGGTCTAGCCTTTTCTTGAAATTGCTGTTTTATTTCGGCGTCTCTTAGTATAATTTATAACCACGCTAAATTTGTTGCTAGTAACCAATCAGAAAGCATAGTGCAATTCGGGAGTTCTAATAAAATTTGACGTTTACGTAACCTCAATTCTGCAAGAACCACTTGCATTTAAGATGCGCACGCTCTTGTGAAAATACTGACAAGTGAGCTAAAGGAAACGCATGGCATCACGCAGAAAGTTGAAAGATGGCCATCTCTTGCGTATCGTTCATTGTGTTATTACTGCATTACGGTGATAGAAATGGCCCGTGTTACAAGCATTACGTTTCTCATTGCGTTTGCATTATGTCTTGTGTTGCGTTGTTATACACAGGCCTTTACATGGACGTGTCACACGTTCCGGTTTAACTTTGTAAACCGTCCGCTCAGGCAAGCCTGAGAAAAAGTCGAAGCGTGTACACTACTGTAAAGGGACCTGGTACATAAGCTCAGTGCACATCTCTATCTCTAAAACTATAAGCACTGTATTTGCAACAAATAAATAATTTAAATGTAATCGTGGACCGTGTTTGAGATCATACTGTACTATACAACTAAAATGATTTCTGTAGAATTGAATGTTCAAATATTAATTAGTCCGCAAATTACAAATGATTGAGTCGATTGGTAATTAGGATGACGTATCAGGTCTTTGCAATTTGATTGGTTTTCTGATTTTAAAAGAGAGACTCCCGCACTTGGTAGGCGGGCGGCCTACTGTAAAACATCTATGGAAAAACACTAGCGCCATCCGCCGCCATAGTTTATATTACAATATTGTAAAACAATAGTCACATACTGTTTCAATGTTCTATAAATTATTAGGAAAAAATGTATTTTATTTATGTTATTTATGCTTAATACTAATTTCTTCATGAATATAACGAATAAGTTTATAAAATTATTACAACTATGAGAACATGAAACATTTGTACTCTCTAGAACTAACAGTTTGTCGAGCATTGGTGAAGATTTGCTACGGTACGCACCATATTCTTAAATATAAAAATTCATATCTCGCTTATTACGTAAATTATTTTAAGTCGTGTTTGCACTAAATTCTTAGTATACCCTGTTGTTTCAGTTTTTTTTTTTAAATTGGTATAGGACTCCATTATGCGATAAGTAAAATCATTAATCAATGTTCACATATTATGAGGGGTAGACTTTTTCCAATAAAAATCTAAACAAATAAGCTGATCATTCAGACATTTTCTTTTTTCTATGAAAAGCATACAAATTGGTAGTAGAAATCATAATGGGTTTTGTTGAATTCTATGTTGGAAATTGTGTACGGAGTAAATCCTAAGTATCACCACAGATCTCATAACTATCAGATCAGCCGATCTTATGGAGCGTTTGGAAGCAATTTCATACTTTTGAAAGTAATCAATAGACGGCGGAAGTGGTGAGTTTTTGATTTTACATTGGTTCTTGTCCAGATGAACTGGTTTGGGTCTAAACTAAAGAAAGGAGAAGCACAGAAACCAAAACTCGTCCGGTCGAGTCCAACTCATGAAAGTAGGGGTGTGAAGAAGTTTTTTTGTTTCAAGAGAAAGATGCGAATAGTACACTTAGTTTTCGGGAAAAATCCCACAAGTTGGCAAAACTGAGAAGACGCACGTCATCAACCTGAAATAAACTTTATAAAATAAAATATAACTTATAAACATTACTGAATGTTTTTTTTTTTTAAAGGAAAAATATACTAGTATTAAGAATCTTATATATTAATGAATTTATATAAAAATAATTATTTCTAAGTCAATCCTTATTCCTTTTACGCAATATAAAATTATTTAACATAATATGGTCATTCTCAGTAGTCCCAACGTATGGTACAAAAATAAACCACAATTATTTAAAATATTTTTTACCTCTCGCTAAGAGAGGTATTGCATTCATGCTAAAAATCGCATATCCAGATTTTATTGAATAAGCACGTTTTAAGGTCCCTACAATCCGATTTTAACATTTTTACGATGATGTCTGTGTGTCTGTGTGTGTGTATGTGTGTGTGTGTGTGTGTGTGTGGATGTGTGTGTGTATGTGTGTATGTATGTGTGTGGGATGTTGGAAGGACGATTACTCAAAAACTATAAGACTTTATATTTTTTTTAACTACGTATTTCCCAATCGGACATTCATGGGAAGATCTGAAAAGGTTTTGGTAGCAATTGGACAACTGGAAGTAGAAGATTCTTGAAAAAAAATCTTCTAAATATTATTTTTGAAAATTTTTCTTGATAATATTAAAGAAAAATAAATTCTCTTTCTGATACAATTAAATATTTTTATATTCTATAGATTTAGAGATAAAAGGAATATAATATATAAAATAATCTGTTGTAATTAATTTTACAACCGAAAGAATGCCATGAAAAATAGTTGAAAATTTAAATTATTTGTAACTGACAGATAAATGTCAGTGTCAGAAATCCGAAGACATTACTGAAGACTTTTTCTGGGAAGTACATACATTATACTATTTCTTAATGTATTAACAGTTAAATATTTAATATTATAGGTATATTACACATACCGTTCAGAAATACTGTTACTCCCGACAATGAATTGGAAACATCTCGACAAATTAGAATAGTAAGACAAACTTTTTTCATAGAATGAATTTAAATTTAAAAAATCTAAATGTAAAGAATAGATATAAGCGAGAATACAGCTCGAAGGAAGACGTTATTTAAATGTTATAAACACAAGATGCAACGTAAAATACAGAAAAATTGTATCTCATCGAAATAATGAGTAATGAAAGAAAAATGTACTTGGAGAATCTCTTAATTCTTGATCTGTGACTATTATGGAGGTGACAAGTCTAGGTTGAAGGACTTAAATTTGTTTCAAACATTATGGGACAATGTACACCAGCACTGTAGCCTAGAGTAACTTTGAACTGCGAAAAAGCTATCAAATTCTTCTCAAGTAAGTTGTAAATATTGACAAAATTACACATCGATATAAGAATAATCGGAGTGCAATCTATCCGTCACTTTATTAAAGGGAATTAGTGTTATTTAGATATAACATGTATGAAAAAAAAAATGTAAAAGAAGATATGTAAGAATAGATGCACAATCCAGATATATACATTTTAGACCGCCCAAAATTAATGTTTTTACTAGAAGAATATGAAGAGAAAGTAAACAGGAAGGTTGTTCGAATTGAAAATCGCTGTTACCAGCCTAATATTTATATATGGTAAACTCTACTTTGTAATTTATTGTACATAATTTATGGTAAAATATCTTTATGTTGAGACATGCTATTATTGAAAAATAAAGAAGTTTATACGTCATAGATTTATATGAATATATTATTTGTATTTCTAAAAATATTCTTTGCTTTATGCATACAGCCAGGTAAAATATACGGCGAGGGGTTATGTGCTGGCCACATCAGATTTTTTTCTTTTTACCTTCCGTCACCTATAAGTAAGGAAGGTCTTTGGTCAAAAAAATCGGTGGTGAGTTTTTAATGAATAAGCACGTTTTAGGGTCTTTACAATACAATTTTACTATTGATTAGATTTTGGTTATAATTAGTCAACCGGAAGTACCCTCATTCGAAGATTTTAATAGTTTTCTTGAAAAAACTCATTTAAATATTATTTAACTTAAAGAATATATTATTCTCTATACAATTTGATTGCATTTTATATTTCATATTCAACAGATATAGAGTTAAAGAATTATAAAGATATTAAATTTCATAAATCAGCCAGCTATGCTAACTTAACCATGGAAACTGCTAATATATTCAGATATTTCAAATTGACAGATGTCAGTATCAATAAAAAGTAAATGAATGAAAGAATAAGGGAAATAACTCTAATGTTAGAAATTTCTAGAAAGATATAAGAGAGACGATTACGTTGGTTTGAACATGTCATGAGGAAGAATATATTGGAAGAAAAATGAATAGCTTAGTAATAGAAGGTGGAAGAAACATAGGAAGACCAAATATAAGATGGAAGGACTGTATTGCGGAAGACTGGAAAGAAAAGGAACTGAATAAAGACGACCCGCAAAACAAAAATGAGTGGAAAAAGAAAATAAAAAATAGCGACCCCCCAACGATTGGGAAAACTAAAGAAGAAGAAGAAGAAGAAGTCAGTGTCAAGTGCAATTTGCATAGTTTGTTTATGAAATAATTTTACCACATGTCACATTCACAAACAGAAAAATCACATGCTATCCTGTTACAATTAACAACAAACGTAAAACAAAAATAGCGAATGGAAAAAACTAAAGAAGAAGATAGAAAGCAATTTGAATAGTTTGTTTATGAAATAATTTTATTGGAAATATAGGATCTTTTGCAAGAAAATTTATGTATAAGGCGCGTGCAGTGACGTGACTTTGCTGAAGATATAGGGACCCGTGTTAAAATGACAGCTATTAATTATGTCCATAATTGACAAATGTCATATTTTTTCTTTCAAAATTTCATGATTTTCTTATTTCATGTGGTTTATTTGTTATCAGGAATGTGGAATTCAGTTGCCGAGAAAAGGAATTATAAAATACCAAAAAATGAAATTTTACTGGAAATTTGGAATCTTTTGCAAGAAAATTTATGTATGGAATTTGTACATAATACACAGGATTGACGGAAGGTATTGTGCTGGCCACATCAGATTTTGTAAAAATAATTAACACTCAATACTTTCTAGAAGTTATATTTCATTTCGTAAGGCTCCGCGCATGTCACATTCACAAACAAAAAAATCACATGCTATCCTGTTACAATTAACAACAAACCTTTAGAAACGAAAGAAAGTGTGACATATTTAGGTATGCACACTGATAAAACCCTTATATGGGGAAAACATATAAACACGAAGAAAAAACAAATAGACATCAAAATTAAAAAATGTATTGGCTTCTCGGACGAAAATCGACACTCTCACTTGAAAACAAAATGCTGCTTTACAAAACGATGATAATACTGATATGGACCACAGATAACCTATATACCCTACCCTGATATGGACATACGGCATTCAGCTATGGGGCTGTGCAAGAAAGTGAAACATCATTCAAAGGAACCAAAACAAAATCCTGCGAATGATAGCAAATGCACCATGGTACATTAGTAACCACACACTACACAAGGACTTAAAAGTTAAATACGTACACGAACAGATACAAAAGTACCCGATGTCCCATGCAAACAAAACCACCAATCACGTAAACAAATTAGTTGCTAACCTATACACCAACGAAACCGACCTCAAGCGCCTCAAACGTACCACGCTATCAGAACTAGAAGAAATGCATCATAATACCACATGATTTGTTACTAATCACTAATAATGTAAATTATTCACCAGATTTGCTTGTTGGGCCAATAAAAGGTCAGTTGTAAATAATATATGTATTTTTTTTTGTAAGGTTGTTTCCAGGTTGATGACATGCGTCTTCTGCCTGTTCATTTTTATGATACATATTTTAATGCTATTTATTCCCCTCCGTAAGTGTGCGAACGCGAATATATATTTTATAATTCTTGGAACAATGTTTTCACTTTTACCGTTGATGGAGAAGTTTATAATTATTCTTTAATCAACGTTGTTACTGAAAATTGATTGTATAAAAAGGCCAAACCAAAGGGATTTGATTAACTTACTGTAAAAAACTACCTAATTAATCCTAATAATAATTACCAATTACACTCATCAAAAAGTAATATGTGTACTTCAAAAATAATTAGTGCTAGAAAAAGTAATTCAATTACTAATTACATTTGTAATGGTAATTGAAATTTAAAATACTTGTTCTATTACTTTACTTGAAATGTTGATTAGATTTTGGTTACGATTAGTTAACCGGAAGTACCCTAAATTTAAGATTTTAAGTTTTTTTTAAACTCAGTTAAATAACATTTTTTGACATTTTATATTATTATAAATATTAAACGATTATTTATTCTCTATTCGGTTTAATTACATTTTTTTGTTAAAATTTAGTGAATTTAGAGATAAAGAATTATAAAGAAATATCTTGTAACCTATGCTGTTAAAAGTTGCACCATGGAAACAGAATATTCAAATATTACTAATTGACAGATGTCAGCCAAAGAAAATTTACATAATATCTTTGTGAAATTATTTTACTGGAAATATAAAAATGTAAAATAATTTAATGTGGCAGAAACAAATCACATACGGTAATACAACAGATTATAGCCACAAGCCAATTCAGCAGATTATTATGTCGTAAATATAATACTATATATGTTTTTATTTTCTACTTCTAGGCGATAAGACCAGTTCATTTCACCCCTAAAAAGAAAGCGTCTATACAATCGTGTGCAAAAAAAATTCTGTGTGGAATTTGTAAAAAAATCCGTAGAATAACGGAAGGTAATGTGCTGGCTACATTTTTATTGTATAAAATGAGATCTGAAATTGTATAAAATTTATTACAACGTTTGTTTTCATATATTCGTATTTTGAATTTCATACACATACTCGTATATTTTTACCTCTCGCTAAGAGAGGTATTGGATTCATGCTAAAACTCGCATACCCAGATTTTATTGAATAAGCACGATTTAAGGTCCATAGAATCCGATTTTAACATTTTTACAATGATGTCTGTGTGTGTGTGTGTGTGTGTGTGTGTGTGTGTGTGTGTGGATGTGTATGTGTGTGTGAGGTTGTTGGAGACACGATTTCTCAAATTCTATAAGACTAAAGACCTGTTTGACTACGGATTCCTCAATGTAACAGTAATGGGAAGTGTTGAATAGGTTCTGGTAACAATTGGACAACCGGAAGTGGTAGTTTCTAAAAAAAATTCTAAATATTATTTTTTGAAAATTTGTTACTACAAATATTAAAGATAATTAAATTCTCAATCTAACATACTTAATTTTTTTATTATATCTCGTATAGGTTTGGAGATATAGTATATAATAATATAAAATAATCTGTTGTAATAAATCTCGTTGCCCGAAAAACATTTGCGATATTTAAATTTTTGTAATTGATATGTAAATGCAAAATGTCAGTGTCAGATTTTTCTGGGAGGTAAGAGTACATTTAATATATATTATTGTATTATTAATTAATTATATATTTAAATTACAGATGTTAATATTACATATATCCTTAAGAAATACCGTTAATACCGTCAATGAATTTGAAGAATTTTGAACATAATAGAATAGTAGGATAAAATTTCTTATAGAACGAAAGAAGAGAAACAATTTCAATTATTTGTGTGTACTTATAGGGCGCGAGCAGACATGCGACTTTATTGGCCTTGGCAAGCAGACGAGGATCCGTGTCAGAATGACGGCTAGTAGTTATTTACATAGATGTCACAATTGTCATATGTCATAATTTTTCATTCAAAATTTCAAAATGTTCTGATGTTTATTTGTCATCCATTAGTATGGAATATACTTGTCGAGGAAAATAATCCACATAGATTTGGAAAATCATAATGTTTCGAATTAAAACTTATGATACTTGACACCTATGTATATTACTAGCTCTCATTCTGACACGGGCCCCCACATCTGCTTGCCAAGACCAACAAAGTCACATAACTGCTCTCGCCCTATACTACATAAAATGAAAATGGCGAGAGGTATTGTGCTGGCCACAACAGATTTTTTCATGTGTATTTTAGTTTCAATATTCATTTATAATCTAAGTAGTAAATATCATTTATATTATATATAATATTCAGTTTAAATATTTGAGATATTATTTATTTTTCTTTCAAACTAAATGAATTTCATATTAAGATTTTGAAATTTAAGACAAGGATCTGCCAGATTCTAACATTTACCTGGGTTGCTACATTTCTGGTTGTAAAACGATTTGAAAGGAGAATTAATGTATAAAGTGGACACCTCATTGTCGGTACTTACTGCTTCCTCTTCATACCGATCCTTCCCACACTTTTTTTTGTAAATTTGTGAGTGCAGTAAGGCTCTGTTTCTTATTCAATTTTCGTATGGGAGGAGGGTGGGTGTAACGATGGAGGAGGAGTTACTGAGGAGAGAAGTAGAGTTGTACATGAACGCCCGCCATATCTTGTTTGCGTCTAAAACTAGTGTGTATTACTAGTGTCCTCTACTTTTTGTGTCCAAATAGTGGTTTCCTTTTTGTAACACGA
Organism: Harpalus rufipes; assembly: GCA_951394225.1. Classification (NCBI taxonomy): domain Eukaryota; kingdom Metazoa; phylum Arthropoda; class Insecta; order Coleoptera; family Carabidae; genus Harpalus; species Harpalus rufipes. The sequence continues at coordinate 42,257,742 of OX596276.1, read as the reverse complement.
GTTCGACCGATTCGATAGTTATGAGACCTGTGGCATCATATACTTTTAATTATGATACACAATTATGCGTATTATTAATTATTTTTTTTACCGGTTTTAGGATATTAAGGCCTTATTTACAAATATATACAAAAGTAGGCTGGTAACAAAGTAATAACTGTATTTGTACGGTAATATTACTACCATACTGACATATCAACAACACTATACAAAATAAAAATAAAATAAAATGAAAGTATAATTCTCTTCATTAATACATGCATATAATATTAGTAAATTTTAAATTAGATTATTTAAAATGTACAAGTTTTATATAATTTTTTGATATACTCGTAAACATATATCACACTTTAAAATTGTCTGTAAATTCTTGTAAATCTTATATTTTGTTCTGTATATTCATAAAACGAAAAATGTAAAATAAATTCTTGCTCCAACTTCTTTTCAGGAATAAAGGATACGGGATCTAATTTAATTTAATATAAGAACCAACACTTACACCAGAATCAAATTATGATGATCGACATATTCCTTTAATTTCGCATACCATTCCTTATCATCAACGTCTTTGATCATATCTATTCTCAATGACTCGAATGCATGTTTCAGCATTATTATTTGACAAAGTACATTGACAACGAACAGAGCGAAAAGTCCATCAACGGATAAGAAATTTCCGGTGGCGTAGAAAAGACCGAAGACTTGCGTAGAATAGCAGGCGATGTAAAACGGGGTGTTGTTGATGGCTACAATGTTGTATACCATCAGAGGGTAGCGGCGTTCATCATAAAATACTGGACGAAGTGACATGATAACTAAAAGAAAAAAAAAAAAACAAGCAACAATAGATGGTATGTTTTATAAATTGCATAAAAAATGAGTGTATCAACCGCCAAATTTTAAAATTAGGTTTGAATTCAGCGCATCAAAATAAGTATAAAATACGGGTCTGCAGTCGATCATTTTTCCAATTAACAGGGTTTATATATATATAAACAGGTAAGCAGTTAGGATGATGGTAAATTTTGAATAAAACTCAGGATAGCTACGAAGATTAACAATGATCGTAATATTATTTTATTCAAAATTTACCATTATCCTGACTGCTTACCTGTGAACATTTCACCTAATACACCTAACTAGTCAGTCTTGATCACAACCAACTATATATATATATATATATATATATATATATATATATATATATATATATATATATATATATACCGGATGGCGCTCGAAAGCCGTTACATAGGCATTTAACATGGGAAATAAGAATAATTTGAATATTTGCCTCCCATTATAACTTATTGTAATAAAACTTTATACATATGTTTGGGAACACTTATTGCATCATATTAGTAACAAATTGTTTAAAATAAATAAAAAATAATTAAGTAAAATAAAAAAATGTTCTAGCAATTTTAAAGTAATACTTATTATCACTTATAAAAGAATCATTAACCTATTAGCGACCATAGTATAATGGTAACGTCCTTGTTTTTTGTTCCAAAAGTACTGAGTTCAAACCTAGCACACCTCTTTAATTTTTTTATATTTTTATTTATTCTAATTTTAGATGCAGTTTTAATGTTACCAATTTTATTTGATTATACATTTTTTTTTAATAATTTAAATTATAATTTATTGTAGTTTTATCGTTTTTTTTTGTTAAATTAAAATAAATAGAAACAAATAAAAATAAATAAAAACACATAAAAATTAATAAAAACAATTATAAACAAATAAAAATAAATAAAATAAAAATAAATAATTAAAACAAATAAAAACACAAAAATACATAGTAAAAATGAAATTTAAAAAAAATTAAGGTGTTCTAGGTTTGAACCCAGTACCTTTGGAACAAGAAGCAAGGACGTTACCATTGTGCTACGGTCGCTTATGACTTAATCATTTTTTTATGAGTGATAATAAGAATTATTTTAAAATTGGTAAAACATTTTCTTATTTCTCTTAATTATTATTTATTAATTTTAAACGATTTGTTATTGATATAATGCAATAAGTGTTCCCAAACATCTGTGCAAAGTTTTACTACAATAAGTTTTAATGAGAGGCAAATATTCAAATTATTCTTATTTCCCATGTTAAATGCCTATGTAACGGACTTCGAGCGCCACCCGGTATATATATGTATATACACTTTTCTCGTGTTAGGTAAAGTTGAAATCATTTTGACTTCTGATATAGTTGAAATTAACTCCTTTCTCGTCTATTTCTATACCTTTCCAACTTAAATATCAGAAAACGTAAATTCATTTTAAGAAATAGTAAAATAAATTTCGAAAAAAAAACAACTTTTATTTGGGTGGTGTAAAAATTAAAAATAAAAGTTTATTAAACGATAAATATTTAAAATAAAGATAATAAAAATATCTAACACTATAATTAAACAATCATAAACATTAATTTAAGACTAAGAATTTTATTAAATACTTAAACACTAAGATTATTTATTTAAACAATATTTATTTCACTATTTATGTAACTATTTTTTATGTAGACTATTTAATTATATGGAAATGATGAAATAGTCAAAAAAAAAATTATTTAAAATTCGGCCTCTACCGGTTTTGGCATCTCCTATGACTTCTTCAGGAGCTACAATTGATACAATTTTTTCATAACAACATTTTTTTACAAAAAAGCAAGTTGGTTTATATGAAACTTACGTGAAAATTATTTGGTTTGCATATACACATTAATTTTTTTTTTAACAAAAAACATAACTACACACGTAGGACGTCAAAAAAGTTAAAAAAATAAATAAATATAATAAAATACTCAAATAGTCGTCAATATTGTAAAAGTAAAATAAAAATATAAACGAAATTATCGGCACCCTTAAGAAAAAATATAATTTAGTTTTAACAAGTATAGTTCCGAAGATTGTTGTTTTACCGTTAAAAATTTTTTTTTAAACTATTTTAATCATTCTTCTTATTGTTTTGTTTTAAGTTTAATCATTTTTATTTTATTTATTATTTTTGTTGTATTTTAAAATGTTTGTGTATATAGTACTTATTTTATCTATGTCTGTTTTTAAATTAATATTGTTTTTATCATTATTTATCTGTAACATTTCAAGTGTTAACCGTTTTTGTAAATTACATTCTGCGGCTAAGATTTTAACATCATCATTGCTTTTAAACATGAGAAAACTGTAGGGAATCTTTTTTCAAAACTAAAAGCCAGTATAGATAAAATGTATCATTCTAATATAATATACAAAATTCCATGTGACGATTGCCCTGCCCAGTATACTGGACAAACAAAACGTTATTTAAAAACAAGATTGGAGGAACATAAAAGAAATTGTAGGAATAACAACAACAATAATGGAAAGTGTGCTCTAGTAACGCACGTAAAAAACAGGCCACAGCTTTAATTTTGATGATGTTAAAATCTTAGCCCCAGAAAGTAATTTACAAAAACGGTTAACACTTGAAATGTTACAGATAAATAATGATAAAAACAATATTAATTTAAAAACAGACATAGATAAAACAAGTACTATATACACAAACATTTTAAAATACAACAAAAATAATAAATAAAATAAAAATTATTAAACTTAAAACTAAACAATAAGAAGAATGATTAGAATAGTTTTAAAAAATATTTTTAGCGGTAAAACAACAATCTTCGGAACTATAATTGTTAAAACTAAATTATATTTTTTCTTAAGGGTGCCGAAAATTTCATTTATATATTTATTTTACTTTTACAATATTGACGACTATTTGAGTATTTTATTATATTTATTTATTTTTTTAACTGTTTTGACGTCCTACACGTGTGTTGTTTTTGGTTAAAAAATTTTTTTTTAATGTGTATAAGCAAACATACGAGTAAAATAATTTTCAAGTAAGTTTTACATAAACCACCTTGCTTTTTTGTAAAAAAATGTTATTAAAAAATTGTATCAATTGTAGCTCCTGAAGAAGGCATAGGAGATGCCGAAACCGGTAGAGGCCGAATTTTAAATAAAATTTTTTTTTTACTGCAATCCAGCAATTTCATCATTTCCATATACCCATCCAGTCAAAAAGCTTCATCATCCTATTTAATTATATCACCAACTGTTCATTTCACGAAGCGTGTCTATATCTGAATGCCCCGGCTGTCTTCGCTTACAGTGTTTATATAGTTTGGCGTCCTTTTTCTAGAGTGTTCTCCACTATTCCATACGATTGTAACATCGAATACAAGGGATCAGGCGACCAGAAGGAATTAAAGAGGTAGAGATGTATTTGTGGACACCGCGCCGATGCTCGCGAAAATTGCATCATTGACAAGATTAGACGCTCGCTTAGCGCAGCGGCCGTTCTAAAAACGTTCAACCAGCGGCGGCGGTCGCGTACTCCTACAGTCAGTGGCATTGGGTGCATGTACGCTCCACTGCCTCCTCCTTAAGACTGTTTCATCCCGGAACAGTTTGTGGTGACGAAATATGCATGTATTATTCCTGGTGCATTTAGAAGTTTTAAAGAAGTGACAGTCGATGGTCCGCTCGAGTTCTTTCTTCTGTCCGTTTAGGTTAAAGATGCAGACGAGAATTTCAACGCCGGTATAGCGGAAGAGGATCTCTAAAATGTTCCTAACAATCCTCCAATCCAAACCATCTAGACCACAACCTGACTTCGGTACTGCTAGCTTCAATATGTATGTCATTCTCTAGCAGATGATTTGTCAAACCGCACAGCGAGTTCCAAAGACTGCGATACGACGGCTTCTAGTATGACCGTGGTTTTGTAACCAGGTAGTAGATATACCGTTTATGTTCTGTATTGCTATTCCTCAGTCGTAGCGTTTTCCCTACGGATAGACGTTGGTTGACCAGTTCTTCTGATCGCCAAATTTCGACTTGAAGACTGAAGATATGCCGCGGAACATCTTTAGTCTTCTGATACGTTGTGGCTGAGGGAATAATCTGAAGACACGGTGAACAGATCTCGATGTTCTTCCGTCGTCACGCCATACCGCGTCTTGTGACCAGTGGAATACTTTTCCATGAAGTCTTCAAAAGTCGGTTCCTGAGCTATGATCCGACGAATCGTTGCTCCATGATGGACTTCATGGTTGTCACCAGTGAAGGGACTAGCCGATGAAAGTGTACTAGTTTCTGCTTCCCCGTAGGTGTTCTCTTAATGCGATATATTACGTCGTTTATCCGTTCAACTAACCCCGCGCACGCTACAATATACATGTAAACCAAGGTCACCACACAATTGAGGTCGTAATAGTTTGTATTAGTATTTCCAAATATTGCAGGATAAGCAATAGTAATTTAATTGTTTCATTATTAGTTTACATCTCAATTGTTTGCTGACTTAGCTTTTATAAAAGACCTATCCACAATAATGTAGTTAGTGGGTACGTGAAGAATACAGTGGCTACGTGGACCCGAGCGTGGATACGTGAAATATATAGTAAGTACGAGGACCCGTACAGTGGGTACGTGGGTCATAACTGTATACTGTATAAACAATGGTCTAGTGAAGACGGAAACCCTATAATGGGTAGTGTAACATTATTTACATCTTGTTACTAAATATATTTATTATTTTATATCTTCGTAAACATCCGTCTTTATTATTCTACCATAGTCAAGTATGTCAGCCAATCAGCATCAACAGTAAGTAATACTTTTATTATTATTCTTATTATTTAGACCAATACTTAATTGTACCTCCCGGTTGGCAAGAACTCACATTAAATATTATTTGTTAACTCATCCCTTAAGGCGGGTTACAATGTGGTTGCATTAATTTAACTTGTCTTAGGGGCTGGTTACATACATATTAGTCTATTAACATGAAAGTGACAGTCATCGTATGCCTTAAATATTTGATATCGTTTATTTTTTGTAAAAAATGGAAGATGAAATTATTGACTTAACTTTTTATGAACCTGATGTTATTTTACGAAAAATGATTTTACTATTTTTGAAATTGATATTAATTTTCCAGAAATTCAATTTACATTTTCTGATATTGAATTTACTTTTTCTGAAATTGATATAAAGGTATAGAATCTTTGTCGTGGGGGCAAGTTGGCGCCTATGACATATTCAAATGGAATTTATTTAAAACTTTGTTGAAATATAATTTGTAATTAAACCTTTAATGCCTTTGCCTTATGCCCCTGTGATGTATTTTTGGATATTAGCATGCACAAAGGATGTTAATATTATCAGCTAAATAGAATGTGTAGATGGAAATGGAATTAAAGCTTAAGTATGAAAGTAATTTGGCTAAAGTTAAAATATAAATTATATTGGAAATTGAATTAATTGTATACATTCGATACAAAGAAGATTAATGAAATATATCATATGAAAGAAGTTTAAAATTAAGTTAATATTATTATTAAATATTACTTACTTATACACGGGTAGATAGTATAAATATAAACTTTGAAACAGTATTTAATCAAACGGTAAGTCTTCATTTGTCGTTCTTGTATTTTTGGTCCAAAGTAATCTATAGGCCAGAATTTATTTTCCATTTCATATAACAATTCTCGAATAATGTTTAAAGATATACGAGTTAGTACTATTTTTACGAATAGCTAAAACAAAATATCAGTGAAATCAGTGCTACCATGAAATAATAAACAAGTACGAACATTGACATTATAAATAAATAGTCATTTGTTTAAGTAGGCATTAAAAAACCAGACACTATAAATCTGTTTTTGCCGTGTTGAAAATTATTTTTTTGCCGATTTAAGAATTAATATTAATTGATTATTTTTAATACCTAGTTATTGCCATCAAATTGTGTTGCTATGTGTTTTTTGAACAGTTGCTATGCGTTTGTTGAGCAGTTGCTATAGTCATAGCAGTAACAGTTACGTTATACAGACTGTTAGCTGTCAAAAAATCGCACTTTTAATGTCAATCGGCAAAAAATTGTTTGATTAATGTAAACATTATCTTTTCTGAAATTTATAATATTCAAGTAAATATAGAAAAGGTGAAATGGTTTCATGTTGCCAGTGAGCGTATTTGATTATAATTGCATGGCACCTGTGATTTGTTTAATATTAACACTTAAATTTCTTGGATTTCTCGTGTCCTGGATTATAATTTACCTCTTTCGTTGAAAAATAGTTATGGAAGGCATTAATTGAACGTTTCTAAATTAACACAACATTATATGGGATAATAAAATGCACAAGTGAATTTACTTTCCGCGCGCCTATATTTAATGAGACACAGTTTCAAGGGTCGACTAATTTTGTATGGCTATAATGCATTTAATTTTGTTTAAAAAAAATAATGTTGAAGCGCATTTCTGTAGTGCGCAGTTAAATGAAAAATTAGAGGGAACTACGGTAATAAATAAATAATGAAATAAATTTTTCTTCTATACATCCAGTGGGACTTGTAATGGAATGAAATCACCATTGTGAAACTAATCCAAACTGTTCGCTATATCAATTAAAGGTAATTGAATATGCAACTGCTACTGTAATCGATTTATTTAAACAATTTAGCATAACTGTCATACGAATTCACTATTTGTAATGAAGTTTAATGTTGCTTGTAATTGAATATACCTGTTACACTATCATCCAATGAATTGTGTAATTAGATTCAAATATGATATTCAATTGTGACAATCACTGCTCTTAATATTAAATTTTACTGTTTTCATAGAAAGTATGAAATTTTTGTAACGGTAGGTACTGTGATATAAGGACACTAATGGCCGGTTGCACCAACGTAACTTAAATATTAAACTTTGCTTAAATTGACAATATTGTATCGGAATGAAATGTCAAATGAATTATAATATATTGCTGTCCAAATTTTGACTTGCATTTTTTTGTTTAAGCCTAGTTTAAAATTTAAGCCTTGTTGGTGCAACTGGCCATAACATGATGGTAATATGTTATAAATTTGATTTACCTAATGTTCATTTTCAGATTCATGTGTATTAAGACTTTTCGACTTCTTTGATCTCTACTATATGTTCATGAAATGTCTTACATTTGTTTTTTAACACCCTGTTTGTCCAGCATTAACCAGAAAATTATTGTTTCTTTTTTAGTTTAAATGAAAAGAATTAATGTTGAATTACATAATATGAAGTTGAATATAGTAAACAGATACTCGTAAAATAGTACCTATTCTGTAGTAGAAATTGAGTTGTCCTATTTTCAAATTCTATATGGTTTTTGTGTACAGTATGTGTATGTCGTATGTAAATATTTATTTTATTCTATTTTCCCAGGCAGACAAATGTATGCGTGAGTGTGTGTGGGAGAGCTCTGTAAAATTTATGTCCATTGTAACCTAATTTCCTGGGCAAATAATGTTCGACGCAACAGTTGTTCGGTAAATTCCAGTAAGGTTAATAATTTATTTGGATTATTAAATTAGGTTAGGTTATGTTATACTTATTTACTTTATACTTTAACACATTCTACCGTATTTCTACTCTGTGAGATGAAATTTTCTTTTTAGGTTATTCTAACTAACTCTAACTTAATATAAATGAACTGAATGTTACATAATACGCAGATATTGAGTTTTTCATGAATATTGAAAAAATAACCATTTCAGCCACAATAGTAATGTATAGATGACATATATGTGATTAGCGTTCAGTAGGTGGCATTATTTAGCTTAAAGTGCAATAAATAAATTCGAAATAATAATTTCCTATGCTTTCCCGTTTGAATGAAAAAATTCGCACGATTTTCATGGAAACCAGGGACGTAGCCAGGGGTGGGCCCTCAGGCCCACCCTGCAAAATATCTGGCCCACCCATTTAAAAGTCAAATGCGAGAAAACAGTTCACGCACATTATTTGAACTGTATTTCTCATTCCAAAACAATAATGACATTTATGGTAAAGAAACAGTAATATTATTTTATTCACAATCATTATAGTTATATGTCGATTCCTAACCTTTTAGAGGTTGTAAATGTTTATGTAAGGGTTGCCTAATAACATTGTCATAGATCCGTATAATAAAGTAGGCTAAACAAATTTTAATAGATCTGTCAAAAGATATGAAAATTATTAATTTAAAAAGTGGATGATTGTGAATAAAATAGTATACATACCTCGATGGGAGTTTCATCACAGCCTCGCTCTGTATCTCACCTCGATACTTCGCCTCTCAATAATAGACATAAAAGCCCTCGGCTGTAATGAAACATATCCCACCTCGGATGATATACTATTACTGTACAGTACAGAGTAGATAGAATATCGCTATTCAATGCATATCATCATTTCAACAGAACGGACGAGTTGACATTAATTTTAAGGATTTTTGAAACTGACTTATATATGTTTTATAACTTTTCATTGTGGGTTGGGTAGTGTAAGTAACTATCCGTCTATTTTTTACAAAACATCCTTCATTACATATGGTGTGTATGTTTAATAATGTTAAATAAACTTAATCCTACAAATTAATATCTGTTTAAATACGTATGTATATTGTAACGTTTATTTATATAGGTGAAGTGTAAAAATTAGAGAAATATTATTAATTAAAGTAATACGTTTATTAAACGATAAATAATATAATACCACATGCTTTAACAGGTCATCCTCAATCACCATGGAGTCTCATTGCGCCGATAAATAATATAATACCACATGCTTTAACAGGTCATCCTCAATCACCATGGAGTCCCATTGCGCCCAGTACGATTTTACACTCTGTGACTGTGGTGCAATATCTTCCCATATTGGTTTGCTCTCTTCTCCTTTCCATTTCACAAAATTTTGCAAAGTAGGGTCATTTTCTTGGTCCTTGCGTAGTCCATCGGGCTGCCAACTATCGTCGACTACTGTTATTCTGGCAATGGTGGCATGTTTTTCTTCTAGTCTACTACCATATTTGCCTCCCTTAGCATGGCCTTCTGAGCAATGCGTCAACGTTACTCCCCTTTCGTTCAAGTTCCTTTCTCTGTCTTGACTTTCTTCCTCCTTGTGGTGAGAGGTATGTCATCGTCGTCATCGTTATCTAACTCGAGTTTTCGTTTCCAACTCGAGCTGTCCATACGAATCGCCAAGGGCACGTCTTCTTCGCTGTCTTCAGGCTTCGTTTCAAACTACATAGATTTTAATCACAGATGCTCGTCTGAGAACTATTCATTTCCGGTTGGCTTTCATCTTCCTCTACTTCTGGAATTTCTTCCTAGATTTCTTCTTTAATACCTTGCTGAACACGCTCTCTTTCTCTCTCGCGTTCTCTTTCTTTTTAGCTTCCGTCTTCTTTCTTCATATCCATCTTTGACATCAACGGATTCGTCCTTTACCTCTCGAATTTATGCCTACAGTTCTCTTTATCTTCCGTCACCTCTAGGTAAGGAAGATATTGTCTTTGGTCAAAAAATTCGGTGGTGAGTTTTCATTGAATAAGCACGTTTTAGGGTCTTTACAATACGATTTTACTATTTTTATGATGATGTCTGTATGTGTGTATGTGCGTGTGTATGTGCGTGTGTGTGTTCGTGTGTGTGTGACCGCGGTTTCGGTCGCGATATCTCCAATACTAGAATTCCAAAAATTACAATTCTTGCGAATTCCTTTTCCTTACAACCATATGCAGACTTGATTAGATTTTGGTTATAATTGGTATCCTCATTTGAAGATTTTAACAGTGTTTCTTGAAAAACTCAGTTAAATATTATTATAACTGAAAGAATATATTATTTTCTATACGATTTGATTGCATTTTATATTTCATATTCAACAGATATAGAGTTAAAGAATTATAAAGATAATAAATTTCATAAATCAGCCAGCTATGCTAACTTAACCATGGAAACTGCTAATATATTCAGGTAATTTAAATTGACAGATGTCAGTATCAATAAAAAGTAAATGAATGAAAGAATAAGAGAAATAACTCTAGTGTTAGAAGTTTCTAGACAGATATAAGAGAGACGATTACATTGGTTTGAGGAGCGATGAATATATTGGAATAAGAATGAATAGCTTAGTAATAGAAGGTAAAAGAAACATAGGAAGACCAAATATAAAATGAAAGGAATGTATTGCGGACGACGAGAGAAAAAGAACTGAATGAGGAAAACACGCAAAAAAACAAAAATGAGTGGAAGAAGAAAATAAAAAATAGCGACCTCCTAACTAACGGGAAAAACTAAAGAAGAAAAAGAAGATGTCAATGTCAAGTGCAACTTGCATAGTTTGTTTATGAAATAATTTTACTGGAAATATAAGATCTTTTGCAAGAAAATTTATATATAGGGCGCGTGCAGTGACGTGACTTTGCTGACTTTGCCAAGCAGATATGGGGACCCGTGTCAAAATGACAGCTATTAATTACGTCCATAACTAACAAATGTCATAATTTTTCATTCAAAAATTTCATTATTTGTTATCAGGAATGTGGAATTCAGTTGCCGAGAAAAGGAATCATAAAATACCAGAAAATGAAATTTTGAATGAATAATTATGACATTTGTCAGTTATGGACATAATTAATAGCTGTCATTCTGATACGGGCCGTCATATCTGCTTGCTAAGACCAGAAAGTCACGTGACTGCTCGTGCCCTATACATAAATTTTCTTGCAAAACATCCTATATTTCCAGTAAAATTATTTTATAAACAAACTATGAAATATTATTTACACATTTAATGTTATTATAAATATTAAAGAATATTCTATTATCTATACGAATTGATTGCATTTTATATTTCATATTCAATGGATATAGAGTTAAAGAATTATAAAGAAATTAAATTTTATTAATCAGCCACGTATGCTATATTCATAGAAACAGCTACTATATTAAGAAAATTCTAACTGAAAAGATAATGAATGTGGTAGGGATGAGGATGTTGAGATAGATGTTGGGGAAGACACGGAAAGATACGGTAAGGAATGAATGAATAAGGGAAATAACTCGAGTATTAGAAGTTTCTAGAAAGATACAAGGGAGACGATTACACTGGTTTGAACATGTCATAAGGCGAGATGTAGAATATATTGAAAGAAGAATGAATAGCTTAGTAGTAGAAGGTAGAAGAAACAGAAAATGACCAAAGATAAGATGAAAGGACCGTATTGCGGAAGACTTGGGAGAAAGGACTTGAATGAGGACAACACGCAAAACAGAAATGAGTAGAATAAAAATATAAAAATAGCAACCCCTAACGAATGGGAAAAGCTAAAGAAGAAGAAGATATCAGTGTCAAGTGCCATTTGCATAGTTTGTTTATAATTTTACTGGGAATTTAGAATCTTTTGCAAAAAAATATGTATGGAATTTGTACATAATACACAGGATTGACGGAAGGTATTGTGCTGGCCACATCAGATTTTTTAATTTCTTATTGGACACGCTTTCTTTCTTTTTCGCGTTCTCTTTCTTTTCCGCTTCCGTCTTCTTTTGTAACAGCGGAGTTTCTTCCTTCTAGCAAACACTTCGTTTATAATTCGTCGCACTTTTTCATCCATGTCTTTGGTGTTTTCATTTCCCTCAGCATAAATATTTCGTACTCGCGATTGGTTGCGTGAGACTTGTTTGGCAGCTTCATGATCTGATACATATTAGAGTGCGTTAACCATAGTTTTTGGGCGGCATAATTGCAGTGCTTGCTGAGTATTGCTGTCTCGAACTCCGTACATGAGTGCCTGAGTGGCCAGGTACTCCAAATCGCTATCGGGAGCCGTAGAATGTGCAAGACGACCCAAATGAACTACGTCGGCTCCAAATTCTTGAATAAGTCTTCTCCAATCCTTATTTCAATATTTGCTCCAGGAATCCAGAATTATTCAATTTTCGCTCCAACATTTGCTCCGTAATTCCAGAATTCTCCTTCAATTTCCGCTCCAACATTTACTCCATGATTCCAGAATTCTCCTCTACTCTTCCAGAATTTACCTCTAATTCCTGTTCCAATTTCTGCCCCAGAATTCCAGAATATTCTTTAGATTTTCTAGGACTCTCATCCCATTCCTGTTTCAATGTTCTAGAATGTTCCATTATTTCTTCTTGCAATGCTCCGGAATTTTCCTTCGCTTTTCTAGAACTTTCATGCAATTCCCTTTCCAATGTTCTAGAATGTTCCTTTAATTCTTCGTCCAGTGCTCCGGAATTTTCCTGCGCTCTTCTAGAACTTTCATGCAATTCCCTTTCCAATGTTCTAGAATATTCCTTTAATTCTTCTTCCAATACTCCGGAATTTTTCTCCACTTTTCCAGAACTTTCCTCCAATATCCGATCCAAACTTCTAGAACTTTCTTACCATATTTGTTCTAATCTTTTACAATGTTCTTCTAATTTTTGTTCCAATATTTTGGTCAATTCTTCTTTTAATGTTCTTGAATATTCTGTCATAAGTTTATCAACGTCGGATAGGCATAAGCCATATGAAGTTTCGAATAAGTAATTTTATTAGTTATCTTAAACATTTTCACCAGCATCGATTAATGATTGCCGCAGACGAGATTTTAGAACGGTAGATCACTTACATTTAATTCACTTTTTGTTTAGTCGTCATTTTATTTATTTTTATTTACACTTCACAGATTATTAACAACCACACACCTGACACCAATTGTTACGTTTATTTATATGGGTGAAGTGTAAATATTAGAGAAATATTATTAATTAAAGTAATACGTTTATTAAACGATAAATAATATAATAAAAGTAACAAACACTATGATTAAATAATTATAAACACTAATTTAAGACTAAGAATATTATAAAATGCTTAAACACTAAGATTATTTATTTAACCAATATTTATATCTTTACATTTATTTGTATAACTACATTTATTTATGTTCACAACTCGTAGACTATTTATTTATATCACCACTTCATTGCTCGTTGCTTCTATATATCAGACTATATCTCCGCTGTACTTCGGACGGTATTTATTAACCCTGTGTCCTTCTGGAACTTTCTGACGCGACCATCATCGAAGACACCACCGGATATAATAAACCAGTCTAAACGCGTATGATTTTCCCCCGCCGTGGGGGATTGTGTCATCGCTCGGTAATATTCTACCAGTGACGGCGCTCATATATTTTTAAGTGAGGGGTGCACGTTACAATATGCTTAACAAATTGTATGACTAAAAATCAAATTTTTGTTATTTGTGTTCTAATGAAAAAGGTAAGTAGTACAAAACATTCTTAATGGCCGCCTAAAAAAAATTTGACCCATCTAAAAAAAATTTGGCCCACCGATAGCCCATTTTACAAAAATATCGTGGCTACGTCCCTGATGGAGGCATGAACACTATGTAGCATATTATGGTCATTTCGTCAATTAACGCCACAGTAGCGTGAATACGAATATCGCCACAGCCAGATAAGATCACACGCAGATACTTTTGCTGCGTGGCAAATTAAAAAAAAAACTCAGCTTCTTAAGTTATACGATGTGTGAACCCTGTTGCAATCTATAAAGTAGCGACCGTAATACCCCTGCAAGCAGCATTAAGAATACTCCGTGCAGTTTAAAAGTAGCCTATTGGAGTGATATTTTTCAAAGTGGCGGGCGCAGGAAAAAAATATTCATTTAGGTTAAACTTTTGCTGTGACTGTACATGCCGCTTTTGGAGGAGTGAACAGTGGAGACATATGTCTATGTGTAATTATTGCTGGGTATGCCAATCTGCTTTGTACACAGGTATCGGTAATGATAATGACATATTCGTATCGTGCGGCCGTTTACTAGCCGTCACCTTAAGGGCACTCATTGTTGGTGTGGATAGTGTACCATATGGGTTACTTTTATGTTATTTAAAATTCGGTTCCCGTCAGGTTAGAACTCGGGTGACCAAATTTGCGATCAGACACCCAGGCTCACAGCCCCCAAGATCCCATATATATATATTTTTTTATTTATTATTATACTTTTGTATAAGTTACATCTCCTAGACGTAACTCTTGCAGCAACTTGTCAAGAACTCTAGGGTTTTCTTGATTTCTAATTCTAATCCAGTCTCTCACGAGATCAGTATCAATCATTGAGTAGATAGAAATATCAAAACACCAATTAAAATTATGCTGTTTGACTACAGAAGTTGCAGGGAATCATTTGAAGTAATAGAGCAATAGATGTGAACAGTTTTGCAACAATTTTGTAGATTTGCAACATTTGTAAGCAGCCGCAGCATGGAAAACTGCACGCTATACTCTAGTTTCTATCGGCGTGTGAATCCGACTTGCAACTTTTGCAGTCGCAGTAAAAAACTGCGCAATACAGGTAGCTGTGTGAGCAAGGGCGGCCGCAGGAATTTTGGTAAGATGGGGCTGAAAATGTAAGATGGGACTGAAAAATAATTTATTGTTGGGCGGGGTGTTACCAAACATTTCTCTACTGTTGTACATAACAAAAACAAAGACTTAATCAATAATTGTAGAATCGCAAAGGCGAGTTCATTTTTTTTTGAAATCAAGTATTATTATTATAAATGTATATAAAATTTCACTATTTCTTCCGGCATTTGCCATAGTTGATTTACATATATATATATATATATATATATATATATATATATATATATATATATATATATATATATATATATATATATAATTGTAATAAATGTTTGTTTATTAAATTAATTGTTTTTTTGTCTTCTTTAAAATCATGGATGGGGCTCAGCCCCAGAGTGCCCCCCCCCTGTAGGCGGCCTGTTTGTGTACCCATGCCTTAGTTAATTTGTGTCCCAACTAGTTGGAGCGACCATGCGTTAAATTTTATCATGCTCCATGATATATCATGCGAATGTTTACCTTTAAGTATAAGGAAACCTATTTGCTATTTGAACACTTTTGGAAACAAAAGACATGAGAAGTGTCTTGTTTTTAAAACTATTCTTCTTTAATAATGATTGAAACAGTTAATATTTAGTTTTTATTAATAACTTGATAATGAAGGTCAATCAGGAAATTTTCCGCTCTTAATTTGTAACCTGCTTTAGTCCTCTGAATCAAATATGAAAAACATGTAGGACACTTTGAGCCACCTGTATATTCTTCTGATTATATTCCATAGAAATGCTTGATTAGAATAAAGAAAACTTGATTACAATAAAGAAACACTAATCACACAAAACATAATTATAATAAGTACTTTTAATTTTTACAATATATAAAAAAAATTGAGATTGCGGCTGAGATGTGTAATCACAATAATTATTAATGATAAAACCTGTGAATAGAATGGGACTAAAGATTGACCCGGGCTTTAGTACATATTTAATTTCCAATTGAAGCGGTGAGATGTAAAAGAAAAATGGTTCCGTTAATGATAATTTTGGAGAAATCAATAAAAACTGATAATAGAAAAAAAAATTAAAGATGTCACATGAAGGACATCTACGAATAATTGTATTAATTAAGATTTTAGCTCCGCTCATTTTGTCAAATTCAGTAGTGTCAATTACTTAGTTTTTATGAGAGTTTATAAGATACTATACTGTTATTCTGTTATTATAAAAATATGTTACAGTAAAAGCGTTCAATATTCAAAACAAAGTCAACTAGTAAGTTTATTAGTAAATTAAAATCAAATGTGTGAAAAATAAGATACTGACATAGTGTCAATGTTAGTGACGCTGACAGAATATAACGTCATTCATACGGTTATGAATCAAGCTAATATATTTTAATTAATAAATTAACTTACGTTACAGCGAAAATATTGTCAACAACGAGCATCGTTTTAAAATGAAATGTCTTAACTTAGTCGAAATAATATAAATTTTTGAAAGATAAATGTGTTATATCCATCCTTATCGCACACGCTTGTAGTTTTTGTAAATGAGAAAGATAAATGTGTATAAATTTGGTAATTCATTCAAGATATAGATGACCTTGATTGGACGTCTTTTAAAAAAATTACTGTAAAGAGTAAAGTAAGAATTTTACATGAAAACTTACAATTAACAATTTGTAATTCTCATGGCTAGTTGCACAGGTTATATAGTTTATCCACGACTGTCAAATAATATACGCATAATTCAACCGTTTTTTATCATCTAATGGCCTTCATTACTGTTGCTAATTGAATAATATTGACAGTTCGATGGAATAATATTATTCAATCGTTATGTCAAATTCAAATTTTACCTTACAAAAAGTACAAACAAATTACTTTTAATAAGTATTTTTTCACATAAAAAGCCAAAAGTATACTAGGTTTCTCGTTTTTTATAGTTTTATTTTCTTCTTAAGCTTAAAATGTAGCTGAATAGTTGGTTTAAAATTTTCTGCTAAACAAATCACTACATAGTTTTGTTAAAACAAATACCCAGTAATCAACGCTAACTATGTTTATGTTTGTGAACAAACAATTTTCTAAAATTTGTTAGGTTATTTCTGATTTTATAATAGTACAGTATATTATTATTTGACAGTTGTGGATAAAGTATAGTATTCTATTCGCATGTAATGGCTATTACTCACTCGAATGATTTACATCACTCGCCTTTCGGCTCGTGATGCAAACTTCATTCTCATTACTAATAGCATACATTACATGCTCATTGAATAATATACTATTATGTCTTAACTACAGGTTAAAAAGTGCGTATCGAAATTTTGACAGTAATATTTAGCATCTCATTTAATATTTCGTTTCAATACGATATTATCAATTTAACCAAGGGTTAAATATTTAGCTAAACATTTTCTTACATCATTTTAATATTTTTATCGACAGTGCGTTAATATATAATTAGTACACTAATTTGAATGCCATTATGAGTGATACGTATTAATAACGTAAGCTGCGAATGAACATTTCAATGTTTCTTATTATGCCAAAAATTAAATGAAAATGTTTTTTAAGATAAATTTAAACTATCGTAGATAAAATATTGAAGGATACACCTTTGATATAACCTCATAATGAAACTTGCGTGATTAAAACACTCCGCTCATCGCCTCGTGATTTATGAACGCTATACCAAACTTGTATCCTTAATATCTATAAAAGTAGCTACTATAAGTATGTTATATTAGTCGACGGAATCTTTTTCTTTTACATCCCATCTAATATACATGTATATATATATATATATATATATATATATATATATATATATATATATATATATATATATATATATATATATATATATACATTATACAATCTGTTCATTTTCACGAAGCTAAGCTATATTGTTAACAGTAGTAGAAGTTCGAAAGTTTTTTCTTCGAATATTTCAAATTAAAAAAAAATGACTAAGGTTGGTTTTGCAAAGAGCTTCTCAATTTTATATCGCTTATAATTCATCTAATTTTGAGTTTCGGGCATAAGTGTATAAGGTATTTTTGACTTAAAATTATCCAAGGAATACATCCTTAAGCTATAGCAATCGAGTTGCGGGACCGAATGTATAAATTTATATTTGGGTAAATTTTTCAACCTGGGTGTAGATTAGGTATTAGTAAATACACGAAATAATTTAAATTAATTTACAGTGATGCTAAATTCTTGTACTTTCATCTAAAATTAATATAGTTATTAAATTTTCAAAATTAAGGAACTTTAATGTATTTTCGGTCTCCCATAATATTTGTGCCACTTAATTTAAACTGAGTGCTAGAAGAAAAATACTCGGACTATTTTCCTTTTACATCTTACTCAATTAGCTTGGTTATAAACATTTACCATGTAGGAATATATTGATTGTAGAAGTCGTTTGAAATTGAAAGTAATGTACGTAAAATTACTCTCAGTTTGATATATGCCCAATATGTGGAATTTTTTTCCTTTACATCTCACCGCTTCAGTTTATGTTTTTTAACGTGCACATTTATTATTATCTTTTAATTTAGTAATGTAACCTAACCAGTCCAAGCTCGGTCACAGATCACATTTACAGATATATAATTTCTATATTATTACTATTTTATGATGTATATCAAATATAGTGTGTACAATACCTGGGTAAATGGTCCGGTTGATTCAAAAGTATTTGCAAGATTGGGAACAGTAACTTCATCTAAAATAATAACCATCATACCCATACAGGGAATACAAACTACTAATACAAAAGCAATTAGAGTTGTTATATTCATTGTTATTGTATTTCTATATAAGTTATATCCAATATATTTCCATATTGTTGTTATTAATGGCATTAACAATATTTTAGTCTTCGGCATTTTGGACGTATTTTCCATTATTTCTACTGAAATATTCAATATCTTATATATAGTATGATGATCTGTACAAATTCATATGGAAGTGAATGGCGCATAAAGATTTAAATACATTTATAGAGAATAAATTTAGAATTAATTATTTCAACCACATATTCCGCTATGAATAATGAAATTTATATGAACTTCGAGGGGGATTTAATTACGTGAATTCATATTAAATTATTATTAATATAGCTTCTATTCATAGGTGTGATAGCAGTCATTTCTATAGTACCATGATCCGCTGAGAAGAATTAATTATTTCTAAAGCAATTAATTCATAATTCAACAATCAGTAATTACACAGAACAGATTGAAATGTAACACGGATTTTTCTGATGTGTAATTATTGTGAAATATTAATTAAATTTTGTCATTTTTAATTAAATTTGATCAATATCAAATGCATAATTTAATATTAGTTCTGCGCAGAATTTTTCAATCTTAATAAAAATAAATCAATCATAAATTAAAATCCAGGCTGTAATTATTTGCAAGCTAATATTTACTTTAATTGTAATGTTAAATCTGTGAAGTAGAATGAAATTTAAAAATATAAATGTAAAAAAAATATACGATATACAAATTCAATGAATGTTAATATAGTATTTCCAGAAAACAATAATGGGATTTTAAGGAAAATAACACTTCTATCACTAACATTATCATATTGTCGAAATGCAATTGAAAATAGCTAATATTAATTTGCAATTTTCTCATTACTGTCACATTTGGGTACTGGCGAGTATAGTACACTAAAAAAATCTGATGTGGTCAGCACATTACTCTCCGTCATTTCTATGTAACGGTGAGTGGACGAACGGGCGAATTAACGAGAGCTTGAATGGCCTTCTGAACGAATGTTTTATACTATTTATTGTGTTTCGGCTTTCATATAAACGTTATTTCTTTAAACACTTGACAATTTCTATTAAGGGAAACTTTTCGTAGAATAGTTAGCTTGGTGACTGTGATTTTGTATTCTGTCCGTTGCCTAGATCACGCCTAGATATAATTAATGCAGTTATAGCAATTACAAAGAACAAAATGTCACCAAAAATCATTCAATAATAAAACTTATATTAACATCCATAAGAGTAATCATTCTAATTCCGAAACAAATAATAGTATATTAAAAAATAAGTTATAGCACGAGTTACAAATTTGCTCTCGAGCAAGCAGCGGCGAGTGGGCGAACTAACAAATGCATGAATTGCCTTCTGTAACTTGTGTTTTATACTATTTTTTCTGTTGAGGCTTTCATTTACATTATTTTTATAAAAATATTTGACAATTTCCATTAAGGGAAATTTTGGTAGAATTATTAGGTTAGTGACAGCGATTTGTGCTTTTTATTCAGTTCGTGGTCTGGATATTTAGTGCATTTATTGCAGTCATGCCAATCGCAAATACCAGAATATCACCAAAAATCGTTTAAAAATGAAGCTCCTTCTAACATCAATATGCCTGCTAGATTGTGACGTAATTCGGAAACAGAGAAAAGAATTGCGAAGGTGATTTAGAATGTTATCTGCCTTGCTACGAAACAAAAGACGAGCGTTTGCTATTCTTTGCTCTCAAATAAATGCAAATTAATATCTATTGAATCAAATTTTTAACTACTTATTAAAAACTAATCACTGAGAACATGCCCGTAAGTTTCATACAACTTTGTTTAGCTTTGGCAATAATTTTGATTAACAAATAAATTAGGCAAAATTTTAGTGATCAGATGGAAGCAAATAGCAAAAATAAGCAAAATCTTTTTAAAAACATTGAAAAATATGTTAATAAATAACATAATTAACAAAAACAAAAATAAGACATAATAGCAGATGAAAAAATAAATCATGGATAGATATATCGTACTTTCTGGACTATAAGACGCACTTTTTAACGCAAAAATGTGTTTAAAATTGATTGCGTCTTATGCTCCGAAAGTAAGTGTATATTTTTTTCCTAAAATTTTTGTCATAACTTGGGATGCCTCTTATAGTCCGAAAAATAAAGTACATACACACACACACACACACACACACACACAAACACACATACAGGATGAACACTAGAAACCATGGGAAAACAGTTTTCTCCAAATATTGTCTATCCCGTTAAACGTTATGTAAGTAGTGATTTCAAAGTAGAGATTTAGAGAATAAAATTCAGATATTTTGGGTATCAAAAGTTTAAAATAAACATTTTTCATACCCGAGTAAATTTAATTTAAAGACTTGGCACAAGCAGATTTAGTATGCGTTATTTCAAGAAATGAGCGTTTACAATCTGTCAGATACCTATTTTTGACAGGTTACTTGGTTTGACAGTGTACATGACGTTCATTTTTTGGAATACTCGCATACTAAATCCATTTCTACTTTGTTTTTAAATTACGTTTACTTGGGCACTAAAAATTTTAGTATCCAAATATTCTGAATTTTGCTCTCTAAACCTCTATCTATAAAGCATTACATAATGTTTTTCGGGGCAGATAATATTTGAGAAAAACTGTTTTTTCACGTTAAACGCTTATGTCACGGTTTCTAGTGTTCATGTTGTATATATAAAAGCATGATTATCCCACATGGTGGGTTAGTACAAAACCGAATGAAAGCATTCATGTATTTAGATATCATCCTTCGCCATACATTTGTTGAGAAACGAAATAGTAGAATGGTGGGGAAAACATAGCTGTGAGGAAAATATGGGAGCACAAAAATACAAGTTAAACGAAGCAAAAGAATACTATGAGAAAACTGAAAGTGAAATGATGTATTAGTTAGGTACTGGAGATAGCAAAGGTATAACAATTATCAAAATAAAAATAAAAAAAAAGTGGTCAAAATGTATTCCCTTTAATTTGATTCTTACAGATGGACGAATGGGTTCCCAAATTACAAACATCTGAACAGAAACAGAAAAGAAACTTTGCAATTTGACTTCGATGAATGGCGAAAACGACTTACTAAGATTTTAAATAGAGATGGGACTTGAGTTTATCACTGGGACCAATATCAAAAAATCTGATGTGGCCAGCACAATACCTTCCGTCAATCCTGTGTATTATGTACAAATTCCATACATAAATTTTCTTGCAAAAGATTATAAATTTTTGGTATTATGTGATTCCCTTTCTCGGCAACTGAATTCCATACTCCTGATAACAAACAAACCACATGAAATAAGAAAATTATGAAATTTTGATTGAAAAATTATAACACTTGTCAGTTATGGACATAATTAATTGCTGTCATTTTGACACGGGTCAAAGTCATGTTACTGCACGCGCCCCATACATACATTTTCTTGCAAAAGATCCTATATTTCCAGTAAAGTTATTTCATTAACAAACTATGCAAATTGCACTTGACACTGACATCTTCTTCTTCTTCTTTAGTTTTTCCCATTCGTTAGGGGGCCGCTATTTTTTATTTTCTTCTTCCACTCATTTTTGTTTTGCGTGTCATTCTCTTTCAGTTTCTTTTCTCTCAAGTCTGTCAATTTGAATTACCTGAATATATTAGCAGTTTCCATGGTTAAGTTAGCATAGCTGGCTGAATTATGAAATTTATATAAAATTTATTATCGTTATTCTTCTTTAACTCTATATCTGCTGAATATCAAATATAAAATGCAATCAAATCGTAGAGACAATAATATATTCTTTAAGTTATAATAACATTTAACTGATTTTTTCAAGAAAAACTGTTAAAATCTTCAAATGAGGGCACTTCCGGTTGACCAATTATAACCAAAATCTAAACAGGTTTGCATATGGTTGTAAGGAAGAGGAATACGCAAGAATTGTAATTTTTGGAATTCTAGTATTGGAGATATCGTGCCCGAAAACGCGGTCACACACACATACATACACACACACATACACACACACACGCACACACGAACACACACACACATACAGACATCATCGTAAAAATAGTAAAATCGTATTGTAAAGACCCTAAAACGTGCTTATTCAATGAAAACTCACCACCGAATTTTTTGACCAAAGACAATACCTTCCTTGCCTAGAGGTGACGGAAGGTAAAAATAATCCATGGAATAGATTCATAAATACTCATCTACAAAACTCAATCATCTGAAATCAAAATATGGCGATGATCTTCTGGGATAATGAATGCATATTAATAATTGAATTACACCCAAAGGCTTTACAATCGATGTAGAGGACCATGACATAACGATTCAATATATAAAACTGGAGCCGAAAAAAAAAAAGAAAAACATTCATACAGATACGCAAAACTGTTTCTGAACTTAATGTGAATAAAGTTCATCAAATCATCAACATTACAGTCAAGATTTGGCACCAAGCGACTTCTTTTTCCTAAAAAATATTAAAAAAATCTTAGAGGAAGGATATTTGTTTCAAATGAAGAGTTAACATGTATGTAGTGGAAAAGTATTCTTTCAAAATAATTGTTCTTATGCATTTGAAGAAATTTTGGGAAGTGTATCAGTGTCGTAGAAAGTTACGATAAAAAAAATATATTGTTCCAGTTATACACCGCTTCTTTTATCGTTAGGTACTGTGGCAATTTGCAACGTTACTGTCACGGTTTTTCTTGTAAAAATTCTTAAAGTTAAAATTTATTGAAAATTATTTTTTTGTACCACTGTTTGAGTACCGTTTAGTTTTAACAGCTGCCACTTTCAAGTTCATATTTGCGCGGAGCGACACCTCGCGTTAGTATTGTGTGATACGACTTTATTTATTTATTTCAATTCAAATGTTTTTGGTTCTATTTCTCTTTGTTTCATTTTGTATTACTATTATTAACTTCTGAAAAATTTTATTTTGAAATTACTAGCACTAGAAAATATTTTTACCAATATCAATAAAAAGTAAATGTTGAAAGAATAAGGGAAATAACTCTAGTGTTGGGCGTTTCTAGAAAGATATAAGAGAGACGATTACATTGGTTTGAACATGTCATGAGGAGAGATGAGTATATTGGAAGAATGAATAGCTTATAACATAAGTTGCAAGAAACATAGGAAGACCAAATATAATATGAAAGGAGAGAAAAGGAACTGAATGAGGACGACAAACAAAACAAAAATTAGTGGAAGAAGAAAATAAAAAATAGCGACCCCCTAACGAATGGGAAAAACTAAAGAAGAAGATGTTAGTGTCAAGTGCAATGCGAATAGTTTGTTTATAAAATAATTTAACTGGAAATATAGGATCTTTTGCAAAAAAAATTATGTGTAGGGCGAGTGCAGTGACGTGACTTTGCTGACTTTGGCAAGCAGATATGTGGACCCGTGTCAAAATGACAGCTATGAATTACGTCCATAACTGACAAATGTCGTAATTTTTCATTCAAAATTTCATGATTTTCTTATTTCATGTGGTATATTTATTATCAGGGGTGTGGAATTCAGTTGGCGAGAAAAGGAATCATAAAATACCAAAAAATGAAATTTTGAATGAAAAATTTTGGCATGAGGATGACCCGCAAAATAGAAATGAATGGAAGAAAAAAATAAAAATTAGCGACGCCTAACGAATGGGAAAAGCTAAAGAAGAAGAAAATGTTAGTGTCAAGTGCCATTTGCATGAAATAATATTACTGGAAATTTTTAATCTTTTGCAAGACATTTTATGAATGGAATTTGTACATAATACACAGGATTGACGGAAGGTATTGTGCTGGCCACATCAGATTTTTTTAATAATATGTAAAAGTCTAGGAATATTGGTAAAAACGCGATGTTACAATTCGAATTAGTAAGTAGTGAGATATGAATTTTTGAATGTCTGAAATTATTTGTGGCGTCATAGTCCCGACTTGGTTATGCTTTTCAAATAGTTAATTTTAGAGATATTTGCATTTGGCATGTTTTCATTTATTTTTATTAAATCTTTCCTTTGTCAACTTAATTAGTAATACATAAAGAAATAACGAAAAATATTTAAAATAACTATATTATTTCAAGTTATTTCATGAAAAATTTTGACAATATCATTAGGATGGCAGTACAATTAATAGTGTGTTGCTATTGTTCTTAATTTCAATTAAAAAAAACCAACAAATAGTAGATATAGTTCGCCCGACTTCATACGAAATTTTACGATAATTACGGATTACCTTCACGTTTATAATAATTACGCATTTTTATTATAAAAAGTATATTTAATCATTTTATTTTTACTAAAAAATTTAATTTAACGTATGCTACCTTATAATTATTGAAGTTTACTATTTCATTGCAATGGTGGAATATCCCATTGTAAATAATAAACAAGAGAAATAGAGAGAGAGACAGAGAAAGAGAGAGAGAGAAATTAATTAATATCAAATTCAAATTAAAACTTCCTCGCCCGCCATCGTCATCTACAGGTTATATTCTTAAATATGCTTCACAGAAAATGTTATTTCTTATTTTTTTTTTATTTTTTATTTTAAGTAATTTAAAATAAAATTAGTTTTTTTACACATATTTTCATACGTAATATAACAAGTGATATGATTATCATCGATGATATTCTCGAGTGAAACCGAGCTGCAGATTTCACGAGTCCGAAGGACGAGTTGAAATGTGCTGCTTCGGTTTCACGAGCAATATCTTCGATTATTAATCATATCACGAGCTTATATTTAATGAGAGAATATAATGAATTTTTGCAATCTAACTTAACCTAACTTTTGATATACATATTCATATTGTATTAAAACATGGTACTTACGAGTTTTATTTAATATTTCGGAGTTTGCATTATTGTTATTATTTATTTTTATACTCAAAATTAACTGTCAATGTCATAAATAAAGAAAACAAATCCCTTAGTAACGACTATAAATACGGTGATAATTTCCTTGTTCTTTA
This sequence comes from Harpalus rufipes, assembly GCA_951394225.1. Taxonomy (NCBI): domain Eukaryota; kingdom Metazoa; phylum Arthropoda; class Insecta; order Coleoptera; family Carabidae; genus Harpalus; species Harpalus rufipes. The sequence continues at coordinate 42,231,684 of OX596276.1, read as the reverse complement.
TCATCGCTGTGATAGACCTGTAGCTAGGGAGATTCTGAATGTTGATTGGCGGAAAACATGTCACGTGACTAAAGAATTATATTCTTAACATAAGATCAATTATGAAGTGATAGAAATAGGATTTTCAGTACCCTGTAATCGCAAGTAGCTCATTCCTATAATATTAACATAGAGTAAACATTGAAGTATGTAGTAATATTGTCTGTAGTTTTTTATATTTGGCCGTACCTACATACATAATGTAAAAAGTTTGAAAATATTTTAAATAACTGTAATTTAATTTTAGTGGAAAGACTGTGTGAAACTTTTTTACATAAATTGTGAAAATTAAATGTAAATGAAAATATAACTGGCCTAGAATTTATAAGTAAGTCAAATATTTTATTTTGAACTACATTGTGTAACTTACAATGTTAATTATGAAATTAAAATTGTAACTTTGTTTCCTAAATGAAAACATATTTTCATACATGTGCAGTTCCATTTTGCGCGAAATTATAACAAAAACAGACAGAATTTTCTTCATAAATTAAGCATTTTCCAAGTGAGAGAAACTGCGAAATTAAATTTTCACATAAAATTAATTTACAATGTTATTCTGGGGTCCGCAGAAATACGAGTAGTTATGTATGAAAAGAGAAAATTATGTTTAGTGGAAGGAAACTGTGCTGCTCAAAATTTAATTACTTTACTACATAATGCACTCTTAATAAATGAGATTATGAATTTGCGCAATAAAATACCACTAGTTAAATTAACACTAGTTATAGTTTTAGCCAGAAAGCTTGAACACGGAGAAAAGAGAGCTGGTCAAGGTTATCTGTATCATGAACGAAGTTGGAAAACATACTTTTCTCTCATATTAGTATTGACAAGAAGGGCGCGCGATAAGGATGGTCTTTCAAAAATTTATATTGTTCCATCTAAGTTACGAGATGACATTTTAAAACGATGCTTATTGTGACATTACTGTATATGTAACGTAAGTTCCTTTATTGATTCATAGCCATGCGTATAGCGTTAGTTTATCAGTATTTTGCTTTTCACAAGTTTGTTTTCACATTTACTAATAATCTACTTGACTTATTTTTAAATTTTGTATGCTTTTACTATAACATATATTTTTATATTTTGAATTCATAATGAAGTCATTACGAAACCCAATTTTATATTGAAAGAGCCTTTATTTCGATACGATTTTTTGTGTTTTAGAAGGTTGGTACTAGATGACATTTACTTATGTTTATAAATTAGAATTAACATAAACTTTCAAATAATTGAATAAATGTTAATTCAATATTACCAATATGACACTTTCCCTAAATTAGACCTGTGCGCCGACGAGGGTCAAGGCGGCGGCGGCGAATTGTTAAAAAAAATAGCGCCGGCGTTTTAATACAAGCAGGTGTGATTTACTCAATCACACCTACATAAAACGTAAACTTAAAATGAAATAGTGAAAATTATGTTAATAATTTATCGCACTAGTGTAAATTATATCACATACCACATTTTTTCTTTAGAAATATCAATTATCGTGTATGAATATAATTTAGTTTACGGAGAGTGGTGATAATGAACTTCGTTTCTAAATATTTTTTACAATACACTCGTTCCGTATTAATGGCAATGGGAACTTCGTTATTATTTTTATTTAAATGTAAATAAACAAAATGTTCTGAAATCATACTTTTATATTAACTTGAAATGTCCTTCTGATTTTGGTTTGGTAAAATAATGAAATTTTTGATATATTCCTTTACACAGTTTTCCATTTTATGAACTACTGAAGATGTTTGGCACAAATTTGTTGATCTGTTAATTAAGTTGTCATTGTATGTACAGTCAGTGTTCTCTCCCAAACTTTAAAAGTGATTTATCCCTCCAAACACTCTAACAAAATTCCAATTGCAGACAGTAAATCCCTATCTAAACATAGCGGGAAATTCAAATATATTCACTATTAATTGATTACATATAACAAATACATAAACAATAATTCTAGCAAATAAAAACAAATAGTAATTCTTAAAAAAACAATTTTTTAGTCTCTGGTCTTCATCTACTACTTATTTATAAGTGAATACATACTTTTAGCATGTTTTTGAATGTGATCGGGGCCCACATTAAATATGCAGCAGTTAAATTCACTACGTCGGTATAGGAGATTACTCTATTATACCAGAACGATTTTTGCATGGCGAATGTTTAAATATTTTCCAAATTTTATATATAAGAAAATTACCACAAAATTGAAAAAAATCCCTCAATCCCTGGTAATACTTAAAAATCCTACGATTTGGGAACACTGTGTACAGTACAGATGACAGATCAGAAAAGCAGTAAGCAGTCTTGGAAATCACAAGAAAAAATATTTCTGTACATTAATATTTACGATTAATATGAATTTATTTACTGAAAATATAATCATTTATAATATTATAATGACGAGAACAACGACGGCGCGTCGTACAACAGAAAGGCGGAGCGCCGGTAGTTGAAACGCCGGCGGCGTGAAAAATATGTCGGCGGCGGCGGCGTGGCACGGCGGCGCACAGGTCTACCCTAAATCAACTTGGGTTAGGGCCGGTTTTATAAAAAAAATTGATGTGGCCAGTACAATACCTTCCGTCAATCCTGTGTATTATGTATAAATTCCATACATAAATTTTCTTGCTAAAAATTCTAAATTTCCAGTAAAATTATTTCATAAACAAACAATGCAAATTGCACTGGACACTGACATCTTCTTCTTTAGTTTTTCCCATTCGTTACGGGTCGTTATTTTTTATTTTCTTCTTCCACTCATTTCTGTTTTGCGTGTCATTCTCTTTCAGTTTCTTTTCTCTCAAGTCTTCCGCAATACAGTCTTTTCATCTTATCTTTGGTCTTCCTCGATTTATTCAACCTTCTATTACTAAGCTATTCATTCTTCTAATATATTCTTCATCTCTCCTCATGACATGTTCAAACCAATGTAATCGTCTCTCTCGTATTTTTCTAGAAACTTTTAACACTAGAGTTATATCCCTTATTCTTTCATTCCTTACCGTATCTTTCCGTGTCTTCCCCAACATCTATCTCAACATCCTCATCTCTGCCACATTCATTTACTTTTCGGTGCGTTCAATAAGCCCCAGGAAAAATAGCAATCGGAAGTAAAATTTGTTGAATGACTTTGCTAGCCTAGCATTTGCTTGATTTGCTCGCAAGCAATCCAAGCTCCATATTTCTCACATTTGCTTATTTCATTGAATGCACCTATTGATACTGACATCTGCCAATTTGAATTATCTGAATATATTAGCAGTTTCCATATTTAGCATAGCTGGTTAATTTATGAAATTTGATATCTTTATAATTCTTTAACTTTATATCTATTGAATATGAAGTATAAAATGTGATCAAATCGTATAGAGAATAATATATTCTTTAAGTTATAATAACGTTAAATGTCAATAAATGATATTTAACTGTTAAAATCTTCAAATGAGGGTACTTCCGGTTGACCAATTATAACCAGAATCTAATCACTTGTTTTTCTGGATGTAAACTTGAGGAATATGAAAAAATTATAATTTCAGAATCGTGATATTGAAGTTATGCGATCCGAAACTTTCGTCACACACACACAGACACACACACACACACACAGAGACACACATACATATTATTATATGGACCCTAAAACGTACTTATTCACTGAAAACTCATCATTGAATTTTTTGACGAAAGACAATAGGTTTGTTCATAGAACGATTTGAAACCGTCAGCAACCGTCAGAGGCATGCGCAGTTGCATAAAAGCGTTCGCAGAGTCACAAATTTCCAACTCTAATTATTAGTTCAATGTTCATAGAAACTTTCTGACTGGTTGCTGATCGGTTGCCAACTATCAGAATAATTTCCAACTCGGTCGGAAATTTTAAATTTGAGGCATGCGCACTTACACTGTTTTGACAATACATTTGTATTTGTTTTGATGAAAGGTTTTGATTTCATTTAATGTTTGGTTATATACTTACAAATAAATTAAATTAGTGAAATAAATATTTTACGGTAAGTAAATCATTGTAAATTAATAAATAAAATAATAAAAGACTGACTCACTGACAAGTGTCACTACAGTGATCGATAATATCGATATATTTACTACCAAAATTAAGCAGAGACATTTATTATTCATTTTAAAAAGTTAAGTGACATAATGCTGTTCACAGAAGAATTCAAACAGTTTGATTTGCAACCAGTTTGAAACCACGCATGCGCACTCAAACTCAAACTCCAACCGTTGGAAATATGTTCTATGAACAAACCTAATACCTTCCTTACCTAAAGGTGACGGAAGGTGAAAATAATCTTCAATTAAAATTTACATAGTAAATTTTTTGAAAAGAAAAAATGCAACGCGTTTTTTCGATAGCAATGATTTATTTAAAGGCGCAAAATATATAAAATAGTATGAAGGACTCATTTTATAAGAATTTTTGACGCGTGCGAATAAAAACATTCCTACAAATATTTGTACGGAAATATCAGTTCTTGTGAGTCGAGCCTGGCACCTGAGCTTCTTGGCTAGACCGTTCGAGTCCGAGTCGCCGAAATTCTATGTCAAGTTTGGTGATTGAAATTCACCACTCGCCATAATAAACCGCCGTACGTATCGCCGATACCTTATGTCGACGAGTTCGTTTTTACTTTAGCTTTTATTAGATATTTTCTTTCCATTCTTACTTACCACCGTCAGAGACTGTGCTATTGCCGTATCGCGGGAGCACAGTCCTCTAGTAGATTAAACGCAGTCCGTCACAGTTTACACAAAGGGTTTTTAATTCTTTATTTATTTAAATTACATTTTACATACGTTGGGAATAATAAACTAGTTGGTTAAGATAAGTACCTGATTTTCTGAGACAAACTCTGACCTTCCTCCGTAGAAAGCTAACCCGCAACCCCTCCTCTCTTTCAGCATCCACCGCTTAAGGCGCCCGAGCTAACCGATCCCTGTCGACAGAGAGGACTACGACAAGATGGCGCCGCAACCGACCTGACCACATGTCGCATGTCACAAAAGCCAACAATAACAATTCCTTTCGTGTAACACAATATTGTTTCCCGGCTTTAGTAAGAGCACGGCAGTAGTAAGCGATAACACGCTCTTGGTTGCTTTGAATTTGGCTTAATACGCTTCCGATACACGTATTACTCGCGTCCACGTCGATTATGAACGAGTCTTTGTTATTTGGGTATGCTGATACTGGGGCACTCAGTAATATTTTCTTCAACTGTCGAAACGCCAAGTCACAATCGTCACTTCAGTAGTAGGCTTCGCCTTTATTGAGAAGTCTATGTAATGGATCAGCCACAGTAGCAAACCCAGATACAAAGCGACGATAGTAGGAAGCGATTCCCAAGAAAGATTGTAATTCGGTGTTGACAATATGGTCAAAAATTGTAATTCCCGATGAAATAGCCGACATTTTGCAGGATTTATTTTCAGTCCCGCATTCTGTAGCCGCTTTAGTACATCACCTAATCTTTCCAAGTGTTCTTCTAATGTTACCCCGAAGATGATCGTCTAAATAAACTAGGGCGCTCTCCCAGTTCAGACCATCCAAGACGATGTCCATTAACCTTTCGAAGGTTGCTGATCCGTTACAAACTTCAAACGGAAGGAAATTATATTCATACAGACCGGATTCAATAGAAAATGCCGTTTTAGGACTGCAAATCTAAAGCAGTGAACAAATCGAGCGCCGGATAGCGACTGTAATACACTATCGATCCGGGAGAGTGGATAACTGACCTTAATGGTTACATTCTTTAGCTTCCTAAAACCTGAACAGAAGCGCATGCTTCTATCTTTTTTTTACTAATACCACCGGAAAACACCAGGGGGATGAAGATAGACTAATTACTTTCGCTTCCAACATACGATCTATTTCTCGTTGAGCCTCTCCTCAGCGTGCGAAGGGAAGTCTCCGAGATGCTTACCATATAGGTGCTGCTGTTTGAGTCTCAATTCGATGTTGAAGTATGTTGGTTCTTCCTGTGTCGTTTTTAGCCCGTGAGACGTTACCACAATTGCCCATACATTGCTTTGCTTTCAACAATTGTTCGTTTCTGAGATGCCGCTCTGCTTCACTCCAACCAAATTCTTGATAAGAGGGTATATCCTCTTATACACACTACCGCCATTCCCACTCGCGTATTTTTGCGCAACATTATATTTTCCACTGTTGGGTTTCTTATCGAAACGGCACCGTTCATATTTGTAATTAAACACCGCCTGATCATACACCCATATTTATCTCAACAGGTCGATGAAGGCTCTATCACGCGTAAAGTGCTTATTTGTTCTCGTGTGATAACACGAGCAATCACTCCGGTACGTGCAGGTATTACTACCGATTCGACTCGTTGACCTTGAATTGATACATAGTTCTCACCCGGATTAACAAGACAGTTCTGTTCGCGAAAAAACGTACACCTTAAAATACAATCATCGATCAGATTTTCACATACAGTCACTTCTGTGTCCACAATAATACCCGCAAATTGTATTTGCATTGTACTAACCCCTAATATAGTGACTGGTTCATTATTTGCTTGTACCACTTTGATGATGCTAGGTTTTAAAACAAATTCACCGACACGTTTCCACACTTTATGTGGTATATAATACCGCTATGCTCCAGTGTCAATTAAAAATAAAACAGACTCACCATTTAGACGACCATATACGTGTACAACTGCAGCATCGTATTCCTGTCCCGTTATATAAGATGAACCAGCCCTGGGACTACGTGGTACCTGACTTAGTTTTCCGACAACCGACGTTGAGGGCAATCCCGTCGTAAATGTCCTCTTTTATTGCATGCAAAACACCGTCTATCTTCTTCCGAAAATTCACGAATCTGTCTGGATCTATCAGTGAAACGCCACTGACGATAATTTGGTGAAGGCGAGGGTGAACGTCCTCTTGCTTCTTCGCACTGCGCTTCCTTTTGGTATCCGGCAACAGAACTTGATCTTATTGTACTCTGTTTAACAATATCTGTTAGCTCATCAAATCTTTCACGAAGTTCGCTAATCTCAGTCACCGACTGATTAGTTTATATTACAGCTACCGACGGTTTAGTAACTGAAACAATATTTCTTTCTTGTTGATTTTTGCGAATTTCTGGACAGATCTCTGTGGTTTATTTACAGCCTGCGCGTCAATTAAAGTCATATTTACAGTGGTCGGGCTTTGTTTGACTACATCTTCGGCAATATCTGAAATCTGGAAATGCCAACTCCCTCAAATACTTTAATGCGGATGCAAACATAGCTAGTGTTTCCCCAGTAGCTTGACGCCGTTTATAGAAGCGATCTCAGCATCATCATCCTTACGTGCAAAAACCTCTCGCAATGAAGCGCGAGTGGTACGCCTATCAGCTTTTTGTTCCTCTGGCCAACTACGGAAAACTTCTAAAGCGGGCCCATCTATACGTTTAATTTCACCAAAACGCTTAAAACTCGCCAAAAGGCAATATATTTTATGGATAGTCCCGAGTGCGCGCCAACACTGCCAGCCAAATTTTCGAAATGGTATTAGCTAACAGCAAAATGAGTGTTATCTACCACCGCCGTAACACGGTATTAAAATTTAGCCTAATACCGAATTCTCGAAACAAAAACTGTATTAGGCTAGTTTAGTGCTAGATTATTATCAGATCGTATCAAAATGACAGCTAAATTTGCAGGTTATATGGTGAACAAAAATCACAGCAAGTAAAATTGTACGAATGAAGTACATACGTTGATGCAGATAGTAAATAAAAGGACTAGAATTTTATTTGGCAAGCCATCGCCACATAATACTCCAAATAAGAAGGTTTGTGCTTGGGAAGAAGTTTCTTTGGCTATAACTGTCTAATAATGCAAGACTAATATGACAGTAGACTAGAGATTAAAATACTATATGGTATATGCTCAGTAATAGATTTAGATACGTTAAATGAGATATGGCAATTGACGTATGCACTGCTTTAATATAGTTAATTTCATCATTTGATCAGACAAGAAGTACATTTACAGTTATGTAAAAATAATATAACGAGTTTAATTTCGTGAATTTCAGTTTTGCAGGTTTAGAAAAGTCGCGAGAACATTAATGAAATATAACTTGTAGAAATTTTTGGGTGTTATTTATTTTTAAAAGAAGAAAAAAAGTACTAGTATTAAGTAATGTATATATTAATGACATTTACAATTATTTCTAAGCCCATCGTTATTCCTTTTACGGAATATAAAATTATTTGAAATAATTGTAGTTTATTTTCGTACCATACGTTGGCACTATTGAGAATGACCATGTTGTGTCAAATAATTTTATATTCCGTAAGAGGAATAACGATTGACTTAGAAATAATTGTAAATTCATTAATATATACGTTTCTTTAATACTAGTATATGTTTTCTTCTTTTTTAAAAAATAAATAACAACTAATAATTTCTACAAGTTATATTTCTTTTTATACGGTTTTTTCAGATTGATGATGTGAGTCTTCTGCCTAATCATTTTCACCATACTCGATTTCGCATATCTAAAATGAAGAAAAATTATATCCAATTGCATATACTCATTAATTAGCTTTTATTTCCACTCCTAAACTCAGTTTTTCTAGAAATGGTCTAAATCTCTAAATTAACCATATCGCAAATGTCCAGAATAGAATTAAGTTTGTAACGAGCAACGTGTAGCAAATAAATAAACTAATCACCTATAATATATTTAAATAATAAAATGTCACTACTGTTGCAGATAATATCTGAAATGATCGAAGTTAAGACATAGTACTTGTCTTCTTGGACGATTTTTAAATAAATAATTACTAAACAATTTATCGAATTTCAGCTAAAACTGCTATCGACAAGTTTTATGTTTTGGTGCTCAACTTAACCTATATCAGAAGGTGTTATTCTTTGAAAATAGGATTAGCTTATTTAATTCATGTTGTCATGTATATGGCAAGTGTTAAACGGTATTAGATAAGAGTTAAGAGTTTGGTATTAAATTGTTTTGAGAATAGTGTTGGCGGCATAAAATTCTACATTTGAATCAGGAAGCAAAATTAATTTTGCCTGTTTTGTAACGGCATAATTTTGTCATGAAAATATCGAAAAAGAAAATTTAATCACTCATCATTTAATAGCAATATAGGTCGAGAAAATCAGAATAATGCTGAACAATATCTACATCTATAATATCAGAAGCAGATGAAGCTGGCTGAATTCGCGACTTAGATGGCTTTTGGCAAGAACGATATTCCAAATTGCGAACTTTAGGCATGAAGTTAAATTCGAAATAAATTAACATTCAATCACACGTAATCTCCAAAAAGAATATAATAAAATAAAATCTGATGTGGCCAGCACAATAGCTTCCGTCAATCCTGTGTATTATGTACAAATTCCATACATAAATTTTCTTGCAAAAGATTCTAAATTTCCAGTAATATTATTTCATGCAAATGGCACTTGACACTGACATCTTCTTCTTCTTTAGCTTTTACCATTCGTTAGGGTTCGCTATTTTTATTTTCTTCTTCCATTCATTTCTGTTTTGCGGGTCATCCTCACGTCAAAATTTTTCATGAAAATTTTTATTTTTTGGTATTTTATGTTTCCTTTTCTCGGCAACTGAATTCCACACCCCTGATAATAAATAAACTACATGAAATAAGAAAATCATGAAATTTTGTCAGTTATGGACGTAATTAATAGCTGTCATTTTGACACGGGTCCACAGATCTGCTTGCCAAAGTCAGCAAAGTCACGTCACTGCACGCGCCCTACACATAAATTTTCTTGCATTAGATCCTATATTTCCAGTTAAATTATTTCATAAACAAACTATGCGAATTGCACTTGACACTAACGTCTTCTTCTTCTTTAGTTTTTCCTATTCGTTAGGGGCTCGCTATTTTTTATTTTCTTCTTCCACTAATTTTTGTTTTGTCTGTCGTCCTCATTCAGTTACTTTTCTCTACTTTCATCTTATATTTGGTCTTCCTATGTTTCGTCCACCTTCTGTTATAAGCTATTCATTCTTCCAATATACTCATCTCTCCTCATGACATGTTCAAACCAATGTAATCGTCTCTTATATCTTTCTAGAAACGCCCAACACTAGAGTTATTTCCTTTAGTCTTTCATTCATTTACTTTTTATTGATACTGACATATATCAATTTGAATTATCTGAATATATTAGCAGTTTCCATGGTTAAGTTAGCACAGCTGGCTGATTTATGAAATTTATTATCTTTGTAGGTCTTTAACTCTATATCTGTTGAATATGATGAATGACGCGGCTCGTCTTTTCTTATTATTCCTTCCTTCAAAAAATCTGATGTGGACACCACACGACTTCCTTGTACGATTATTAAACTATACATATTTTTTTAATAAATAAATTACAAAATATTAATTTTAAATTCAAAACAGTAAGATATACAGCGACCATAAAGGGAGTTTTTAAAGAGAGTTTTGATTACAACAAAGAAATATTTGGTTACAACAATGAATATGACTAATTTCACAATAAAAATATAATATTTGTTATTGTACGAATCATAAAATTGCACGTATTTAACGTAATTTGACATGAACATTTTTTTTATGTTTTTGTCCTAATTCATATTATTACAAAAACAAAAAATCTGATGTGGACACCACACGACTTCCTTGTACGATTATTTAACTATACATATTTTTTTAATAAATAAATTACAAAATATTAATTTTAACTTCAAAACAGTAAGATATATAGCGACCATAATGTAACCCGGTTCTTTTTAAAGAGAGTTTTGATTACAACAAAGAAATATTTGATTACAACAATGAATATGACTAATTTCACAATAAAAATATAATATTTGTTATTGTACGAATCATAAAATTGCACGTATTTAAAGTAATTTGACATGAACATTTTTTTTGTCTTAATCCATAGCTAGCTTTGTTACAAAAACAAAAAAGTATATAATATTTAAATTTACATATCTCGCTTATACAAAGGGCTAATTTAATAATACTTGATGTGCTAGACGCAGAAATTAATTCTCTAAAACTTATAGTTGAAGCATTTATTTCTAAAATCAAAATAAAATCATTTTATTCAAGAAAAACTATTAACAACTTCAAGTAATGTACCACTTCCGGTTAGCCTATTTTAACCAAAATCTATTATGTTATTTCGATTGACATAAAAGTCTTGTATACCAAATTTGAAAACTTTTGGATTATATTTTAAAACAGTTTTTCATTAAAATCTATTATAGGCTTCATGTAAAGTGCCACTTCTGGAAATTGTGTAATAACCAGAAAGGGAGGTGCACAACTAGATGTTATAGGAGTCCTAAATACAAAATTTCAACTTTCTACGGCTTACCATTTTTGAGTTATGCGAGATACGTACGGACGTACGTACGTACGTACAGACGTCACGACGAAATTAGTCAAAATGGATTCAGGGATGATCAAAATGGATATTTCCGCTGAAATCTGAAAACCGAAATTTTTCGCGATTACAATACTTCCTTTACTTACGTACAAGGAAGTAAAAAGTATATAATTTTTAAATTTACATATCTCGCTTATACAAAGGGCTAATTTAATAATACTTGATGTGATAGACGCAGAAATTAATTCTCTAAAACTTTTATTTGAAGCATTTATTTCTAAAATCAAAATAAAATCATTTTATTTAAGAAAAACTGTTAACAACTTCAAGTAATGTACCACTTCCGGTTAACCTATTTTAACCAAAATCTATTATGTTATTTCGATTGACATAAAAGTCTTGTATACCAAATTTGATAAGTTTTGGATTATATTTTAAAACAGTTTTTCATTAAAATCTATTATAGGCTTCATGTAAAGTGCCACTTCTGGAAATTGTGTAATAACCAGAAAGGGAGGTGCACAACTAGATGTTATTGGAGACCTAAATACAAAATTTCAACTTTCTACGGCTTACCGTTTTTGAGTTATGCGAGATACGTACGTAGGTACGTACGTACAGACGTCACGACGAAATTAGTCAAAATGGATTCAGGGATGATCAAAATGGATATTTCCGCTGAAATCTGAAAACCGAAATTTTTCGCGATTACAATACTTCCTTTACTTACGTACAAGGAAGTAAAAAAGTAAGTTTAAGGGTTCATTTTCGTATTTAGCGCCTACTTTGTACAATAATATTAATATGGATTTGAAAAAGCTTTCTCTAAATGCTTTCAAGATAAAATTAAAAACCATTTTTCTTGTTTAAATTTATAATATTTGCAGTAGAATGACATGTTTAAAATAACAGCTCTTTATATAAATGCAGGTAGCTTAAATACGGAAAGTTTTGGAAGTTTTTTATAAAAGACATCATGGAAGAAAAAAATCGTCACACACACACACACACACACAGAAACATTTCTGTTTACAAGGACCACTAAGCAGGAAATGAAAGGAAGAACAGTCCCACGGTGGACTGACGAACTAAAAATAACATGAAAGAAAGTCAATGCTATTAGAAGAAGATACCATGGCACGAAAAACAATGAAGATTTGAGAGAACAAAGAAAAGAAATATATCTAGAGGAAAAGAGGAAATACGCAGAAAAATCCCTGGAGTTCAGTATATAAATTGACTGCTGGAAAAAATAAAGGAAATTTCACTCTGACAACTATAAAAAAAGAAAACGGAGAGTATACTTCAGACACAAAACCAACACTTACTTAAATGATGGAAGAGTTTATTCCCAATGATGATAAAACCGAATATTAACGAACATCACATGAAGATAAGAAACAATACCGCAAAAGCAATAGATACACAACCTGCCGAAGAACTCACCCAGGAAGAAATAAAAAATATATTAAGAAAAATGAATCCTCAAAAGCCCATGGAGTAGATGGTATTTCCAGTGAAGTATTATTAAAAACGTTTACAAACTTCCTAAATTCTTCATAGTTTATAGCTAGTGCTTACACAGAGGGCATTAACCTAAGAAATGGAAAATATCAATAATAGTGCCGATAACAAAACCTGGAAAAGAAAACTCTGACCAGGCTGATAAATTCCGGCCAATAAGCCTTATTAACACAGGAGGTAAATTACTAGAAAAACTAATAATAAATAAAATTATGAATCATCTAAATTCGAATAAAATGTTACATGACAATGAATTTGGTTTTTGTCAAAACAAAGTGACAATAGAAGCAATTATGGAACGAAATAGTTTGTTGAGAAAAGATTCAAAGAAAACAAAGTAGTAATTATAATCAGCTTAGACGTTAAAGGTGCTTTCAATGCTACCTGTTGGCCAGCAATGATAAACTCACTGAAAAAATTCAGATGCCCAGTTTACTTATACTACTTGGCAAAAAGTTACTTCACATACCTAAAAGCAATATGAATGGAGTTAAAGTTGAGAAAGAGGTAGAAAGAGGCTGTCCATGGGGATCATGCAGTGGTCCAGGTTTTTGGAACACCCAGTGTGATTCCTTATTAAAACTGGATTTCCAAAAGTATATTAAAGCGATTTCATTTACAGACGACTTAATATTAGTAATTGAAGGTAGAAGCATCCTAGAAGTTGAACATAGAACGACCTTAGAACTGAATAAAATAAATAAATGGGCAAAAGAAAATAAAATCAAATTTAACGAAAATAAATCACAAACTATGCTTACTACAAAAAATCTGATGTGGCCAGCACAATACCTTCCGTCAATCCTGTGTATTATGTACAAATTCCATAGATAAATTTTCTTGCGAAAGATTCTAAATTTTTGGTATTATGTGATTCTCTTTCTTGGCAACTGAATTCCATACTCCTGATAACAAACAAATCACATGAAATAAGAAAATTATGAAATTTTGACATAATTAATTGCTGTCATTTTGACACAGGTCCCTATATCTGCTTGCCAAAGTCAGCAAAATCATGTTACTGCACGCGGCCCCATATATAAATTTTCTTGCAAAAGATCCTATATTTCCAGTAAAGTTATTTAAAAAAAAAAAAATATGCAAATTGCACTAGACACTGACATCTTCTTTTTTTTCCATTCGTTAGGGGGTCGCTATTTTTATTTTCTTCTTCCACTCATTTTTGTTTTCCGTGTCGTCCTCATTCAGTTCCTTTTCTCTCAAGTCTTCTGCAATACAGTCTTTTCATCTTATATTTGGTCTTCCTATGTTTCTTCCACCTTCTATTAATATATTCATCTCTCCTCATAACATGTTCAAACCAATGTAATCGTCTCTCTTATATCTAGAAACTTCTAACACTAGAGTTACTTCCCTTTTTCTTTCATTGATTTACATTTTATTGATACTGACATCTGTCAATTTGAATTACCTGAATATATTAGCAGTTTCCATGGTTAAGTTAGCATAGCTGGCTGAATTATGAAATTTATATCAAATTTATTATCTTTATTCTTCTTTAACTCTATATCTGTTGAAGAACAAATATAAAATTCAATCAAATCGTATAGATAATAATATATTCTTTAAGTTATAATAAAATTTAACTGAGTTTTCCAAGAAAAACTGTTAAAATCTTCAAATGAGGGTACTTCCGGTTGACCAATTATAACCAAAATCTAAACATGTCTGCAAATGGTTGTAAGGAAGAGGAATACGCAAGAATTGTAATTTTTGGAATTCTAGTATTGGAGATATCGTGCACGAAACGGCGGTCGCACACACACACATACACACACATACACACACACACGAACACACACACACACACATACAGACATCATCGTAAAAATAGTAAAATCGTATTGTAAAGACCCTAAAACGTGCTTATTCAATAAAAAAACTCACCACCGATTTTTTTGACCAAAGACAATACCTTCCTTACCTAGAGGTGACGGAAGGTAAAAAGATCATTACTAAAAAAATAAATTATCATTTTCCTCAACAATAAAATCCTGAATCAAGTAAATAAAATACTTACGTAATAATCGACAATATGTTCAGTTTTGATGAACATGTAACACATATAATAGAAAAATGTAGTAAATTAATTCACAGTTTGGCGAAATATGAAAAAATAACTTGCGGCTTAAAACAAAAAGCTTTACATGCAATTTATGAAAAAATAATATTGCCTATTTTGTCATATAACATTCCAGCTTAGTATGAAGCCCTCCAGAGGATGAAAAATCAACTGAAACTTAATACGGTGCAAAGATTAACAAATATAAAATCATATCGAAAGATCTCTTATGAAGCGTCCTGCTTATTAAGTGCAAACACCCCTATATTAATAAATCTAAATGAATGTTTTATAGAATGTACAATAAAATTAAAAGTTACTGAAATCCCATGGATAAAGGTACAAAAAGTGCGGTGAAAACAAATGGAAGTAATATTAGTAAAAATAAATGGTAAAATAAAAGGACAGACAGTAAAAAGGAAGCATTACAAAACTATTTTCCCTACGGTTCAAACCAGAGTGACATTAAAACTAGCTTACTCACCAAATCTATCGGCTATATTGAGTGGACATAGAAAATTAAATAGCTACTTCCACAAATTTAAAATAAAAGACATGCAGAGTGTAATTGCAGTAGTGAAAACCGAATCGTTGACCATATCATACTAGATCATCGTAAACTACTCCAGAACAGCGTCACAAAAAGCGATGGAAATTGGCCCTCCTCACATAATGACCTTGTACAATTGTCTATGAAACATTTTGTAAAATTTGTAAATTCTATAAATTTTGATACGTTACAGTAATGAAAATAATAAAACTTAACCCGTATCCCAGAACATATGCAATACGATATTGTATAGATTATTATAATTAAGTTAGATAATAATCTAATTAGTTATAAATAAAAAGAAAAATTATAAAAAAATTAATATATTGTATTATAAGCAAATTCGTAAGCATGTAATATACTTGTATGAAACATGCTTCAATAAAGTTGAATTAAAAAAAAAAAATGTTGTGGCCAGCACAATACCTTCCGTCAATTCTGTGTATAATGTATAAATGGGGGTCTCGTGGCCGTGTGCCTGAGTGTCTGGTCGCGAATCTAGGGGACCCGGGTTCGATCCCGACCGACGCCAAAAATTACATCGCATTTTCATGGCACAGAATTGACCTCTGTGGCGCACTCTCCACGCCAGCAATGAGTGCCCGTGAGGTGACGCCTGGTAAGCGCCCGCACGGTACAAATATTCCATCATTACCGATATCTGTGTATGAAGCAGATTGGCACACCCAGCAATGGGTAATATGCCGTGATGAAATATTTATTTATTTATTTATGTATAAATTCCATACATAATTTTTCTAGCAAAAGATTCTAAATTTCCAGTACAATTATTTCATAAACAAACTATACAAATTGCACTTGACACTGACATCTTCTTCCTCTTTAGCTTTTTCCATTCGTTAGGGGTCGCTATTTTTACGTGTCGTTCTCATTCAGTTACTTTTCTCTCAAGTCTTCCGCAATACAGTCCTTTCATCTTATCTTTGGTCTTCCTCTGTTTCTTCAACCTCCTTATTACTAAAATATTCATTCTTGTTCAAATATAATTCTTCATTTCTCCTCATGACATGTTCAAACCAATGTAATCGTCTTTCTTGTATCTTTCTAGAAACTTGTAACACTAGAGTTATTTTCTTACCGTATCTTTCCGTGTCTTCCCCAACATATACTTCAACATACTCATCTCGGCCACATTAATTTACTTTTTATTGATACTGACATCTGTTAATTTGAATTATATGAATATATTAGTAGTTTCCATGTTTAGCATAGCTGGCTGAATTATAAAATTTAATTTATTTAAAATTCTTCAACTTTGTTGACACACACACACACACACACACACACACACACACACACAGACACACATACATACATACATACAGACATCATCGTAAAAATGGTAAAATCGTATTATAGGGACCCTAAAACATGCTTATTCACGAAAAACTCATCATTGAATTTTTGGACCAACGACAATACCTTCCTTACCTAAAGGTGACGCAAGGTAAAAAACCTACACACATACATTTCCGATTAAAACTACTTCACTTAGCTCTAGTTCTCGGGTACTAGTTTTCTTAAAACAATAAATGAGTTCTAAATATTCAATTCCCAAAATTTCTACTTCAGTTTTATCACTATCTAAAACTCCTGCTTGTCTTCATATCTTTTAAGAAAATATCTGGAGTGATAGGTGCTAGTATTTTATTATATTCTGTTTGGAGATTACACGTGGTTGTTGTTAATTTATTTCGAATTTCAGTTGTATCATTTCGTTATTGTATGAATTGTTCCTTTTGTTCTTTTACTTTACCTTTAAACTTCAAGGCTAAAGTTTGCAATTTGAAATATCGTTCTTGTCAATAGCTTTTAAAGTCGCGAATTCAGCCAGCTTCATCTGCTTCTGATATTGTAGATATAGACATTATTGAGTGGCCTTTGCCTTCAAATTAGTAATATCTTCTTCTAATATCAATTTTTGCTTATTACAGTTATTACCTTCTTGTTCTAGGTTTTGAATTTTTCGATTGGTTGTTTTCCTGTTGTTTGGAAATGTTTTCACCTCGTTTCCTTAGTACCTGATTTATAACATTAATTTCTTTCAATAATTCTACATTGTCTCGTTTACTTAATGGTAATTGATCTTGCAAATGGGATAGATCCAATTTAATGCACGATAATTCTGATTCATATCTGCTTACAATTTCTTCCATTTTTTTTTTCAGTTAACTCCAATTTATTCTTTACGCTTTGCGCTAATTCTTTATTAGTAGATTTCGGTTGATCATGTAAATCATTGAAGGAATTTTTAAAATTAGAAATTTCCTGTTCTTTTTACCTTCCGTCATCTAGCGAAGGAAGGTAAAAAAATAAGTTTTTAGTGAATAAGTACCTACGTTTTCGGGTCCCTAGAGTGTGTGACGAGTTTTTAAAAGACGATAACTCCAACACTATAATTATAAAAATTATAATTCTTTCGTATTCCTCTTCTTTACATCCATATGAAGAGCTAATTAGATTTTGGTTATAATTATTGGTCAACCAGAAATGCTTTTATTTAAAGATTTTAACAGTTTTTTTTTAAAAACGCAGTTAAATATCATATTTCGATATTTTATGTTATTATACATATTAAAGAATATATTTCTTTACGGTATTACATGTTTTTATTCATATTTAATACATATAGAGTTAAAAAATTATAAAGTTACTAATTTTCACTAATCAGCCAGCTATGTTATGGAAGCTGCTAATATATTCAGATAATTCTAATTGTATTTATTTATTAATAATCTGACCATCAGGGTTCAAGGTCCCAATTATTGGTTGATTATAAATAACTTAAGAATTAAAGACACAAATAATATATTTAATAATATATTATATTGCTATGTTTAGCAGTATTTTTAATAAACATAATAATTGTATAAATCATTTTTAAATATTCAATCCAGCCGAGAAAGATGTCAAAATGATCAGGTTTACTTTATAGCTCGTTCGAGGAATGTTACAATAGGAGGTATATTTAAACCGGGAATTATGCCTAGGAACTAAGAAAGGAATTTTTCCTAGGATTATGGGATCATTTATAACAATATAATAAAAACTACAAAGTTACATCTAGTTTCACTAGGTTACAACTTCTGAGTCAGCTTCCATGAAGCTATCGTCAGAAGACGGCCAGCACAACAAGAAACCACAGACGCGTTTCGCACTTATTGATGCTCTTCAGTGTGGTGTAACCTGTGGTCTCTGTCACAGGTTACACCACGTCTGTGGTTACTTGTTGTGCTGACCGACTTCTGACGATGGCTTCATGGAAGCTGACTCAGAAGTTGTAACCTAGTGAAACTAGACGTAACTTTGTAATTTTTATTATATTGTTTGTTTCACGGAGAAATTCGCAATTTGCTTTTTGCAGTTTGCACTTGTATTTATAACAACGTAAAATTTTATGAAGGAACAACGATGACTGAATTGGTGTCAAGTGCAATTTACGTAGTTTATTCCTGAAATAATTTTACTGTAAATATAGAATCTTTTGCAAAAAAAATTACGTACGGAATTTGTACAAAATACACAGAATTGACGGTCGCATCAGATTTCTTTAACTTCAACAGGATCTTTTATGCTTAAAAAGTCTAGGTCCCACAAATTGGAAATTTTCCTATTCTGTAAGAGCATGGATGTGACAACCATAGCAGTACTTTCTTGTTCTTTTTTAGCTTCATTATTCTTGCCTATTATAGCTCAACTTAAAAATGCCTGAACAGCAATCATATCTAACTTAAGTTGAAATATCTTTCCAGAGATTAATTTTCCTATAATATCTGCTCCTATTAATAATTCAATATCACCTGAATAATCTTGAATTATTATATTATACCGGATGAGTTCTTCTTGTTGCAGTTCCTTAGGAATATTGCTACGTATTGAATCTTGATCGAATGCAATAAAATTACAAAAATAATCTTTTTTAATATTACTTAATCTGACTAGATAAGCTTTATAAAATATTTCGCTGGTTGTTAAACCACCAAACAAAGAATTAACTGTTCTTTCTCTTTCTTTTGAATGAAAAGTGAGTCTAATTTCTATCGTTCTTCACAAACTCTTTTAATTCTTCGGTTATAATATTCAATTTCTTCGTGTCTTCATCACCGATTTCTGTTTCATTTTTTACTTGTTTTCAAATATAATTTTATCTGAATTTGTCATATAACTATTGTTTATTAACCATTAGTTAAGAATTAAACTGGCGATTAAGGTACATATTTACGTACAGTCAACCTGCAGTCCCGAACTGATGATTTCCAGATCTGGAGTTAAAATTTTACAATACACGCACATGCCACCGTCAGGTCTAGACCTGTAGTCCGGGTAGATTTGAAGGAGAACTGATGTGTATTGTGGAATTTATGCAGATCTAATCGCCAGTCGCCAACTTTAAATTGTTTTGATGTTTTCACTGTTTCGTCAGTTTTGAAAATGTCGGAACATATAAATATCATAGTGAATTTTTAAGTGAATTTATAGATTTGTATAGAGAGTTTCCATGTCTATGGCAAATAAAGAATAAATTACATAGTAATTGAAAAGAAAAAAAAAGAAAGCATATAAAAAATTACTCGTATTTTATAAAACTAAAGACGTAAATGCAACAATAGATACCATAAAGAAAAAAATAAATAACATAAGTGCTTTTCGGAAAGAATTAAATAAAGTCAGCAAATCAAACAGATCTGGTGCAGGAGCTGAAGACATGTATGTTCCACCACGTACATATAAGGACTGTCAATATTTTGTTTGTGTATGGTGTCAATTGGCAACATCGTCCGGGTCTAACGGAATCGTGTGTGGCGCATAAAAATTTAGATCTTCAGTTTAAATCGTACAGTCCTAGGACTGCAGGTTAACTGTACGTGAATATGTACTTTTAGAAGCGTTGTGAATAACAGTTTTAATTTCCAGTTAGCTCTAACCAAAGGTGGTGAGAACAATTTTGCAACTTAACCGTTGGTTATCATTATCATTTTAACCAAAGGTGGTAGGAGCGGGCCTTAATGGTATCTTCTTAGCTTTTAACTTCCCAAAATCTTTCAAAATATTGTTATATTCTGAAAGAACTTCGTAAGACACTTTTGGTTTTCTTTGCCTTTTCCATATTTAATTATATTCTACAATACAACTCAACACGCCCTGTCACGGTTGGCACAAAATATGTTCAGTCAAAATTTGCGATGATACGTAGAAAATTTAAAAGTCGGTTACAGAATACATTTAATACATTTCAATAATAACATATTTTTATCATCCTTATTATTACATGTATAAGAACATGACATTCTTATAAAACTCGGAACAAATGTATTTTAAAATTATATACATAGCTTTACTACTTATTAATTAATAAGTATTTTACGATTTTTATATAAATTTGTTGTATTTCGATTATGGTTTATAGGCCTATTCTTTTGTTATAGAAAGAGCACAGTGATAATTAAACCACCTCTGTCCATAAAAAATATGCTATTTTAGAATGATGTTTTAATGTTAAAAAAAGTTATATTACTATATAATTTGGCGTGAAATTTAGCTGCAACTGCTATAACCGAATTTAAATTTCATTTACTGCACAAAGTAGCACTAAAATAAAAGAATAACAATAAAAATGGCAGGTAAAGTGAGTTACGGTGTCCACTCCAGCATAAACAAATTCATAATTTCCCCGGCGGAGCTTTTTAATTAATAATTAAATTTACATAATATTGCCGGCGCTCTAAAATTCAACATTTTAACTTTACAAAACACAGGCTAATATAATTAAGTCATTTTCATTTTCACAGTTAATTAAAATTTTATTGTGCGTCTACCGCATTAAACAGTGCGCAGTGCATATAGAATAAAAGCCACGCGGAAATGCCGTTAGTGTTTTGTTGGGATTTTTTTTAGATCTCGTATCATTCGAGGTTTTCCTTTTGTATCTTTTCGTGGAAAAGTTTGCGTTATTTGCTTGTTTTTGTGTTAGTGCAAGTGCAGTGGTCTCAAATTATTCCCCTTTTGTTTTTTGTTCTTGAAAAAAGTTAAGAAATGTTTAGATAATAATTACGACTAATCTTCGATTTTTTTTAATACAATAGTTTTCTTATTGTGCTTATTATTCAACTCGTAAAGAATAATGAAATTACTTTTACACACTGAAATGCAGAGAGGAAGCGTTAAATTACAAGAAAAATTATAAAATATGTAAAGTTCATATTACTTGCCATATAATATGAACAGTGGCAGTGATGTATCTACGATTCAAATATAGGGGGGGGGGGGGGGTTAGAAATAATTTTCTGACTATACTTATGTACATACAGGCTGTTGATCGCGACACCAGAAAATGAAAATGAAAATGACAAAAATTAACCCAAAAATGGCAATAGCCATTGAATTCAAACAGATAAATTAACAAATGTTTGACAGTTCAACTGTCAAGTTAGGCTAATATATTTGTATTATACTTTATTCCACGTAAGAAAATAGCGTTGGTTTGGATAGGGACATAAATTCTTCCCTTTAATTGGTCAGAATGCACACCAAGTTCACTAAAGCAAAAAAAAAAGAAATCACTTGTCAGCTATCAATTATAAAATAAAGTTTATTTATTTATTTATTAATAAATCGATCCAACAGGATTCAAGATTCCAATTACAGGACGATCATATGACATACAAATACAGAAACGAATGAGTTGAACAGTAAATACATATAAGAAATTTAACAAGTGACTTATTACAAGAAAGAAACGAATGAGTTGAACAGTAAATACATACAAGAAATTTAACAAGTGACTTATTACAAGAAATAATTTGTTAATATATTCTTAAATTTAGAGAAGGAGTCGCCAAATATATCAATGTCAATAATACATGATACACTGTTATATGCTACACAGAGTTGTCTTATTGGAGATTTCAATTCATAATTAGTCCTAGCTGCTTTACAATGAAATGGTACTTTATTTCTTGAAGTGACGCGTAGAACGTGAAATGGTATTAGCTCAAGACTACATGTGTCATCAATACAATTATTAATTAATTTGTATAAGTAGAGAGATAATTGTAAATTTCTTCTGCTACTTAATGGCACCAAGTTCACTTCAGGCAATAAAACAGAATAATCATGGGTAAAGATAGGATATTGTCCATGTATTTTAAAATAACAATATTTAATGAATTTATGCTGGACAGACTCAATCTTAGATATATATTTATGATATATTGGATTCCAGACTTGTAGACAATATTCTAGCTTAGAACGGACAAATGCATAATACAAGCTTTTGAGTGTAGTTATTTTACAGAAAGACTGACAATTTCTAATTACAAATCCTAGATTTTTGTAGGATGATCTTACTGTAGTCTCAATGTGTACATTAATCCTTTATCCTTTATTAAATGTTAGTTTTGTGTCAAATTTAATCCCAAGATCCTTAAACTGAGTTACTTTCTCAAGCGAATTAGTTTCCATGTGATAAGCATAAGTGTAAACGTATTTTTTAACAAAGTAACTCATTATTTTACATTTGCTGTAATTAAAGAACAATTTTGAGTTGTGGGACCATTTTAAAATGTTGCTGATGTCGTTTTGTAAGAGAATACAGTCATTAATAGAGTTGATGGTTTTATAAATTTTGATGTCATCGGCATACAAAAGTATTTGAGAATGTTGAACACAGTCCACCACGTCATTAATGAAGAGGTTGAATAATAGTGGGCCCAAGTTTGATCCTTGTGGGACCCCAGAAGTAGCAGTGAACGGGTTTGATTTAAAGTTATTTAGATGCACGGTCATTTCGCGATCACTGAGGTAAGAGTTGAGAAAATGAAGAAGGTCCTCAGTAAAGTGAAAATATTTGCTGAGTTTTTCCAGAAGCACATTGTGAAAGCCTTTTTAAAATCTGTGTATATCACATCTACTTGAGAGTTGTCACGTAGAGAATTAAAAGTGAATTCAGTGAAGTTCATAAGGTTAGTCGTGGTTGATCTACCAGACATGAATCCATGTTGATGACGAGAAATATTTGTGGAAATAGAATTATATATGTACTTATATAAAATTGATTCAAAGATTTTAGAGATATTAGAAATAATGGTAATAGGACGGTAGTTAGAAATATCAGTATTGTCACCAGCTTTGAAGATGGGACAAATGAACGAGTTTTTAAGTACAGAGGGAAAGCGATTGGTTGATAGAGAGAGGTTAAAAAGAAAATGTAAAGGTTTAACAAAAAAGTGACTACATGCTTTAATGATATATGCAGGTAAGTGATCAGGACCAGGATTACGTGATGATTTAAGTTTCCGAATTGCAAGTAAGATATCATCCTCAGTAATGTTAGGTATTGATACTGCATTACAGTTAATGTCAGTTGTTCCTGCATACATATTTGAATTATTATCTGTGGTGGAATATACACTAGAAAAATAATCGGCAAATCCTTGAACTATATCTGCTGTGTTATCGAAAGATTTGTTATTTAAGTGCATATTACCTGGAATTCTTGAGACGCGTTTTCTGTTGCTAATGTAAGTCCATATGTTGTTAGGATTCATAGCTAAGTTATTTTCTATGCAATCTAAATATTTCTTGTGTTCAAACTTAATCTGTTTTTTAATAAGAGTGCGAAGATTTTTAAATTCATTGAGATAAGATTCAGTTTTATGTGCTTTATACAATTTCAAAGTATATTCTTTGCGTTTAATATTCTTGATTATATTACTATTAAACCAAGGTGGGTATTTGGGTGTCTTTCTTATGTTGCAGGGAATACATTTGTTCATAATATCATACAATGTTGAGTAAAATATAGAGAATGCAGTATCAATATCATTACATTGATATAGAGAATTCCAGTTGCATTCAGAGAGTAAATTATATAGAAGATGAAAATCTGCATTACGAAAGTTATATGTTTTAGAATTCGAATTAAATGAAGAAATGGAAGGTTTTGCAGATAAAATAGAAGGCAAAGATATGGATAATGAAGGATGAAGAGGATCCTCATCAACAATTGGATTCATATCACGAGCTACCGAACACGACATATTTGATATGACGACATCCAGAATTCGGTTAGAGGAATTAGTGACAATGTTATACTGTGTTGCATTTAAAAAAGAAATGAAGTTTTGATAGTTAGTTATTATATTATCAGTATAATTTAGCTTGATGGAATCTACAGGTTTTGAGATATTTAAGTCTCCCATAATTATAAAGTTGTTATCTAGTAGGGGTAGAAAAGATGAAAAACTTTCGAAAATGTAATTATGTTGCTCAACTGAAATAAGTGGCGGACAATAGAAAACAAATACATAGAAAAATACATTAGACGTGAGAAAATTTTTAATGCCAACGATATCTGAAAGACAGTTGGGATGAAAAGTTATATGTAGAGGGATAGATTTAAATTTATTGTTAACTGCGCATATTACACCGCCACCACGTGATTTGCCTGAAAGTGCTGCGTCCCTATCACTCCTATACACATTGTAGTATGAGACATAAATAATTCTGAAGTATGCACACTATCATTCAACCAACTTTCAGCTATGGAAATGATGTCATAGTCCGTAGAACAACAGTTATTATAGACAAATCAAGTTTGGTATTTAAACCCCCCACATTTTGGTAAAATATATGCATAATAATGAATCACAGAGAAAAAATAGTTATTTTTGTAGTGTAGAACAAAAATAAATACAAATAATATGAGTTTAAGCGAAACAGTGTAAAAACCTTGATAAAATAAAGTGACTTGTTGAAACCTCGAATAAGACGACAAGTGCAATGAACTATGAGAATAACAGATTGTTACTTGTTTAAAGTGTGAATAAAGAGATCTTGAAGACAGCTGTTTAAACGAAATAAAATAAAAATGATATGGATTGAATATTATGCTCGCAAACAATAATATATCACCAATATTAACATTAATGACGCCCCGTGTAGTTAATTTAACAAATACCTAATAATTTTGACAAAATTTTAACTTAAAATTAAATAAGATCTGAATATGACAGTCTTTTAATACTACGATCATCGGATTTCACATAGACAATGCCATCAGTTGACCATACATTTCGAAAACCGAATTTAGTACATGCTTGCTTAAAAAGATCTAGCCTTGCTTTATTTAAATCTTCTTTTATACTTATTTTAGTTTCACGGAGTTGTTTACGATTATTAATGATCAGAGAACGAGTTTTATACGAGCAAAATTTAACTATTATTGGGCGCGGTCTCGAAGTACTGGCAGATGTAACATTAGAGTTTATTTTACCTGTTCGATGGCATCGGTCTATTAGATCAGGACTCACTTTCACTTTGAGCTTTTCACTAAACATATCTCGCACAACTTCTTCGGTGTTTTCATTTGCCATCTCCGGAACCCCAAACACGCGGATGCAATTTCGGCGGGAGTACTGCTCCTGCTGGTCTAGTCGTTCCTCCAGAACTTTGTAGTCGGCGGTGAGTTCGGCGATGGTGCTCTCATAGTAAGCTTTTTGTTGTTCAAGCTTACGATCAAGGCGTTGAATAACATAATCAACAAGCTTGTCGAGAAATTCTTGATCAGCGAGTAGAGCGGCGATTGTCTCTTTTATTATTGTTGTAAGATGCCGTGTGCCCGACATGTTATAATATTCAGATTTTAAGAAAATAAATACGATAGATTTAAGTGCGACAGAGCGTCAAGGAAGCGCGTCTACTCGCAACAACACATTCAACTCAACTCAAGTTGACATAATTATGTGATATTTAACCATTTCGACGTTACAGTTTGTAATATTTAGGTATGATTTAGTTTTACTGATAAAAATATATAGTATTGACAGTGTTTGGTTTCACGAATTTAAATTATTTGTTTAATGCATGTAAAAACGGTTAGCTCTCAAGCGCTATCTGCTATTTTCTTATGTGAAATGAAGTATAGGTACTATTTGTAATATCTGTTCTAGTGAACAATTATCTATTAATCTAAATAAATAATTTTTGACTTTAACCGAAATTACAAAT
This sequence comes from Harpalus rufipes, assembly GCA_951394225.1. Lineage (NCBI taxonomy): Eukaryota > Metazoa > Arthropoda > Insecta > Coleoptera > Carabidae > Harpalus > Harpalus rufipes. The sequence goes on along the minus strand of OX596276.1, from coordinate 42,205,049 downwards.
AATAATAAAAAGAAATTAACTTAGCTTGACAAAAAAATCGCTAGCATTTGTCAATTTTTAGTTTCAATTCCATGGATATTGCTATTTTAGGGAGCGATTTTGACATTTGTACATAGTTTCTGTCGTATAGAACATGTAAAATTTATTTTGTTCATTGATTCTGAGGTAAAAAATTTTGATCTACAACTTTTATGCAAGGCGTTTTTAACTAAAATAATTAGGAAAGCAGAAAATAACAGAAGTATAATTTTACATGTTTAAGTTCTATATTCCGGTGTCGCGGTCAACATCCTGTATATTCTAAAGCATACATAAATGACGAAATATTTAATAATGTAAGTAATTTAAATATTTAAATTTAGTCGTTGAGTATTTCATGTGTTAATGGGTTAATGCTGTTAACTGCCTATAGATATTTAATCACTTAATCGATTTTCATAGATTGAATTTCCCAAATATGGCTAGAAACGACGTAAAGTCGAAAATGAACCTTCATTTCTGCAAGATGTTATGGGAATTGTAGCCAAAATATGTTTGTTTTATATTTCTAATGATTAAAAAGCGTTACAAGTAATAACTATTTTTTTTCTTATTTAAAATAATAAATGATTTTTTTTTCTTTGCATCAAGATCATTGTCGGAAACACAGTCGCGCTATAATAAAATAGATAAAGGAGCGTTATCAATATATTGGGGAGTAAAGAGATTTTTTAACTCCTTATAATGGCCGAAAATTTATATTACATACGGATCACCGACCACTGGAATAAATTTTTAATGCACAAGCCAGCACACCATCGTTGAGATCAACAAGATTGTTACATTATTTTATATATTTGCAAGGATTTAATTATGTTATCAAATATAGAATTACAACGAAACACTATAATGCTGACTTTTGCTCCCATGTTTCTGTTGAAAAGCCTGAGAGTAATAATCCAGATGAACCGTCAGTTTTCAATGTCAATCAAATAAAATCATTGCCACTAACACAAAAAATTATAGCTGAACAAACTCGAAAAGATCCTGAATGTACCAAGTTATTACAAGAGATTATGGTCGGAATGAACGATGACGATGCAGCTCAATATACCGTGGAACAAGGTTGTATACCCTTTAGAATGCATGTATTCATTCCAAAAACTTTGCATAAAGCCATATTGGAAGAATTATGTGAAGGACATTTAGGAATGAATAATATGAAAGCTGTAGCTAGAGGATACGTCCATTGGACTACTATAAACAAGGATATTGAAAATTTAGAACGATCTTGTGAAGCTTCTCTAAACAAATTGAAAAATCCAGCGCATGTAACATCCATGGAAATATCCAAAACGACCTTGTCAGAGAACACATTTTGATTTCGCAGGACCTTTTGCTGGTATGTATTTTATGATTGTGATTGACAGTTATAGCAAATGGCCGGAAGTAATACCTATAATGGTAGACAATTTACATCATCAGAATTTGAAGAAATTACGAAGCAAAATGGCATCAAACATATTTTTTCACCACCTTATTTTCCTGCATCTAACGGGTAAGCAGAAAGATATGTACAAACAATAAAAGAAGTTTTAAGGAAAGTAAGATGTTCACCAGGTACTCTTAGAAGTAAATTATGAAATTTTCTAATGCATTACCGCAAAGCCCACACGCAACTACAGGAGAAAAACCAATACGGCTTCTTATGAAGAGGAATATTCGCGCCAGAACTGATTTCATTAGACTAGATAGCTTCGAAACAATATAAAATGATGGAAAATAAAGGGGGAGGAAAGAAGTTTTAAAGAAGGTGATAAGGTTATATTTCGAGTTTACGACAGCAAAGATAAGAAATGGGAAAATGGAACCATAATTGGAAAAATATGAAATTGTATATATGAGATAATGGATCAAAATCGAATAAATAAACGACACGCCAGTCAAGTTTTATACGCATCTTATCAAAAATAATCTGATGTGGCCAGTAAAATACCTTCCGTCAATCTTGTGTATTATTTTGTGATATTTTTAATTTTCTTCTTCTTCATTTGTTTTGCGGACCGCCCTTATTCGGTTGTGTTTCTCTGAAGTCTTCCGCAATACATTCCTTTCATCTTATCTTTGGTCTTCCTCTGTTTCTTCCACCTTCTATTACTAAGTTATTCATTCTTATTTCAATATATTCTTTATCTCTCCTCATGACATGTTTAAACCAATGTAATCGTCCCTCTTGTATCTTTCTAGAAACATTTAATACTCGAGTTATTTCCCTTATTCTTTTATTCCTTATCGTATCTTTCCATGTCTTTCCCAACATCTATCTCAACATCATCATCTGTCAGTTAGAATTATCTGAATATATTGGCAGTTTCCATGGTTAGCATAGCTGGCTAATTTATAAAATTTAATTTCTTTATAATTCTTTAACTCTATATCCATTGAATATGGAATATAAAATGCAATCAATTCGTATAGATAATAGAATATTGTTTAATATTTATAATAACATTAAATGTGTAAATAATATTTAACAGTGCTTTTTCAAGAAAAACTGTTAAAATCTTCAAATGAGGGTACTTCCGGTTGACCAATTATAACCAAAATCTAATCAAGTCTGCAAATGGATGTAAGAATTGTAATTTTTGGAATTCTAGTATTGAAGATATCGCTGCCGCAATCGCGGTCTCACACACACGCACACACACATGTACACACACACACACATACAGACATCGTCGTAAAAATAGTAAAATCGTATTGTAGAGACCCTAAAACGTGTTTATTCTTTAAAAACTCACCACCGAAAGAAGGTAACAAACATTTTACTCAGAAGAATTAAGATATACTCAGCCAGATATTTAGATATCGTCAACCAGTTCCAGAGCACCATCACAATTTGATGAAACATCGCAAGAAAATAACATCACATCGCAAATGGAAATTTCTTCAAGAGAAATACCATTACAACCTACACCAGGAAGTCAACAAGAATTAAGATTTTAAGTCAAAGAACAAGATGTCCTCCAAAAAGATTCAATCACGCCGACTATGCGAATAATAGGGGAGGTGTTGGATAACTTGATTTCTTATTTTTCAGGATAACTTCATATATAGTAATATGTTATGCTTTTGTTAATAATCACTGTTTTTATCTTCCGTCACCTTTAAGTAAAAAAGGTATTGTCTTTGGTCAAATATTCAATGATGAATTTTTAGGGTCCATATAATACGATTTTATCATTTTTACTATGTCTGTATGTATGTACATGAGTCTCTGTTTGTGTGTGTATGTGTGTGTATGTGTGTGTGTGTGTGTGTGTGTGTGTGTGTGTGTGTGTGTGTGTGTGTGTGTGTATGTGTTTGTGTGTGACAAAAGTTTTGGATCGCATAACTTCAATACCACGATTCCAAAAATTATAATTTCTTCGTATTTCTCAAGTTTGCATCCAGAAGAAGAGGAGATTAGAATTGGTTATAATTGGTCAACCGGAAGTACTCTGTTTTGAAGAATTTAACAGTTTTTCTTGAAAAAACGCAGTTTAATATCATTTATTGACATTTATCATTATTATAACTTAAAGAATATATTATTCTCTATACGATTTTATTGCATTTTATACTTCATATTCAATAGATATAGAGTTAAAGGATTATAAAGATATTAAATTTCATAAATCAGCCAGCTATTCTAACCATGGATATATATATATATATATATATATATATATATATTCTAATAATTTAAATTGACAATGAAAAGTAAATAAATGTGGCAGAGATGAGGATGTTGAGATAGATGCTGGTGAAGACACAGAAAGATAGGGTAAGGAATATAAAAGGATAAGGGAAATGGCTCGAGTGTTAGACGTTTCCAGTAAGATACAAGAGAGACGATTACATTGGTTTGAACATGTCAAGAGGAGAGATGAAGAATATATTGGAAGAAGAATGAATAGCTTAATAGTAATAGGTAGACGAAGCAGAAGAAGACCAAAGATGAGATGGAAGGACTGTATTGCGGAAGACCTGAGAGAAAAAGAACTGAATGAGGACGACATGCAAAACAGAAATGAGTGGTTGAAGAAAAAAAATAGCGACACTTAACGAATGGGAAAAGCTAAAGAAGAAATCAGTATCAAGTACAATTTCCATAGTTTGTTTATGAAATAATTTTACTGGAAATTTAGAATCTTTTGCAAGAAAATTTATGTATGGAATTTATACATAATACACAGGAATGGTGGAAGGTATTGTGCTGGCCACATCAAATTTTTTGTAATGTGAAGTATGTCAGAAATATATATATATATATATATATATATATATATATATATATATATATATATATATATATATATATATATATATATAAAGTGAGTAATCGAAATCGCCGTCTTCGATATCTGCCTTGTCTTTAGAAATGCAGCATACGTTTATTAACAGAATTTATTCATCTACTCAAGCTCCGAACTGCGCAATTGCTGCACCAACTTGGAGCATATTTTCCTCATGCTCAGCTCATTGTGTAAAATATGAACTACACATTCATAAGATATCCCTATGGGTTCCTTAATCTCATGCACTTACATTTGGCGATCTTTCAGAACCATATCGTGAACTTTATTCACATTTTCCGTTGTGGTAGGCGATTTTAGTCAACCTGAACGTGGTTCGTCACAGGTGTGTGTCCAGCCGCTCTTAAATTCCGAAATCCAGAAACTCAGTGAAAGAGGAAGGTAAAGCATTCCTAAAAACAGCATCCAACCTGGTTTTTATCTCCGTTGTCGTCTTTTCTTTCAAATGAAAAATCTTGATCACCGCACGAACATCATTTTTATCCATTACCAATTTAATGCTAGGTAGATCGACACAGACGCTTGTCACGATTAGACCGATTGACAGATTGTATTGAAATTTCTTCATATGAAGAGTTAAATAAAAGAAGAAGATAAGATTTCTTCCCAAAATCCAAGGCCTTCTCCGTAATTCCGGAAACTTTTCAATCAACCCTCGTATTACATTGATTATTTTCGATCAGATCAATTAAAGTGCGATTTTTTTTCATTTACGTAGGTATACAATTATCCTAGAACATTTGTTTATAACAGAACATTATTAACGTAATTGGAGAAATTTAGTTATAATTTATAATGATTTTACTTATTAAAAATCTGATGTGACCAACACAGTACCACCCACCATTTACCTATGTATATAATTTTTATATTACTTTATAAATTTATCCATACAATATATAGAAAAAGTATTAAAGCAAACTTGTATAAAATGGAATAATCTTTAATTTTTATAATAAAAAATTGAGAAAAAATTACATTTAAAGGTATTTTTTGAAGAAAAACTATCTTGAGCTTCAAGTAAACTGCCATTTCCGGTTATCCGATTGCCACCAAGATCTAATCAGATATTTCCATATTAGAATAAGGTAGAAATACATGGTTTCAAAACTTTCTGAATGATAGTATTTGAGTTAGAGCGTATACAGGATCACACACACACACATACATACACACAGACATCATCGTGAAAATGTTAAAAATGGATTCTAGGGACCTTAAAACGTGGTCATTTACTAAAATATCGATATGCGATTTTTAGCACGATCCCTATACCTACCTTCCTTACCAAGGGTAGCGGGAGGTAAAAATGTTTATGTTCCAAGATAAAAAGTAGGTAGAATGGAATCTCTCTTAAGCGGAGAGCACTGGTCGCCGATTATATGTCCAGTTAAAAGAGGTGGTCGTTTAAAAGGAAAATGAAATTTAAGCAGTGAAATTTTCCGTAGCCTAAATGTTCCAAAATTTCATCAGCTGTCGCTCTAATTATAGGTCCAGACAAAAGAATGCTTCTATTACGCGCCTTAATAAACTATTCATATGTAAGTTTGTCTATGTTGAGGCCGTATGTTATAAAAAAGCTCTTCTATTATGGTTTAACATGTGAATGTAAAATTATCAATAGTTCTGTTCTCTTTTTTATAATTTCACCGGCTTGCGATTTCCCGATATAAAACCGGGCTGCTCACTTATGTACACTGATTGTTACCTTCCATCACCTTTAGTAATTCAATAATAACACAAAATGATATCCTAACACTTAATTGAAATATGTGTATATGTTCCATCATTACCGATATCTGTGTACAAAGCAGAGACTGGCACACCCAGCAATGGGTAATATGCCTTGATGAAATATATATTTTATTATATATATATATATATATATATATATATATATATATATATATATATATATATAGGGTGAGTAATCGAAATCGTCGTCTTCGATATCTGCCTTGTCTTTAGAAATACAGCATACGTTTATTAACAGAATTTATTCATCTACTCAAGTAGCATAACGTAAAATTATTTTGACGACGAGAATTGTTTCTCTTTTTTTAAATGGAACACCCTATATATTTTTATATATTTTGAATTGTATTTTATTCACCTATACTAACATATGAATTTTGTTTTAGTTTTCCACGGCGTTGCCAAGTTATTCTGTTTTTTCTCTAAAAAAGACCGAATACTGCATTGCTTTATAAAAGCTTACTGAAGTTATTTTAATAGTAAAAATTAAGAATTTATACAGATTGTTCAATAAAGCGAATCAAATGTACTCAATTTCAAATGACTATAACTCGTCATTTTCAAATGGAACAGCCTATATTTTATTATTCAGTTGTGTGTATTTTTGTATTATCTTCATATGTTATTAAGGGTATCCTATGCCTAAAACCAATAATTTCGGCGATTTTCACCATTTTTCTCTAAATTTATATATTCAATTAAAAATTATATCTAGTATACCATGGATATTGTTTTTTGAATAAGAAAAAATTGCAGTAATGGTAGTAGATTCATTAGCCAGGTTATTATTAATAAATAAATATGAGTCTCTCGCAAGAACTTACGAATATGATGTACGCACTTGGAGAAGCGGAAAGAATATCACATTTTCGTTTAAAAATAGAGTGTTTATTTTTGCAATAATTAACTTTAGAGGGTTGATTTTTATATTTCCGGTATAAAAGTAATTAAATTTCTGATTAAAAACTCCTCAAACCCGAGTTCAAAAATTGTACATTTTTGGCTAAAAATGTGAGGTTCAAAATCGGTAGATTTTTCCATTACAAAAACGAACTTTGGAAGCTCGATTTAATATTTTAAGTGTTAAAAAGGTCTTTCGGATTCCGGAATATAGGGTCGAAATTTGCACCAAAAACATGTATTTTATTTTGCTCAATAACTAGACAACAGTTTAAATTAATCTTCAAATTAACACTAAATTAGTGTTGTACGGGGTTTATAATATAAGTAACTCATTTACAAATCTTAAAACCGCTTGGGCCAATGGGAATTTATCGCAGCTCTTCCAAAACATCAAAATTTATACTTGAATATGAATTTGGCTGAAATTTACAGGAAACACAAAATTAACTGAAAATCATTTATTACATTACTTTAAATTTGTCGAAACTGTTGATTTTTTAATGATTTGACTGAGAGCAGAAAAATGGTTAAAAATGGCTATATTATGACATTTTGACTATGTAGGTAAGGCCGAATTCGATACCAATTACAACGATTTGTTTATGAGTGCGTTCCGTAATCTGAGCAATCTGATCACATGACAGTTTCATATGCGATTTCCGTTCTACAGCTTGAATAACCGAACGGATAGAGCGTTTAGCTATCATTTCACCACTTATTAATTTGCGCCAGAATAAAAACGGAAAATAATAATGAAAAAACTGTTAACATGTGTACTGTGTGCGAGTTATGAACTGTTTTTTGATGATACTGAAGTAAGAAATGATTATGGACAACTTAAAGCTGAAAATTATGTAGAAAAATGTTTCCTAAAATGACTACTTTCAAACATTTATAATTGATGACATCATTCATTCATAGAATAGACATTGTTTGCATTGCCGACGACAAACATTTTAAATTTGCGATTAAATACGCATGCGCCAGACAACTGCTCAACATGCTCCATGTTTAGAGAATGAGCGAACAGATCGGACTCTGTGCGCTATGTGAGCTATAGGTCGTGCCAAGTAGAAATGATCTGCGCGTAAAACGCATTTACGCATTCTCCGCCCTTCTTACTTAAAGGGCCAATCGCATGCACTGTACTTAAGCGGGTTTGTCTCAGTGGCGTCCGAATAATATTATTAAAGATTTAAATTTATTATGTATAATGAAGTTGACTAGAAAACATGGTACTAAATAGTAAAAGTAGGTTGTTAGTGTACAAGATAATCAAATTTATGGAGAATATTAAATGATCTTCATTTATTTTTAGGTATTTTGTACATATTTTAGTTTTTAAGCTTAATTTAAATATTCTAAATTCTATTGTTGCCTAATTATTTCTACGCCACTGACACACCACAGTGTTTACATCCATTGTCAGTTGAACGCTTGTGTCTTCATCGGTTTTGCATTTATGTCATTACAGTACTTACACGAGCGACTAGTGGGCAGTCCCTAGAATTCTTTTTGGGTAAGCGGCGCACGGAAAAGGTGCATGTATCACTATGAAATGGATAATGAGAGACTACTCCGCTCTAAAAATAGTGGTACACAGTATATGCGCAAGAAATGATTGACAGGTCATTTCTATTTGGCACGACCTATAATAACCGAACGTAGAGTAAAGCAAAAAAAATCGCTCAGATGTAATTACCGAACGGCATCGAATGCTCAGACCGCTCATAGCGTAAAACCGAACGCAGCCTATGTATTATAAACTATGAAAATTAATTATAAAAAAAATCGAATGTGGCCAGCACATTACCTTCCGTCAATCCTGTGTAGTATGTACAAATTCCATACATACATTTTCTTGCAAAAAATTCTATATTTCCAGTAAAATTATTTCATAAACAAACTATGCAAATTACATTTGACACTGATATCTTCTTTAGTTTTTCCCACCCATTAGGGGTCCTCAATCATCCGTTATTAAATAAACATATACAATTAATAAAATATGTGTTGTTTACAACAAATAATTTCTTCCTTTCAACCAATGTATTAACAATAAATTCAACAATTTTCTCAATAATAAGCATAATGTATTTATATGAGTAAAAAAATACTTCATTGTCTTTTTAAAGCCACTGTCTACCTAAATCCGAGTTCTGTGCGTAGGTATCGTTTCTGTCAGTTGTTTTTATAAAAGTTGCATACCCAGATTGTTGCGTCCGCAGTATGGGTGAGCATATGGCGTGGGCAGGACAGGATTTACTTAAAATACTGTTACTGTTAGCACTATGGGTTTAAATTGTGCCAAGACGGATAGAACGTACGTATAGACAATCATAAAACACTATTGTTGTTTACATAAAGTTGTTAGAAATATGTCGTGTTTGGTATCAAATGAAATATTTTCTGAAGGGTCGTCAGGCAGAAATGTCAAAAATATGACAATTCAATCGGCTTTTGTTTTTTTTTTTTGCATAAAATTGTCAAAAATACGTCGTGTTTGGTATCAAATGAGAGGTATTATTAAGAGCTGTCAGGCATCAGTGTCAAAACTTTGACAGGTCGATCGGCTTTTGTCTGAAATTTGTAAAAATGAAAATGTTAGCGTCAGCATTTCGCGTTTAAAGTATGCCTAGACGGATTGTATGTACGTATAGACTATCATAAAACACTATCGGCGGAGCCCTAGGGGGAGCTCGGCGTAGCCGAGCTTTCGCTAGTCTTATATACTAAAAGGATAGATTCAATATATTTTCATCACGACGATCGCCCTCATCTGAACAAGGCTACAGCTTTAACCGTAAGAGCAATTTACGTAAAAGTTTTACAAAGTGGTAGAAAATTCTTTGCTCGAGTGCCCTAGCCTTATGTGTTTTTCATCATTAGAAAATTTCGTAAAACACTATCGGCGGAGCATATTGCGTGGGCAGTTTGGGTGGGCAAGTTGGGTGGGCAGTTTGGGTGGGCAATTTGGGTGGGCATGTTGCGTGGGCAGTTTGGGTGGGCAATTTGGGTGGGCATTTTGCGTGGGCAGTTTGGGTGGGCAGGTTGCGTGGGCAATTTGGGTGGGCAGTTTGGGTGGGCAATTTGGGTGGGCATTTTGCGTGGGCAGTTTGGGTGGGCAGTTTGGGTGGGCAATTTGGGTGGGCATGTTGCGTGGGCAGTTTGGCTGGGTAATTTGGGTGGGCATGTTGCGTGGGCAGTTTGGGTGGGCAGGTTGCGTGGGCAATTTGCGTGGGCAGTTTGGGTGGGCAGGTTGCGTGGGCAGTTTGGGTGGGCAGGTTCTGCTACACTATCGGCGGAGCCCTAGGAGGAGCTCGGCCGAAGGCCGGGCTTCTGCTAGTTGAATTACTAAAGGTGATGGAAGGTAACAATCAGTGTACATAAGTGAGCAGCCCGGTTTTATATCGGGAAATCGCAAGCCGGTGAAATTATAAAAAAGAGAACAGTACTATTGATAATTTTACATTCACATGTTAAACCATAATAGAAGAGCTTTTTTATAACATACGGCCTCAACATAGACAAACTTACATATGAATAGTTTATTAAGGCGCGTAATAGAAGCATTCTTTTGTCTGGACCTATAATTAGAGCGACAGCTGATGAAATTTTGGAACATTTAGGCTACGGAAAATTTCACTGCTTAAATTTCATTTTCCTTTTAAACGACCACCTCTTTTAACTGGACATATAATCGGCGACCAGTGCTCTCCGCTTAAGAGAGATTCCATTCTACCTACTTTTTATCTTGGAACATAAACATTTTTACCTCCCGCTACCCTTGGTAACGAAGGTATAGGGATCGTGCTAAAAATCGCATATCGATATTTTAGTAAATGACCACGTTTTAAGGTCCCTAGAATCCATTTTTAACATTTTCACGATGATGTCTGTGTGTATGTATGTGTGTGTGTGTGATCCTGTATACGCTCTAACTCAAATACTATCATTCAGAAAGTTTTGAAACCATGTATTTCTACCTTATTCTAATATGGAAATATCTGATTAGATCTTGGTGGCAATCGGATAACCGGAAATGGCAGTTTACTTGAAGCTCAAGATAGTTTTTCTTCAAAAAATACCTTTAAATGTAATTTTTTCTCAATTTTTTATTATAAAAATTAAAGATTATTCCATTTTATACAAGTTTGCTTTAATACTTTTTCTATATATTGTATGGATAAATTTATAAAGTAATATAAAAATTATATACATAGGTAAATGGTGGGTGGTACTGTGTTGGTCACATCAGATTTTTAATAAGTAAAATCATTATAAATTATAACTAAATTTCTCCAATTACGTTAATAATGTTCTGTTATAAACAAATGTTCTAGGATAATTGTATACCTACGTAAATGAAAAAAAATCGCACTTTAATTGATCTGATCGAAAATAATCAATGTAATACGAGGGTTGATTGAAAAGTTTCCGGAATTACGGAGAAGGCCTTGGATTTTGGGAAGAAATCTTATCTTCTTCTTTTATTTAACTCTTCATATGAAGAAATTTCAATACAATCTGTCAATCGGTCTAATCGTGACAAGCGTCTGTGTCGATCTACCTAGCATTAAATTGGTAATGGATAAAAATGATGTTCGTGCGGTGATCAAGATTTTTCATTTGAAAGGAAAGACGACAACGGAGATAAAAACCAGGTTGGATGCTGTTTTTAGGAATGCTTTACCTTCCTCTTTCACTGAGTATCTGGATTTCGGAATTTAAGAGCGGCTGGACACACACCTGTGACGAACCACGTTCAGGTTGACTAAAATCGCCTACCACAACGGAAAATGTGAATAAAGTTCACGATATGGTTCTGAAAGATCGCCAAATGTAAGTGCATGAGATTAAGGAACCCATAGGGATATCTTATGAATGTGTAGTTCATATTTTACACAATGAGCTGAGCATGAGGAAAATATGCTCCAAGTTGGTGCAGCAATTGCGCAGTTCGGAGCAGAAAAGGTGCTGGCGTCAGTCTTTTGGGTCGCCAAAGGAATTTTTCTAATTGATTATCATGGTAAAAGAAAAAGTGTAACTGGACAATACTACGGCACAATTTTAGACCAGCTGAAAGCAGAAAAACACATGGGAATGCCAATGTAAAATATCTTGTTTCACCACGACAATGCGCCAGCTCATTCAAGTCGAATTGTTCAACAAAAATTGAACGAACTGAGGTTTGAAATTATTTCCTATCGACCGTACTCGACCGATTTGGTTCCCTCCTATTTTCATCCTTTCTCAAAACTCACAACGTTCAACGCTGGAAAGAGATTACGATCCAACGAAGAAGCCATCGATGCAGTAAATGCTTATTTTGATGACCTCAAAGGATTCCATTTTCGGGAGGGAATCGAAAAGTTGGAAAAACGCTGGACTATGTTTGTCCACATTAGAGGGGACTGTGTAGAAAAATAATATATAGCCCATGTTAATTTTTTTTTCATGTTATTCCGGGAATTTTTGAATCCACGCACGTATATTTGGATAACTTTATTTTACTTTATATACAATCTGCAATATACAGCATCTGCGTGACATTTTTGGGTGGCTACACCGTTTTGTTGGTAGGGTATGGTCCCATCAACGTATGAACCAAATGGCTTGCTCGCAGGGTGAACTTCCATAACATCCGGACTACTGCTTATTTTAGTTGAATTTTAAAAATGGCTTTTGAATGCATTCATACTACCTTTTTCAATAAAGGTAGGTACGAGTACAATAGTTAGGTTGAAAAAAAATAGATCAAAATTTATTTTGTATACAAAATAGAAATAAAATATAATAACGTAAAATGTAATTTCAAGAAAAATAACGTTTTAAATTCCAAATTTTAGGCATGTAAATACGAAAAAGTTACAGCAAAGTATATTGCGGTTTGAAATTTAACCTTAATTGCTTTCCCTCCTTGTTCCATTATTAAAGTCATGTTCTAATAATACCAACCTGTTACGCAAAAACCATCTTTTGACAAGTGGAATAAATGAAAATTATTATAAATTTATAAAATATAATCTCCTTAAAAAATAGTCTGTAGGTAGGTGTACAACACGAGTATAATAGTTGACATTTATGTAGATTATTTCTGAAATTGTATTATATACACCATGAAACTTGAAGTTTGGTTTATAAAATAAGTTCTGCAATTACCTTGTTACAATATTTACTTTTTAGAATAACGTGGCAGCATAGTAGTAAATAAATAAAGGCAGGATGTCTACATAGAACGATACAAGTATAAAAGCCAGTTCTATTAAAGTTTTAAATTTGCATTTAAACATGAATGCAGTTTACATTTTACCATCAATGTTATATTATAGATGTATGGTTTGCACCTGTTTAATTTCAACAGTAGTTTAAAGTTAAGTGGGAATTTAAGGATTTAAATAATAAATTTGATTTCTATGAGTTACGTGACATGTTTTCCGCCAATCAACATTCAGATTCTCCCTAGTTACATGTTTATCACAGCGATGATAAAGAACAAAGAAATTATAACTTTATTTATATTTGTTACTAAAGTATTTGCTTTCTTTATTTAAAACATTCGGGCCTATTCTGCAATTCAGTAGTTATTTTTTAACGATTGGTTAAAAAAATTACCAATCAATTATGGATATATATATATAATGGATTTTTAGTTATCAAAACAATATCCATTGGATAAATTTTTTAACTAGTTAAAAATTAACCACTGAGCTACAGAATAGGCACGATTGGAAGATAATTTTGAGTTAAATGTTTAAAATAGCAATGAGCTTTAAGTAAATTATTACTTCCGGTTGATCGTTTGTAAACAAAATTTAATTTGGTTTACCAATAAATAGAAAAGTCTATAATACAAAATTTTTGATTATATTTTATTATGTTTTTTCTCGAAAATCTATTGAGAGCTGCAAGCCACGTCCGGTTTATCATATATATTCCAAATCTAATGTTGTTTCAAATTATATATATATATATATATATATATATATATATATATATATATATATATATATATATATATATATATATGTTATATCAAGAAAATCTGATTAGAGCTTCTGTAAAGTACCAGTTCCGGTTTATCAATTAGTGTTTCATCAAGACAAGAAATCTTGTCTTGATGATCATTTCTTGTCTTGTCTTGATTTTCAAGACAAGAAAATAAAAATTTCTTGTCTTGCTCATTTCTTGGCGACTTACTTCTTGTCTTGTTTCAAGATTTCTTGATATTTCTTGATTCTTGACGTTTTAGGGGAATCCCCTTTCTCTATCGCTTTATCCAATCCGAACGCTCAAGTGTAGCGTTGGCGTCTGCCCTCGCGTCTGCCATTGGCTCTTTTTAAATGTTACTATGATTTCGTCGCGTCGCGAAGGGCAGGACCCCGGGGTGTTCGGGGGGCAACCTAATTAATTAACAGTCTAATCGCCAGTTTGTCAATATATTGTTATACTGTTTTTTTTTAAATAAAGGCAACAGGCATAACTTTTTTATTTTATATGCTGCATTACGAGTACACAAATCAAATTAACATGTACCCTATATGTAGTATTTTAAACAAAAATAGTTTCTTATATTTTTTAACTTTAACTTTACGTTGATGTACATGTACAAAAAAAATCATAATAGTATAAACATAAGATTTCTATATAAAAGTGTTTTTATATAGAAATTTGATTGCATTCACGAAATATTGGGATATTTCCGAAGATATTTCACTACTTAATTGTAAATATTAGTTCTATTATCTATTTTCTAACATATAAACTGTACGCGCATACGAATAAAATAAGGTCCGCATTCTTATTTACACATTCCAATAGAGCGATAAGTGGCTGGTTTTAGAGAAAAAAAATCAAAAAAGTTGAATTACGCAGGAAATGGTTGATCATATGAGAAAAATGTTTTTATTATTTTATATATAAAATTGTTTGCTTAATTCAATAGTAAAATAAAAAATATAGCATAATATTATTTCATATAAAGTAAGTTACGGATTAATTTCAGTTAGACACTGTTTTGAAAGAATATATTTTAGTTGAAACGGACATATCGGAAAACTCTTAGATATCAAATTTTGTAAAATAATATTGAATAGTTTTAAAAATAAAGATAGTGTAAACTCCCCATGGGATAGCCTCCGTGAAGTTCTATTATATAGAGAATGTTAATGAATATTTATATGCTATAATTTCATAGGGTATGTAAAATAGACTGACTTTTACTTTCCGGAAACGAACCGTTTTCGAATTACAAGCTCTTAAAAGAGTAATTATTATCTACCTAATTTTAATTGGTTCTGACTTATGACGTCAGTTATTAGTTTACATACCATTGATTTTTACCTCTCGCTAAGAGAGGTATTGGATTCATGCTAAAAATCGCATATCCAGATTTTATTGAATAAGCACGATTTAAGGTCCATAGAATCCGATTTTAACATTTTTACAATGATGTCTGTGTGTGTGTGTGTGTGTGTGTGTGTGTGTGTGTGTGTGTGTGTGTGTGTGTGTATGTGTGTGTGTGTGTGTGTGTGTGTGTGTGTGTGTGTGTGTGTGTGTGAGGTTGTTGGAGACACGATTTCTCAAATTCTATAAGACTAAAGACCTTTTTGACTACGGATTCCTCAATCTAACATTAATGGGAAGAGTTGAATAGGTTTTAGTACCAATTGGAAAACCGGAAGTAGTAGTATCTTAAAAAAAAAATCTAAATATTATTTTTTTGAATTTTTTTATTATAAGTATTAAAGAACGTAAAATTCTCTATTCGATACATTTTAAATTTTTATTATATCTCCTATAGGTTTGAAGATACATTAAATAATAATATGAAATAATCTGTTGTAATAAATTTCAGAGCCTAAACAACTCTATAGTAACCATCAGATGACAGAAAAATGTCATTGTCAAAAACCAACAGTAATTCATAAACCTGTTTGGCAGCTCAATTCTAAAACTTGAACTTAAGTCTATTTTAACTGAACACATGACAGTGGATAAGAACCGATTCAGAATTTGCCATAGTACGAATATGGTTTTATTAGCTGAAAATAAATCTTAGATATTTTTTTTGGCAACATAACAGTGAAACGTCAAAATTAACTGACATTATTAAAGAATTTTTCTGAGATATTGGTAAGTTTACTATTTCTTGTGGTATAACAATAATAACAATTAAATATTTAAAATTATAGCTATATACATATACCCATCAGAAATCCCGTCAAGAAATTGGAAGATATTCGAACATTTAGAAGTATAGGAGAAAACTT
Organism: Harpalus rufipes; assembly: GCA_951394225.1. Lineage (NCBI taxonomy): Eukaryota > Metazoa > Arthropoda > Insecta > Coleoptera > Carabidae > Harpalus > Harpalus rufipes. The sequence goes on along the minus strand of OX596276.1, from coordinate 42,188,782 downwards.
CCCCAAAAAATAAATTTTAAATTATAAAAATAATCTAAACATAAAGAAAAGACATGAGAAATTTATAGGGCGCGACCAGTCATGTGACTTT